>JAPIVC010000297.1:0-302028 GCA_030586385.1 Camponotus fellah | reverse complement strand
TCCGTTCGACGCAAGGGACGGAGGGAGGGAGGGAGGGAGAGAAAGGGCGATCCAATATTTCACGAGCGACACGATCGACAGTCCCCCGTGCGAATCCCTCGGCGATCTTTGACCGATCGTCGCGTTGTCGGGCAACGATTTGTAAACCGGCGCGTAGGGAAGAACGATGAAGCTAAGCGTACTTCGCGAGGGAATCGCGGTGGCGAGAGGGGACGAAGAAGAGGTTCGTACATGAGGAACGGTGGGATATGGTCGCGCCGGGTGCGACGGTCGAGCGCGCGGGCTTATAAGAGGGCGATAGAGAGGGAGGGGGGGCGGTATTCGCGGCGACGGCGGCGGCGGCGGCGGCGGCGGCGACAGCGGAAAGGGTTGGGAGCGGCGGGGAACAACGAGGGAGGAGGCGGGCGGAGGGAGGAAAGGGGAGCGTTTGTTGGCGGCGGGTGTAGATATACGTTCAACACGAGTGCGTAAGATACTACGGGAGAGAAGAGACGGAGAAAGAGAGCGGTTCGCGCGAAGGAGGGAGATGGCGAAGTGGCAGCGAGGATAGAGGGATAGAGAGAGGGAGGGAGGGGGAAGAAGAAAGAAGAAGTAGAGAGGATAAGGCCTCCACCTCGGACATATATGCGGTGAGAATTCGCGCCTCCTGTCTCAGTGCTTGACAGGCCGGCAAGCTCTTAGGATCCATTGGGTGTCTACCAGCCCGTTCACCATCATCGCACACGATCATCACCCTCTTCGTCACCTGATTTTCTCCTCGGGATTCCCCGGACTGGTGATGTATTAGTGGTGGATTGATACTCCCTGATCCGAGGGTAATTAGCGTTGGGAGATCTGGTATCCGCAATACAATAGTATACCCTGGTGGTGCCGGCCGAGTCAGAGTACCCAAAGTGTGACAGAAAAGGAGGCGAATAGTCGCGAATAGACACGAGTGAGGGATTTATTCCAACGTCAAAGATCGAGGTAATCAGATCAGATTTCGCATGATGACGTCTAAAGCCGATGAACTGACGTGAGACAGGATCTGTCACCGAACGATCACGCGGTGTCTTGGACCAAGATAGCAAGCTGGTGCTGAAGATCATGAAGATACGCCAAGTCCTATGATCTCCGGACTATCCAGGACACTTTACACAAAATCTCGACGAGATATTCTAAAGTGCCTTGTGATTTTTTCTCTCTTTCTCTCTCTCTCTTTCTCTCTCTCTCTCTCTTTCTCTCTCGCAGTGATTGGTGTGCGTGAGAACGGATTGGTGAACGCCATAAAAAGTGGAGCAAATCGCTCGAAAAATATCTGAATATCTTTTCGACCGCATCAGTCGGAAAGATTCGTTTCGTCGTCAAAATTTCATCAAGTTCCGAGTTAATAACTTCGCGACGTAAGAAGGAAGAAAGCGAAACTGGATTGCGATCGAGGCCGGTCGCCTTCTCGCGGGGGAGCATCGTCTTCAGGACACGATCTCCACGATAAGGGGACCAGGAGGTTCGCGCGAGGGAAGAACATATGGTTGCGCAAGTTCAGGAAGAAGCTGCAGAAGACGTTGCGACCAGGAAAGAGACTTTGTTTCGTGAGGATAGCCGGAGACACGCAGAGAGAAGTAGACGTAAATAGAGGGGAAAATTTGTAAGGATCGAAGAGAGAGGAAAATTACGAGAGAATCGAAGATCCGCGGAAGAGGTGGATGAAATTCGAGGAGAACGAGCGACGATGCTATCGATCATCTGATCATTCCTGTCGTGACGAAGGCCGATCGTAGTTGATTCAACCAAGGGCGACCTTGAACAAAATGGTCACGAGGGCGCTGCTATTACTCTCGTTGGTCCTCCTCGGTGCCTTCGACGCCCCCGGCATCGAGAGAGCCCATGTTCGGCACTTGGCGATGGCCGGTAACGCTTGCAACGCCTGCAGGATGCACGAGGAGATCCGCGCGCTCAGTTTGGAGGCTATCAAGGAACAGATCCTGAATAAACTCGGTTTGAAACAGGCGCCTAACATGACGGGTCGGGCGCTGCCAAGAATCCCGCCGATCTCGAAACTGATGGACATGTACGGGATGCAGGCTGATCAGCCGCAACCACTCGAGCCTGGTATCACGCACCACGAAGAGATTGACGAGTACACCGCCAAAACGGAAAGCGTCTTCGCCTTGGCGCAACCACGTAAGTCTTTTTGCTCATTTTGCATTCTTCGACGAATACAAAATATTCTTTCGAGACAAATAAACGTATAATAATAGTACGAGAAGGTAAAATTCTATATAATTTATGATTAAATATATTCTAATATAATAGCATGTCATATTATTTTATAATTTTTCTTTCTACATTTATTGAAAGATATATAATTTGTCTGAATTCTCTGAGCATGTATTGTTGTTTAATTATTATTTCAAATTTTTTAATCATATTTTTTCAATATTATTGATATGTTTTATTCCTATGTAATTTTAACATTTTTATTTGATTTTCTGAAACTTATTCTTATTTATATTTCTACGAGAAAAATATTAATACGAGTTTGATTAATTTTTTCTCAAGTTTATTCAAGATCTCTAACTAGATGTATCATTAATATGTTAATTTTATATGCAAAAATATTAATTTAATTTAATTAATTATTAATTAATTTAATTGTTTAATTTATCAATTGCAAAAATATTTGAGTTCTTATGGCATATATTATAAATGTAAAAATAAATAGAAAAAAATTCTTTATTTAAAATGTTTTATTTCTGTGTAATTTTAAATATTTTTATTTGATTTTCTGAAACTTATTCTTATTTATATTTATATATTTTCTACGAGAAAAATATTAATATGAGTTTGATTAATTTTTTTTCAAGTTTATTCAAGATCTCTAACTAGATGTATCATTAATATGTTAATTTTACATGCAAAAATATTAATTTAATTTAATTAATTATTAATTAATTTAATTATTTAATTTATCAATTGCAAAAATATTTGAGTTCTTATGGGATATATTATAAATGTAAAAATAAATAGAAAAAAATTCTAATTTTAAAATTTATCATCAGGAACATCATATTGTACACAGTAGTCAATTAATATGCACAAGATGTGACATATGTGATATAACGCATGTAAATTACAAATCTTTTGCAATGAATTATCAAATACAATGTAAATCGAGTTGCAATCATTTTTCTGCAAGATTTGATATATACGTTGCAAAAACTCGTTGTATAACTTGGTAAAAGATAACATTATTCATGGCGCCAGGCTGCGGTAAGATCTTTATCGTCATTGCACAAAATAAGGTTTGTTCAAAGTTAATTACCACGAATGATAATATTTCATACACGACACCGATCATGTTTTCCTTGGCAAGTAAATTAACTTTAGCGTTTCTCGGCAATCCATCCAATGTATACAAGGTGTTCATTTCTATTTTGTTTATTTTGTGACCAATTCATTTTTACAAAAAATGTCAAAAGAAGTTAATTTTATTTTCAAGGGGGATATATAAATATCCCCCTATAAATAATATAGAGGGATAAATTTTACAGTGTCTTTTCATCCCCTTTGTCAGAATAATCTTAAATGAGAGAATTATTTAGTGATTTTAAAGATCTTTTGATTTTCTGTACAATTCTGTTTTTTTTTTAATTTGATTTTTAAATTTTTCAAGAAATCATACTTGAAAATTTTAGACACAAAAAACTTATAATTAACAAATATACCAATTTAGACTATAATTTATTTACTTTACAGTATCTTTTATTATAACGAATGTACAAAATATTCTTTGTTATTCACTAAATAATAAAGATGAATCTTAAATTCTAAACGAAAGTATTTGTGCGAATAATTACACAATAATTAAACATTCCCGTATAATACTTCGATACAAATTGTTTAGAATTTCCAGTTAGAAGTTTATAAATAACGAATTTTAACTATTCCTCCAGAAGTAACGCTAAATTTTTGCTTAACTTTTTTGTTTATGTTAAATCCTTTTCTCTTAATCTTTCGAATATCAGTGTATTATATTTGCATTATCACTTCAACAATAATTAAATTATCAATTTTTACAGAAATAGATTGATGAAAGAGAAGCTATCAAGCCTTTAAAATTTCAAGCATAATTCATCTGAACTTTTTTCTGTGGAAATTAAAATTTGTTGTTTATAAAACTCCAATGGAAAATATGATATGCATCAAAGAAATGTAAAGCAAATATCTTCTAAAATGTTTTAAAATTTAAAATTTGAAAATTGTTTTTATTATTTAACAAACAACACAGAACATTTTAGACATTTGCAATAAATGAAACTGTAAAGTAAATAAATTATATTCCAAACTGTATATTTCAAATTGTTTATAATTATTTTTAAAAGATTTTTTTTAGATGTTTAAAACTTTCAGCTGCAATTTTTCGAAAAATATGTACTTAAATTAAAAAAAAAAAACTTCTAAATAATATGCCTCTTAATCCCTATTCTCATTTAAGATTTGTGAAGAGGTAATTCCTAACAAAGAAGATCAAATGATATCGTTAAATTTATCGCACTTTCGTCTCTCTTAAAAATAATAGTAATCTTTTTTAGTATTTTTGGCAAAAATTAGTGATTATTAAATAAATATGGTGGAAATTTTAAATGAACACCCTGTATATATTGTAGATGCATTGTATTGCATCGTATCATCGTTGCTAACGCGAGTATCATGTAACTTTATATACATATATATATTTGTGTGCGTGTGTAATAATGAAGTAATAATTATGTAACTGGCTCTTACACATATGAATATACATGTATGTATATTGTTTTATTCAACAATTCGTACTTGCAACAAGAAAATCATCTTTAACAAAAAAAAATTTAGTATAAATGTTTATGAAATATAAATGAATAAAAATCGATTAAAATAAAAAATTTAATTTTATAAAATTAAATATACAATCCTTGAAATCAAAAATAATTTTTTAAATATTTGTATTTTCTTTCTCATATTTATATTTTTTTATTTTTTATAATATCATTTAGTTTTATGATTTAATGTAATATAGAAGATAATTTAATATCTTATATTTTGATCTTAAATAAAGATTTCTAAATTTATTTTGATATTCTTTGGTATGTAGCAATCGAAATGAATAAATAGCTTTCGCGGAATGAAAATATGTGACATTTTAAATAAACATGTAAAATTTATTGATTAATTGAAAATTGATTAATTTTAAAGATTAAAGCTTAAGAATTAATTTTGTTTTAATTCTTCATTTTTTTGTCAGTAGAGTTCCCGTAACCGAATAATTTGTTTCCTAAAACGTCAATTTATTCTTATTAATGTATTTTTTAAGTGCTTCATATTAATGCATTTAAATAATTAATGTTGATTAAAATTGAATTCTTTTCTCGTTGACAGTGTAATTTTAGACTCTTTGATTTTTGATGTATCTTCTAACAATTTAAAATTTGATCTCACTTTGTCGCTTTAAGAGTTTTCGCAAGACGATAATAGGCCTTATCGAGGCTCTCTCTCTCTTCCCTAGTCTCTATATATGTAATACCTTACACTAGGTGTCCCAGAATTCATGCATTTCGAATCTTGCGGCAATTTCTCTCAGCTTCTGTAAATAATTTCTTGCGAATAATTTCTTGTAGGAATTAATTGCAGGAATTAATTGGGAAATTACCATTTATCATAAATTTATACCATAACAATATAAATATAAATATTTTAATTTTTAATTAAAACTCACAATTCTAATAAACAAATTAGAAAGTTAACGAATAATTTACAAAAGAACACGTGTACAAGTTAAAAGAATTGAAAATGTTAAAATTCATCGACCTCATTGGACGACTAGTGAAAGCTTCCGAACATTACGTGTTTTCGGGGACACCCCGTATGCATTTCGTGTATAATATACACTTGTTAAGGAGCAGAAGGAGCTCCAAGCACTGTCCGTCGCCGCACGAGTCCCTCAGGCGAAAGTGCCTTCGAGCCACTTGCCACTAAGCACGTAATAGTGGTGGTAGGACCGCAACCCGCTATTAGGGCCTCCGTGTGTATTCGCAAAAAAACAAAAAAAAAAAGAAGAAAAACCAAAGAAAAGAAACAAAATAAGATCAACGACCTGCTTAGGAGCAAAGAAACCGATCGGATCTTTAGTTATCGGGTTCGATGCAAAATTTGAATTTTATTAGGGTAATTTTTGTAAGCCTTCCACGCGTATCTATCTCAACGACGGCAAGTTTGACAGAATTTACCGGCGCATTGAGTACCATATTGTGAACGATTATCGCGTATCGCGTGATTATGGACACTTTGGCATTCCGATATATGAGTTGCCATTTATTATTATCGCTCCAATTATAGCTTTATTTTGCAGTACTGCAATCGAAATGCATGAGACAGCCCAAACTCGAGATTTTTGCAATGCATTGCACATTGCCGTCGCATCAGGTGGGTCACTAATTACGATTGCTCGAAGGCTGTTCTTTGTAATCATGATGAAACGTTACTACCTCAGTTTATATATGAAGATAAATTACAGGGAGGTAAATAAGCTGGAAAATTTTTTGTCAATTCGACGTAAGTATCATGTCGTCAAAATTAAAATAACTGTAATCGAAAATGCTATATTAATACTTTTTTATTATATAATATTATTTATGACACATGAAGTCATTATAGAGAAAATAAGAAAACTTATAAAGATGCGTTTGCGAAAATTTATTTTTAGATATATAGAGTGAAAAAGAGAATTAAAAAAGAAAAAAGATGTGGCTTCGAAAAATGTTCGATTTAAATAAATAAAGAGATTTAAATTATTTAAATAATTTATGTTATTTAAATTATTCAATATATTAATTTTGTAAAAAATGTAGCTGATATATAAATCATAGCCTCTTGTCTATAAATCATCAATTTGTTCATAAATAATTCAATTTATAAATTTATAATTAACGCATTGCATTCTAAACCATTCCTCCTAAATCATCGCATCTTCATTAAAGTGTGTCAATCAATGTCATTTGCTTCTTAAACTAATCTTGCCACGATAGAAAATAAGTTTGCATACATATATGTAGGATTATGCAGATAACGAACAAGATGATGCGCGAAAATGAGAGTTCGAAAGTTACGCCACTGTTTGGCATTATCGGTGAGATTAATAACCGGAATGATTTAAGAAGAAAAAAATAACGAATATATTTAACTGGCTGATACTTTTTTGCGGACAGTGCATGAGTACCGTGCGTAAAACTACATCGAATAACAATTAAATTTCGATACCGGCTTTGTCAAATTTAAACAGAAAATGACATCGAAAAAGACATCTAAAAAAAGAATGATTGACGGGTATCATATTCGCGACGGGTTATCATCAATGACCTCTTGTTTCTTCTGTTGGAGCATCTCGATCCCGTTGCAGGGAACGATCTTTGGAAGTACGTTCGTGCGAATTTCCTTCCTTCATGAATCTTGTCGAGTCTTTTCTCATCTTCATTACTTTGCGATTACATCAGTCGTCGTCTTATTTTTAAATGACGAAATGTTCCACATTCTTTTTACATTTTGTCCTCTAAATTTTTTATAGTTTTTTCTGCAAAATATATTGGAATTTTTTATATTTTTTATAATTTTATAATTTAATAATTATTTATATATTTATATATTAATTTAATAATTACTATATTTTATAATTTAATAATTAATTTAACAATTTTTTATAAACATGCTGATTAATTTAATAATTATTTATATATTTATATATTAATTTAATAATTATATAATAACTATATTTTATAATTTAATAATTAATTTTATAATTTTTTATAAACATGCTGATTAATTTTGCTAATTAATTATCCGACAATAAATTAAAAAAAAGCATGAGACTATTTCTTATTTTATATTTATTTTGTATTTATTTTTGAAAGCTAAATAACTAGGAAAGTCGACTGCCAGGCATAAATATTTTTGAGATTCATTGCTGCATTCGCATCTAACTTTTGTACCTAATTTTATCATTGTCTTCATATTTTGCACAAATCTCTTGTACACAGATACACATATGAATTGTTTTATTTGTGTTACTTTAACCTTGAATTTTCATATCTTTATTTCTTGTTTTCAAAGCATTTGCATATCATTTATTATTTATGCATGTCGCATTTGTACTCTCTTTCTCATCTATCGCTGTTTTATTCAATTTTCGTTGTAATCTTTTCCTCGTTTTATCTTTACTACTTTTCGACCGCTTCTTATTTACAATTTTTTACTAATTATTTACTCTATGTGCCCGATATGATTTCTGGCATGACTTCTTTTTCTTGTTCTACTTTCGAAAACGCATATGACTCTTGCATTATCTTTTCTTATTATCATTCTTTTTCTGTCCTTTTTTTTCGATCTTCACCAATTCTTTTTCTACATCGATTTTCTATAATTTTCAAGTATCACTCTTCCTACATTTTGATACCTTCTTCGAAATAATCGATGGTTTATTCGACATCTATTCGACATCAAGAGATTAAATAATCTTGATCGTTTCTTGCTTCAAGTCAATCAGATTGTAAGTATACAGATGTACGTGTGCAGCCTATGATCATATCGATAAAAAATCGTGCAGCCTATGATCATATCGATAAATCATTCGTTCATGTCAAATGCAAATCAATACTTTAAGGCAATTTGAAAAGTCCTAATAATTGAAGAAATGTTTTTCATTGATTGCAAAGAACGAGAGGGGAAGAGAGAGAGAAAGAAGATAGTGCTTTTATAATATACTCCTTTGAAATCTAAATTGATATTTTAGGGGAATGCTTACATTTTAAAAAAAAGTTTGCTAAAAAAAATCATAAATCCAAGTTGTGCAAAATTCTCTAGAATCTATTGCAATTAACAATTAAATATTAAAACTTTATCAACGAACCACGGACTGAATAATTCGTCACGATAAAGACTGAGTTGTCTCTTTGTGGTCATCGCCGCGTAACCCCGATAACGTATACAAAATTATGCCCATAAGAAATATTACCACGCACGTTAATTTGATATTTTCTGCACACACGACTATCTTTTAAATATTTTTCTTGACGACGTACATTAAAATGATAGTGGACTAATTAAATAACAAATTTCAATGACGAAATATATTGTTTTATGCAGATAAAATTAACAGATTTCAATGTCATAATTAACAGACTTTTTTTCAGAATTTTTTTTTAGAGAAGATTATCACACAACGTTCAACTTTTATCGAAATTAAAATGATAATTTCTCTGTGCAAAGAAACGAAGAGTATTCCGGATCATGCTCAATACATTAATGTTCCGTTCTTACAATTTAACCGTATAGACTTCAATCGATATAAGATAGTCCGGATATCTATTGATTATGTTAGATGAAATTGATTATATTAGATATAATAATTATTAATTTATTTAAAAAAATCAAAATTCTTTTATAAAATATATTATTAAATAATATATTATTAATATATTATTTAATAATATATTTTAATATATTATTATATTATTATATTATTATTCTCTTTTATATTATTATTAATATATTATTAATATATTAATAATATATTAATAATATATTAATAATAATATAAAAGAGAGATTATTAATATATTAATAATTAATACATTAATATATTATTAATATATTAATAATATATTAATAATAATATATTATTAAAAGAGAAGTTTCTTGTTTAATATTTTTATCGTATAAAATAGGAAACGAGAATACATTAATAAGCTATGTAAATTTGAAATAAAGACTAGTGTAATTCTCTTTAAGGTTAAATATGAATGTTAAGTATATTCTTTTTATGTTCTTCTTCTTCTGTTTTTCCTCTCCTTCCTTTCTCTTTCTTTCTTTCTTTTTAATACTAGATGTGATCGCCAATACTTGCGAATGCATACGTGCGTAAACGACGAACCGGCCTCCAATGAAGGTCATGGCTGGTGCAGCCTAGGTCAGGCCCATCTCCCATTATCGCGTTGAAGCTGTCCGTATATGACTGACGGTTGTTAAGACCACATTATGTTGAGACAGAGCCTAATCCAATGACGTAGCGCCCGGAGCTACTTTCTAGGACAGCAATTTATTCTAGTCAGCTGGAGCGATGATTATTCAAAGCGGTCGGCGCAACTTGAAAAAGACAATAAGTAGCGAAGGATAATTATGAAAAAAAATTAAAGATATAGAATAAAATTCAAATATTTGCACAGATGTCCAACAATATAATTATTGTCCAGTTGTTTCATTCGTATATTCCCTAAAATTGTATTATCGAGTTACATAAAGAAATTTTTATTTTATGTTTTACATAACTTGTTTACGTAACTTGTTATATAATTTAATATATTTTTCTGATATTTATTATACATCATATACGTACTGCCCGAAAATCGATTTGTTACGGAGAAAGAATGGAAATATATAGTAAAAATTAATTTGCATAACATACGTCACTCGTAATTTTTTTCTTTTATTTTTAATTTTAGTAAACAACAAATTTCAAGATATTTATGTATAAAAGCTGAATTTTACGTGCTCATATTTTTTTACACACACACACACACACACACACACACACACACACACACACACACACACACACACACACACACACACACACACACACACACACACACACACACACATATATATATATATATATATATATATATATATATTTAATTATAAAAAAAGATAATACATATCTATATTTGCTGTGCGTGTATCTATATTTATGCATTCAGATAGTTGCAACAGTTCTCCACGTGGATTTAAGATGAAATTTGTGACTTTTTATTTTAATTATCAATAGCGATATACATAGTATAATATAAAATGCTTATATAAACTCGTCGGATTTATCATCATTATTGTTTCTACTTTTATTTAAGCGTGCATTTCGATAATTAATCAAGGGCATGACCGTTGCCATAATTATTTAAAAATTATTTAAAAACACTCCAGACAACCTTCTTAAAATATTCTTCTGTACTTGTTTTTACAATATATATCTGCAAAAAATTTCCACGAATTATATTAATATTAATATCAATATATCAATATATATATATACACTAAAAACGACTTTATATTTTTCTAAAACTTTTTTGTATTAAAATAAACTAAACATTTTCTGATAGAATAAATTTTTAAAAATTAAATCTCTTATAATACCTGCCTATTAAATGTACATGTATTTTTTAAAACTTATTAACATATTTTAGAATAAAAATATATGATCTTATAATTCTGTGATATTTTATATATATATTATATTATAAATTAAATACATAGCTTTGTACATATCATATTATTATACATACTGCACTAATATTTTTCTAAGAGATATACAAAACAAATGCAAAATTTGCCTAACCTAACAGAGTTACAGGATAGATAAAAAAACTTGATTACTTATGTATTTTTTATTCATCTTCCTGTTATTCCACAATTATCATTCTATACTGTTCTTAAATGGATTCATTTCAACGAAATTAGCAAATCTAAAATAGATATATATCCGATAAATAAGGATATAAATAAGGATAATAAAGATAATAGCGGTTAACATACTCGCAGACAGGCGTTAAGGGTTCCCATTCGCTTGTCCTATCATATTTAATTTAAAAATAATTATACTAAAGTTTCAAAGATTGTTAAAACAATTTCACTCTTATTCTTATTATATATTTTATATAATCTAGAGTAGAGACAGAGTCTTTACTATTATCTGACAGAAAATATAGTAATTATATATATAATAAGAATCTAATGAATTTACTGAAATTATCGATAAATTAATATCAATGACAAATGCTATGAACAATTTATAAGTAATCTTTGCAGGAAGAATAAATTTATCATGTTCCAAATTTCATGTAAACAAATATTAAATTACATATATATTATCGCACGCCAAGTATATTTAAAGTCTGCTATTGATTGCGTAACAATCCAACACATTTAAAACGCTGATATACGATATTGGATTAAATTTGATTGTACATGAATCACTCGGACGTTATTTGAAATATTATCAAGATTTTATATTACGATTAGTGTAACATTATAAATTAAAACAAGTGGCAGAGGAAAGTATGACCTAAAATGTATGATTAAAATATAAAATGTTTTTCATTTTTATAGAGAAAAATTTTGAGACGTGCGTATTTAATTTTTAATGAATCTTTAACTTCCTTAAGTATATTGAATAAAGATTTAATAAATGATGAACAAGATAAAATTTGTAAAAACTCATATCATATAAAATTTAAACCTTTATCTTAATCTTTAAATTCATTGTGATATACGTAACTTTTTATTCTCATATCAATTGTAAAGGTGAATTTTTAAAAATTAATTAAAAATATTTCTTTTTAAAATTCTTTTTAAAAATTCATTAAAAATATTTCTTTATTTGAGTAAGAGTTTGTAAGAGAAGAGCGCATATATTTGAGAATTAATTAGTAAAAAACACGGAAAAATTATGATTACTTCAATAACAATTGAAATACTCGTGTATGATTTCCTTCGTGAGAACGTTTGTTATCCGACAGATTTACTTGGACACGAATAAAAAAGCAATCGGGGTACAAGTACAGGCGTTTCCTTCCACTTTTTCCGCCCCCTAGCGCACTTGGCAGGTCTCTCCTCCCTTTATGAGAAGGGGACGCGAGCGCATAAACACACGCGAGACGCGTAAGCAGACCCTTTCGCGGGAAAAGAGGTGGCTGAAAACAGACCAAGAGCAAACGAGAGAAAGGATGTAAGGAGTGACAGAAAAAGAGAGAGAGAGAGAGGGAACCAGTACGCGTGACCTAAATGCGAATTTTATCGAGTTACGCTGTTATACTGTCGAAGTGCAGTCGCGCGCAATTGCGGGCGACCCGCGTCACGCGATGCAGATTATTCGGAGAGATGGCAGTTTTTTACGTCCGGTTTCGCCCTCCGGAAGAGGTGATCCCTCGGAAGATCGTGTTTTACGGGGGTGCATTACGAACGAGCGAGCGCGTTCGCTCTGCCACCGGAAACAAAGTATACTGTAAAAAATTGTTGTGTAAATTTACAATTATTATAATGGGTAATATGGAGACCAACCATCAAAGGTGTATATTTACATACATTAGTAAATTTACAGTTCATAGATAAAATTATCTGAAGGAGTTATGCCTACTTGGTATCGGGAAAATTACGTGATATTCAAGAATTTTTTTTGCCGTTTTAATAAGTATTTATTGAAATATACGAAACACTATCGAAAAGTATATATTTTGAGGTATATGTACAAATTTTTTTATGAAAACATATTAAAAAATGAAGGAAATATGGCGCTTCGCTGTCTTTTTACATCACTTGCGGTGACTAAAGTTTCTTAAAAACTATTGCATCGATTAAACTCAAATTTTACGTACTTATTTGTTATTACAATAGGCAGGGCCTGGACGAAGGATTTTTTATTTCGGTTAGAATGTTTTTGTAAATTTTTATGTAAATTTACAATTATTATAGTGGGTAATATTGAGACCAACCATCAAAGGTGTATATTTACATACATTAGTAAATTTACAGTTCATAGATAAAATTATCTGAAGGAGTTATGCCTACTTGAGATCGGGAAAATTACGTGATTTTCAAAAATTTTTTTTGCCGTTTTAATAAGTATTTATTGAAATATACAAAACACTATCGAAAAGTATATATTTTGAGGTATATGTACAAATTTTTTTATGAAAACATATTAAAAAATGAAGGAAATATGGCGCTTCGCTGTCTTTTTACATCATTTGCAGTGACCAAAGTTTCATAAAAACTACATATTGCATCGATTAAACTCAAATTTTACGTACTTATTTGTTATTACAATAGGCAGGGCCTGGACGAAGGATTTTTTATTTCGGTTAGAATGTTTTTGTAAATTTTTATGTAAATTTACAATTATTATAGTGGGTAATATTGAGACCAACTATCAAAGGTGTATATTTACATACAGTAGTAAATTTAGATTTCACAGATAAAATTATCTTAAGGGGTTATGCCCACTTGGGATCGAGGAAATTACGTGACATTCAAGAATTTTTTTTGCCGTTTTAATAAGTATTTATTGAAATTTACAAAACACTATCGAAAAGTATATATTTTGAGGTATATATACAAATTTTTTTATGAAAAAATATTAAAAAATGAAGGAAATATGGCGCTTCTCTGTTTTTTTACGTCACTTGCGGTGATCAAAGTTTCTTAAACACTATTGCACCGATCGAACTCAAATTTTATGATTTTTTATTTTAGTTAGAATTTCTTTGTTTATTGCAAGAAAACCAAAATCAGTTCACCTCCAAAAATTGACTTTTTCGTAAAATTGTTGTCATTTTTGTAAAAATCAAAATTTTACCAAACCCTTCGTCTAAGCCCTGCCTATTATAATAATAAATAAGCACGTAAAATTTGAGTTCGATCGGTGCAATAATTTTTAAGAAACTTTAGTCATCGCCAAAAAAACGGACGTTCTAGAAAAAGAGCCATATTTCCTTCATTTTTTAATATTTTTTCATAAAAAATTTGTACGTGTACCTCAAAATATGTACTTTTTGATAGTGTTTTGTAAATTTCGATAAATACTTATTAAAACGGGTAAAAAAATTCTTGAAAATCACGTAATTTTCCCGATCTCAAGTAGACATAATCTCTTAAATGATAAGCATCAATAAGTAAGAAGCATCAATAAGTAAGCTTGTACTAATAAATTTACATGTTAGAAGTAGATTTCTAGAAATGTTTATGTAATAATACATTTTGTATATGTATTTATACAATTTCACATATTAAATTTAATTTACAATTACATACATAATTAGTGTAACAATTACGCTATTTATAACGAAAATATATAAATTCATATACTTTTATAAAAATTAGTTCTTTTACTCTTTATTATGTAAATATTCATTTATTAAGTGTAATTTTTAAATTTTATATAAACAAAAAATTGTACATTTACATAAAATCCAAAAATTACACTTTTAACCTTATAATTTCTCATCAAATATAAACGGATGTTTACACAATAAAGAATAAAAAAACTAATTTTTGTAAAAGTATGAATTTATATATTTCTGTTATAAATAACGTAATTGTTACACTGATTATATGTGTAATTTTACATACTTTTTTAACAATGTATAAGTACCTGTAGATAGGTATAGTAAATGCTTCTCCTCCCTCCTTCTTCTTTCTTCCACAGGGAATTGCTTAGAATTATCATCGATCGTGTCCAACGCGATTCTCAGGAATTACTTAATGCGAGGACGATAAATCTGCACTGAGAAAAATCGAGTTTGATTGTACCAGGAAGACGTGTATGATTGAAGGCATTTTGATTAAATCAAACAAAAATTTCTAGTTATCATGATAAGATTCGATTTTTTATAACTAGAACGTTTAAAAGATTATTAATTTAATTTATCAATTTAATTTCTAACAAACTAAACTTAAAATAATTTATTCAATAATCTGGATTAAATTTATGCAATAATCTTGTTGGGATTTAGAATATTAAACAGACTTTTGAGATTAGATGGAAAAAATTTTAGACGAATTGGTGCTGGTGAATTTAGTATTATTAATCAGAAAATTTGGTAAATTTAACAGGAAGAAATTAATCAGATTCATCTGGTAATTCTTAGAAGAATTCTGGTTCGTCCATTTTTCAACAGACATACTGGTTGAATCTACCAGAATTCTAATTAATGCAACCAGATTTTTTTCTCAGTGTGACGTTTGCGCGGATTTTTATGCGAACAGGATGGAACTTTTTAACAGAGGCATCACGATTCGATGCAAATTGTATAAAGTTGCTGAAGAGATAAACGCGGCCGCAAGTGTGATTTTGATCAAATCGATTCGAAAAGAAAATAAAAATTATTATTTTTACAATATATAAATGTTCTCAAATTGTAGCATTCGAATTTTACGTATTAATTTCTTCCTCGTGTTTCTTAAGAACTCAAAAATGGATTATAAAATTAAAAATAATTAAATAATAATAATTAAATTAAATAATAATTAATAATAATAATTAAATAATAATAATAATAATAATAATTAAATAATAATTCATAATAATAATTAAATAATAACTAATATTATTAAATTAAATAATATAAAATAAATAATATAAAATAATATTAAAATAACTAATATTATTAATAATAACTAATATTATTAAATTAAATAATATAAAATTTATTATTAAATTAAAAAATTTATTTAATTTACTTATTAATAATTTATTTTAAAAAGCGATACGATATAATTTTATATAGATACGATAAAAAAAATTTCGTTCACATTTTCGAATATATACCGCACCTGCCAGCAATGCCGATCAAGTATACAATACATTTCGATGCGATTAGATACGGATTAACTTCTGGAAATTTAAGATCTGTCGCACGTTGCGTCTCCAAGCGAAACAGCTGATGTCGCAATGAACTTGCGGCTTCTATCGAACGCGAATGCGTTCTCCACGCGACAAATCCGGGAAGGGTCGTTCACCCCCGCGCCCTACGCGGCTCGCAGGATCATTAGTGCAATTAGGTATTCCCAAGACGTAGTCAGAGGGCACGTTATCGAGCGGTTGTAGGCGCAACGAGACGGCACAGGGGATGGGATGAGACGGGACGGAGATACGACATTGCGTTACAACATTAATTTCGGGGTTCAACGCTCCTGGCGAGCGGCTAGGTGTGCGTAGAGACAGACGTTTTCGTCTAGACACACGCAAAGCCCTCCTCTCGCCAACTGCCCTCGGCTGTTTAGCTCGAATTGGATGTGTAAGTCGACATCTCTCCTTCGCGAAAACCCCTTCCTTTCGACGCAAATAAGTGATCCCGTCGCGAGATTAAATCAATTAAAGGGCAAGAATGCGTGCTTCGAGTACGCATGGTATGTAAATTATATTTAATATCATGTCATTTTTATATTTACGTATATTATTGTTTGCTTCGAAGAACAGATTTATCTTCAATCGAGAATCTTGTACAATAGAGGATTACTTAAAAACCTTGTAAGAGAGAGAGAGAGAGAAGTTCGCGCGAATGTGAGACTTTATTTTTCTCATCTTGTCTCAAGGCTGAAGCTATGCCACTTTTGCATCCTCGTGCGACACTACCTTTTCGTTTCTTCCCGTTGCTCGTCTTCGTGTTTGAAGGTCGGACAAAGGGAGGCACTATAACGACACACCACGCCGGCATCGGTTGAAAAAAAAAAGCGGAAAGAAAGACCGTCAGGACGCGGGAAAGATGGCTTATTTTCGTCCAGACGAGGCTACAGGCCGTCTGGCGCGAGAGGTTTCGAGCTATATTTAAAATCGCGAGCGAAAAAAAAGCGCCCTTCGTTCTAAAAAGTCGCGAGTCGCGCGAGGATGACGTGCATCTCTACCATAATGTCGCTCCAATTTTCATATAGAGAGACTTTTATTCGTTGTGTATTTCTTCAGAAAAAATATTGAAAATAAATAGAAACGAGATCATTTTTTGCGGTGCAATGAAATTCAATTATTTATCGAAATCTCAATAAAAACCTGCAAATAATTGCGACAAGTTAAAATCAAAAATGTTTGAACGATCTAATTTGATTATACACACATTCTTTATTTCGTTAATTATATTTCTTTTACGATTCTTTCTAATTCTCTCGTATAATATCTACTCACAAAAATATTGAAAATAAATAAAAACGAGATCATTTTTGCGGTGCAATGAAATTCAATTATTTATCGAATTCTCAATAAAAATCTACAAATAATTGCGATAAGTTAACCAAAAATGTTTGAACGATCTAATTTGATTGTACACACATTCTTTATTTCGTTAATTATATTTCTTTTACGATTCTTTCTAATTCTCTCGTATAATATCTACTCATAAAAATATTGAAAATAAATAACAACGAGATTATTTTTGCGATGCAATGAAATTCAATTATTTATCGAATTCTTAATAAAAATTTGCAAATAATTGCAGCAAGTTAAAACCAAAAATGTTTGAACGATCTAATTTGATTATACACACATTCTTTATCTCGCTAATTATATTTCTTTTACGATCCGCTCTAATTCTCTCGTATATCTACTCACATAATATACGTTATTGTGTAATAAAATTAAAAAAATAATTAAAAAATAAATTAAAATTAAAAAATAATTAAAAAATAAATTAAAATTAAAAAATAATTAAAAAATAAATTTTTAAATAATTAAAAAAATAATAAATAATTAAAAATAATAAAAATAATAAATAATTAAAAAAATAAATTAAAAAATAATTTTTACTTATATTTATTTATCTTCAAATTGAAAGTTATACCACATGTACATTAGCTCATTTGTCGTCTTTACACTCATCCTCCACGGTTTAAAGATTTTTCATGTATCGTAACGTTGAAAAATTTTTCGCTTAGCAGATCATAAATTTGAATTGGATAATTGTAAATTTTCCACGAAAACACGTTTACATTTGGAATTGCATATGAAGAAACGCGACGCGAACCGATGCGTGTGCCGCGTAGACACAAATAAATGCGCGTCGTAAATGTGACAGTTGTCGGGAGTTGCAGGCAGGGGTGGGAAAGGTAAACGACAAAAAGAAGGATGAGCGCGGGATGAAAACAATAAAGCCAAAGCATTAAGTACATCGTGCTTCAGCGCTTAGGATAAATATAGATTTTAGCGAACGCGGAGGTCACTCGCATTGCACATGGCAGAACAAACGTAGAAAGACTTTCTGTCGCTCGATACGCAGCTCGAAACTTCCACGACGAGTAGAGTCAAAATGTTCTCGCTTTTCTACCATGTTCTCCGTAGATTCTCGTATGTCTATAGTCGATTGGCGAAACATCGTACGACAGGTGAACAAAAACATTTTGTATTTCTGTTAAAATTTTCTCGTGTAAAAATTTTTGTGTTAAATTTTTAACATCCTCTTATGTTAATGTAACATATTATCGTTGCGTTATTTTGACATTTCTGCGTTGAGTTAATATTCACTGTTTCTATGAGTTAAAACAACAGAATAAATTAATATGTAAATGCACGAATTTTTGATGAAATGTTATATGTTAAAATGAATAGAGATAAGTTGTATTATTTTTCTCTCGATAACAGTTTCCATATGTTAAATCGACATATCTCTTCTGTTATTTATCATAAAAATGTAAGAAACATTTTCTTTTAATTAAATTTAATATTATAAATATATATTTATATTATTATATATTTATTATATATTTATAATATTAAATATTTTATTATATTATATTATATTATATTATATTAATATTAAATATTATAATATTAAATATTATATTATATTATATTATATTATATTATATATTATATTTATAATATTAAATTATAATTTATTATTATATTATTTTATTATTATTAATAAGATTATTAATAATATTATTAATAATATTATATTAATTTTATTATTATATTAATTATTATATTTATAATATTAAATTATAATTTAATATTATAATTTAATATTATAAATTTAATATTATAAATATGTTAATTTAAATAAAGATAAAGTTTGTGTTAGAATTTTGTGTTAATTTTTAAACATATTACTTGTGTTATTTATTTATATACTTGCCTTCTGTTAAATAAACATTAAAATTAGAGTGGATAAAAAAAATTGGGATATGTGAAATATGTTAAATTTAACACAAAAGTTTTTACTGTGAATAATTTAGAACGGAATTATTGATTTTGATTATCAAACATCTATACATTCTTTACATATTATTGATGCTTCGTTTTTCCTACAATATTTATATGCGTTTCCGATTTAATCGATATCTCTACTTGGAAGCTCGAATAGTTTGCGAAGACAAATGATACCAATTACAATTTATCGCTCATTATTTAACGACTATCGGCCTATTCGCATAATAGTCGCTGAGTCTCGCGGAAATGAACGTGCAATCGCACTTTTGCCGACACGCGTCGCGTCGTAGAATCGCGTAGAATAAGCGGGAAAGCAAGACAGGAGAGCCCGATTGTTGAAACGATGGGTGGAAATCATGGAAAACAACGATGATATCGCGGTGTCGTGGCCCTGCCTATAAATAAAGCGAAGAAATAATTGATATGGAACGACCTCCTACCATTTACGACGCATGGTCTCCCTCCTCGTCTGCCCGGTGCATCCCCGAGAGATGCACTTTTCGTCGCTATCGGCAGCTTCTTCTTTTGTTCCCCGGCCACGTCGCTAATGTAAGGGCGGCGACGTTTAAAAATATCACGCGACAAATTGTCACGCGTGTTCTCGTAAACTTCGGATGATCGGACGTTTTCGGTGAAAACAGCCCCATTATTCGTCCCCTTCCTCATATCGTTTCATCGCGCTTTTTATTTCGAACATTGCATTATAATACTTTTCGAAAATAGATAATAAACACGTGTACGAGAGGGTCTTGAAAACGACGATGTAAAATGACTTTTCGAAAACTCCATGAATTTAATTTTCGCTCCAGGAATTTCTGCGAATTTTTGTTCGAGTTATACATAGTAAAAAATTTTGTATTAATTTTGACATATTTCATATATGTCCCAATTTATCCACTCTAATTTTAATGTTAATTTAAGAGAAGGCAAATATGTAAATAAATAATACAAGTAATATGTTAATTTAAAAATTAACACAAAAGTATAATACTTAAACTTTAACTTCTGGAAATAAAGTTTAAGTTAAATTAACATATTTATAATGTTAAATTTAATTAAAAGAAAATGTTATTCTTACATTTTTATGGTAAATAACAGAAGAGATATGTCGATCTAACATATGGAAACTGTTATCGAGAGAAAAATAACACAACTTATCTGTTCATTTTAACATATAATATATTTCATCAAAAATTCGTGCAAATTTACATATTAATTGTGTTGTTTTAACTTTTTAGAAACGGTGAATATTAACTCAACGCAGAAATATCAAAATAACGCAACGATAATATGTTACATTAACATAAGATTATGTTAAAAATTTAACACGAAAATTTTCACACGAAAGAATTTTAACAGAAATACAAAATGTTTTTTTACCGTGTATACAACAAAGAAAATTATTTGCGAGACTTGAGGAAATTCTGCCGTAAACTTTTAGCGATAAAATTTCTGATAATGTAATCTAAATCCAAGACGTAGTAACTGGACGAACTGTTTGACACTTTATTAAATATGAAATCATCGTGACCGGGACGATTGCATATCGCTTTCTCCTCGAAAATATTTTCATTATATTACTATTACTTCGATTTTTGTTCTTCAATCAAATATAAGCTTGAGAATTTATCATTCGCGTGCGAATCACGTCCATAACGAATAATTGACGTGGAATCAGTTGAGTGGATTATACCAATCGTAGACATCAATACGTAAAAGGTTTTTTTTCGACTGTCAAACTTTCTCTCGCCGACTTTCGATCGCGTAAAACGCGAAGGGCGCGGCGGGGAAGGATAAAGTTGACGTGATTAATAATAATTAGTTTTCGGAAGTAGACGGCGTGACGGGTATAGTGGCATCATGTAGATCTACAATCAGGTAGATGCGAGTCCGCGCGCGCGTCAGACGATCGTTGCACGGGACAGCTGACGGGTGACAGTGACAGTGACGGCGAATAAAAGCAAGACGAAGGGTAGAACGCGGGGGGAGGGGGATGATAATCGAATTATTCGAATGTGCTCGAAAATGCGGAGAGCCACTTGGTGGCAAGGTTAATCGCGACGTCCGTCGCGGTTATTCTCATAAAACGTTAACGAAAATGAATCTCCTCCGCACGCGCGAGCGTCACGCAATTTCGTCGAATTTTTATGCGAAATTGAGAAAAGTCCAAGTTGCGTGTCTCCAGCTCGTGCAACTCGTGCAACGAATAATAAAAGACACCGGCGACATTCCATTCGAGGAATGCCTCGCTGTTACAATGTAAATGAATAAATATCCCGCACGAAAAGAATCTGTTTATCCGCTTCTTCTCTTTCGCATCGCTTCTATAATATTTAAATAAATATTTATTAAACTGATGAATAAATATTTATTAAACTGATTATTTATTAAACAGAAATGAATATTTATATAGAAATATAATTAATATAACAAACTAGTTAGAATTATTTTATGCAGAATACTTAATAAATTTTTAATAAAAAGATATTATTCGAAAAATTCAATCATATTGTGACGGATGAATTAATTTGAAAATATAAATATTATATTTTAATTGATTCATTAATTCATCGTAAAATATCACATTGACATGTATGTTATAAATGTATATGTATATGTAAATATGTAATTATATAATCTCTCCGTGAACAAATTTTATTTTCATACACAATTTGATTGATTTTCTCAATATATGCACTGAGAAAAATCATTTGATTGACCAACAAGACATATATGATTGAAGGCATTTTAAATCAAACAAGAATTTCTAGTTATCATGATAAGACTTGATTTTTTATAATTAGAACTTTAATAGATTTTACTATAAGAATTTAGTTAGTATTTTCTAGTTGGATCTATAAAATTTCTTGTTACATTAATTTCTTTGCTTGGTTTTTAACTTAACTCGTATTCAATACTTGCCATAAAATGTATATAAAAAACTGGTATTAACATTAAATCCAAAGTATTTTTTTCTCTTCTCTAGCTCTCTGATTGTGTGTGTGTTTGAGCTGCATTCTTTTCTTGCATCATTGTTTGTCAGTTTAATTTCTAACAAACTGAACATAATTTATTCAATAATCTGGATTAAATTTATGCAATAATTTTGTTGGAATTTAGAATATTAAACAGACTTTAAATAGAAAAAATTTTAGACGACTTGGTGCTGGCGAGTTTAGTATTATTAAACAGAAAATTTGATAAATTTCACACGAAGAAATTAATCAGATTCATCTGGTAATTCCTACTAGAATTTTGATTCGTCCATTTTCCAACAAACATACTAGTTGAATTTATCAGAATTCTAATTAATATAACCAGATTTTTTCTCAGTGCAATATTTGCCATGAAAGGTATATAAAGAACTAATATTAATATTAAATCCAAAGTATTTTTTCTCTTTTGAACTGCATCGTGTTCTTGCATCACTGTTCATCAGTTTAATTTCTAACAAACTGAATTTATTCAATAATCTGGCTCGTCCATTTTTCAACAGACATACTAGTTGAATCTACCAGAATTCTAATTAATGCAACTAGATTTTTTTCTCAGTGTATCATCGATATTTATTTTCAAGATAAAAAAGTATGAGTTTTATCAACTGATTATTTCAATGATCAAAATAATACTTTTTTATAAAATTAGTACAAAATAATTAATAAAGAAAAAATAAATCTGGTTCGTCCATTTTCCAACAGACATACTGGTTGAATCTACCAGAATTCTAATTAATATAACTAGATTTTTTCTCAGTACAATATTTGCCATGAAATGTATATAAAGAACTAGTATTAATATTAAATCCAAAGTATTTTTTTTTCTTTTGAGCTGTATCCTCTTCTTGCATCACTGTTTATCAGTTTAATTTCTAACAAACTAAACTTAAAATAATTTATTCAATAATCTGGATTAAATTTATGCATAATAATCATGTTAGAATTCAGAATATTAAACAGACTTTTGAGATTAGATGGAAAAAATTTTAGACGACTTGGTGCTGGCGAGTTTAATATTATTAATCAGAAAATTTTGTAAATTTAACAGGAAGAAATTAATCAGATTCATCTGATAATTCCTACAAGAATTCTGGCTTGTCCATTTGTCAACAGACATACTGGTTTTGAATCTACCAGAATTCTAATTAATGCAACCAGATTTTTTTCTCAGTGTATCATCGATATTTATTTTCAAGATAAAAAAGTATGAGTTTATCAACTGATTATTTCAACGATCAAAATAATACTTTTTTATAAAATTAGTACAAAAAATAATTAATAAAGAAAAAATAAATCTGGTTCGTCCATTTTCCAACAGACATACTGGTTGAATCTACTAGAATTCTAATTAATATAATTAGATTTTTTCTCAATGCAATATTTGCTATAAAATGTATATAAAGACCTAGTATTAATATTAAATCCAAAGTATTTTTTTCTCTTTTGAGCTGCATTCTCTTCTTGCATCACTGTTTATCAGTCTGTTTAATTTCTAACAAACTAAACTTAAAATAATTTATTCAATAATCTGGATTAAATTTATGCAATAATCTTGTTGGAATTTAGAATATTAAACAGACTTTTGAGATTAGAGCATGGAAAAAATTTTAGACGACTTGATGCTGGTGAGTTCAGTATTATTAACTAGAAAATTTGGTAAATTTAACAGGAAGAAATTAATCAGATTCATCTGATAATTCCTACTAGAATTCTCTCGTCCATTTTTCAACAGACTTACTGGTTGAATCTACCAGAATTCTAATTAATGCAATCAATTTTTTTCTCAGTGCACTGTTTATCAGTTTAATTTCTAACAAACTAAATTTAAAATAATTTATTCAATAATCTAGATTGAATTTATACAATAATCGTGTTGGAATTCAGAATATTAAACAGACTTTTGAGATTAGATGGAAAAAATTTTAGACGACTTGACGCTGGCGAGTTTAGTATTATTAACTAGAAAATTTGGTAACTTTAACAGGAAGAAATTAATCAGATTCATCTGATAATTCCTACAAGAATTTTCTCGTCCATTTTTCAGACTGGTTGAATCTACCAGAATTCTAATTAATGCAATCAGATTTTGTTCTCAGTGTGATCATCTAAAACCATTTTCTTCTAAATCTTCCTCGAATTGTGTCGTGTCCTCTGACTCGAGAAACGTTGCACGAGATTCTTAAGTTTCACGGAAAATTTCTTACAGCCACCGGCGAGCGAGGAACCAGTCGAATACCAGGACGAGTGCGGCCGGCTTAGAAGATGCGCGCAAAGTCGCGTATCAATACGCGCCGAGTGCGCGTTGATTGATCGATCGGGAGAAAAACGTCGCTCGCTCTCGTATAACGGTACGATTTGAGGTGGCTCTACCCTTCATGGAAGCGGTCGTCTTCACCGAGCGATGGCCTGAATAGAGTCTCTTACCGGTGTATATAAATCTGCCTGCTGTCGCGCCGCTTCTCTCCTTCTTCTTTTTTCCCCTTTTCGCGTTTCGATCGATCGATCCGCGCTCGATCGTTCTCCAGAAGAGAGATCCAAGATCGGGTTTAACGTCGGTCATCGGGGCAAATGTCGGACACACGTGCGTGTCACCGCGATCGGCAAGAAACGACGGCCAGCTGAGTTCTCTCTCTCCTGATTTATTGCCGATCCCTCGATCGCGGGTATTACAATCACGAGGAAATCCTGCGCGGGTATTTGTGAAGCGTTTTTGCGACCCCACGACATACGCTGCGGTCAACGGGAGAAGAAGTTTCTAAATTGACGGATCCTCTTATTTTGAAAACCGGCCATATCCTTCAGGTTTTGTCGATGTTTTATTCACGATCTGCTCAATCCCGATGCAATCGCCTCGCAACTCATCCCGAGCTCATGAAAGCTAGGCGTAATGAATGAGACAAGCAAAAGGATATCGGAAGCAAAGATTTTGCAATCCGTTTAGGAAATAAAATCCTATCTCAACTCGTTTAACGTTTCTCAATCTATTTTTTTATATAATAAGCGCGACGAAAATTACGGAAAAATTAAACTTTTTCTAAATTAATTGTATAGTGCGAAGAAAACTGCGGGATAAAAAGCTTGGAGCGATATTTCACCTTCAGTGGAATTATGGTAAATTGAATTACAAAATTATTTATTTATTTGTAAATTGAATTACAAACTTATTTATTTATTTGTACAAAGAATTTTTGTGCGTTTTATCTCTTTGAATATTTCGTATATCGTAAAAAGTGTATGACCCGAAAGAGATTCCTCCTTGACTCCGTCGTGTCAATGATTATGTGTCAATGATTCACGAACCTCTGCAAATCCATGCAATTCCGAAGATGTATTCGTCAACCAATGAAAACACGACACGGATAATCAATTGCGAACATGTTTTTTATTTTATCTACAAGTATATCTACAAGTGTATTTGATAATATACGCCGATAATATAACATCGAAGAGTTCAAGTAATTAACGGAATTACGATTCTCAAGGAAACGCGCTTTACTTTAAATTGCTACCATCAGCAATCAGAAAAAAAACGTAAAATGTATGCTTCGCTTGATCAATGAAGAAAATATCGTGATCGACGAAGTCGAAGGAAGTTTCTCGCAATATCTCCGCGATACGCTTATTTTAAGAAGTACGCTCTTATATCGCGCACAAACCGACATACGTGTGCATGCTTGCATACGAGATTATTACATGTAATTTATGATCTTTTTTATTCATAAAAAGACCAAATCGTGCGGAATAGTCGACATTACGTCGCCGTTATAAAGCCGATCGGAAAACGTATTATCACGCATCAATTAACTTTCGTATTCGTGATGAGAAACAGTATTTTCTAATAACGCCATTTTATCGCCGATACTTTCGTCTGGTTATCGACCAATTAGAAATAATTATTCGCGCGCGTTACAATCAATCACGCAATTTCAATGTATGATGATCGACGTAAATCATCAAAAGCCATACCGCTTCTTCTACACTGTAAAAAAAGTATGTAAAATTACGCATATAATCAGTGTAACAATGACTTTATTTATAACGAAATATATAAATCATGTACTTTTACAAAAATTAGTTTTCTTATTCTTTATTGTGTAAATATTCGTTTATTAAGTGTAATTTTTAAATTTTATATAAATATTACAAAAAATTGTACATTTACATAAAATCCAAAAATTACACTTGTGTAAATATTCGTTTATATTTGATGAGAAATTACAAGGTAAAACGTGTAATTTTTGGATTTTATGTAAATGCACAATTTTTTGTAATATTTATATAAAATTTAAAAATTACATTTAATAAATGAAAATAACTAATTTTTGTAAAAGTACATGAATTTATATACTTTCGTTATAAATAGCGTAATTGTTACACTAATTATATATGTAATTTTAAATTAAATTTAATATAATTTAATATGTGAAATTGTATAAACACATATACAAAATGTATTATTACATAAATATTTCTAGAAATCTACTTCTAACATGTAAATTTATTAATACAAGATGCTTATTTAAGATAATAATTTTATCCTATAAAATGTAAATTTACTAATGTATATAAATATACACTTTTAATAGTGGATCTCAATATTACCCACTATAATTGTAAATTTATAGAAAAATTTTTTACAATGTCTCTGCGTTTTTTATAAACTCTTCCTAGCGTTTATTGATCGTGTCATCGTGTGATTAATAAAATAAGGTAAACATTTTCGAATCCTTAACTTTGTACTCCAATGCACTTGAAATAACTCGATACGTAAATGATTATCGCGTTCATTTTCTATTCCGATAACCTCTACAGCAACTAAGTTGTCGTAACGTAGCTTATACTATGTAGCGATCTTTCGTATCACCGTGATACTTGATATTTTCGCGAACGCAGATATATTTTGATATCTTTATCTTGCTAGGAGATGAAAAAGAAAAAAAAAGAAAAGAAATTCTAACGCACATCCGATTTGAAACTATTTTCTAACCAGCGCAGAAATATGACAAGATATATTCTCGAGTTTGTAAATAATATGCATAAGAAAACGGTCACTCGAATATTTATTCAGATTGCGATGACATTTAAATGCGAATCGAAAATTATATTCCAAAATACATCAGTTCGTATATATCTTTGTTTATACGTCAGCGAAAATCAATACTGTTTTACTTTTTTATTTTACCTCATTCATGATATCCAGTATTTATGCAGATAGCACAAAGTGATCATGAAGTCATTAAGCGCTGCAACGATACTACTTTATCGAGTACTATACTTTCGAGCATATAATATATCGACTACATTGAGAATCTTTTCATTCACAAATAATAAACGACGCAATGCGAGATCCGATTGCGAATTCTCTACATTAAAAAAAAAAAAAAAAAAAAAAACAGGAAAAAACCTGAAAAGACGCATTCGTGTACGGATTATTGGGAAAGAAATGGCACTTTATCATCGCTGGCGTGTGTAGCGCATCAACAAGACTATCGACGAGACATTATATCTCCTATTTGGAATTTTCCGACATAATTTACGCGAACCATACACCCTAATGCATTTGTACTACGCAGCATAAATAATCATACTCGATTGAAAATTATAATATTGAGAAGAGCATTAGAAAGAAAAATCTGAATATCAATGTGTGCAATTAGAAATCTTATGCAATTAATATTCTCATTTTAACAAAGAAGTGTCCTCCTCCGATTTTGATGAGCTTTCAATATGTTTTTCAGACAAAAATAAGGGATACGTATTTTTTTATAAGTGCCCATACGCATGTCTAAGGGATAAAATACTCCTTTGAAGAAAATCGGTTTTTTTCTCTCGAAATGAATATTTCAGAAACTATAAGAGATAGAAAAAAATGTTTAAATTAAAAGTTAAATGGCTTGAAGAGTACTTTACAACAAGAACAAAAACAATTTTTTTATTTTTTTAATTTTTCAAAATAATTTTTCAAAATTTCTTTTTATTATTGTTGTAAAGTATTCTTGAAACCATTTAACTTTTAGTTTGAAAATTTTTTTCTATCTCTTATAGTTTCTGAAATATTCATCTCAAAAGGGAGAAATCGATTTTGACACATCGATTCGACACACATACAGGATGTCCCAAAAGTCCCGGACCAGTCAAATATTTCATAAATTACGCACTTTAGAAAGAAATGTTTCAGACAAAAGTTGAATGGCTTGAAGAGGACCATAAGGTAGTGTCATTAGTTAGACCTTGAAGAATCACCTGAAGGTCACGTGAAAGTCACTTCCAACTTTTTAAATGAGATACCTTATATACTTTTGCATATTCTTGTACCTCATCTTGAGAGCTTCCCAAAACACTATAATTAAGTTAATTTTTATTAAATATTTTCCGAGTTATGAGGCTTGAAATCATTTCTTAATTTTACACAAACTGTAAAATGTCTTGTAAAATATTCATTTTTCGATTATCTTACCTTAATACTTTTATGTACAAAATAATGAGAGGAATCAATTGATGTAAAGAAAACACATAATTATTTTGAAAAAAAAAATGTAATTGTTAATTGCATATTACATTTTTTTTTTTCGAAGCAATTATGTGTTTTCTTTACATTAATTGATTCCTCTCATTATTTTGTATATAAAGATATTAAGATAAGATAATCAAAAAATGAATATTTTACAAGATATTTTACGGTTTATATAAAATTAAGAAATGATTTCAAGCCTCATAATTCGGAAAGTACTTAATGAAAACTAACTTAATTATAGTGTTTTGAAGCTCTCGAGATGAGCTACAAGAATATGCAAAAGCATATAGGGTATCCCATTTAAAAAATTAAAAATGACTTTCACGTGATCTTCAGGTGACTCTTCAAAGTCAAACTAATGACACCATCTTATGGCCCCTTTCAAGTCATACAACTTTTGTCTGAAACATTTCTTTCTAAAGTGCATAATTTATGAAATATTCGACTGGTCCGGGACACCCTGTATACATATGATTGATGAGAGAGAGATATATAATTATTGTATATTATGAAATTTATATATTATATATATATCTTTTTCAGATCAAAGGCTAAGGCATTCAAAGGGCAACTTAGACGTGTTGTACTTTAAATTCTCCGACAAAGTCATTCAGCATCGCGTTACTAAAGCAGAACTATCTCTGTGGATATGGGGCGTGAATCAAGAAACCGCGGAGCTCGGCGAATCGATCGATCTGGAAGGCCAAGATGCTGGTCCAGTGACGATCACGTTGCAGAGGATTCTTCGGGGCGCAACCGAGACTGGCGGACCCCTACTGGGTCCACCTCTCACCACGAAGCACCCTCGACTGTTTGGACGACGGGGAGGTTGGATCACGATCGAGCTCAAACGAATGGTGGCCGAGTGGTTCAAACATCCCCGGGACAATCTCGGAGTGGCTTTGAAGATCACTGGATCTGGCGGGAATCATCGCAGGAACTCGCCCCGACTGGTCGAGACCAATCCCGGCGCAGAATACGCACCGTATCTCGAGGTGCAGATGCAGGAACTCGATTCGCGAAGAAGCTCTAGGATCAAGAGAAACGTGGGACTCAATTGTGACGAGGCTAGTCAGGAAACTAGGTGTTGCCGGTATAAGCTAACAGTGGACTTCGAAAAATTTGGCTGGGATTGGATAATCGCACCGAAAAAGTGAGTACATTTTTGGTGATATTTTTCTACTTTTTTTTTATCAAGATTCTTTAAAGGGTTATGCCTACTTGGGATTTGGAAAATTATGTGATTTTCAAAAATTTTTTTTGCCGTTTTAATAAGTATTTATTGAAATTTACAAAACACTACCGAAAAGTACATATTTTGAGGTACACGTACAAATTTTTTTATGAAAAAATATTAAAAAATGAAGAAATATGGCTCTTCTCTATCTTTTTACATCACTTGCGGTGACCAAAGTTTCTTAAAAATTATTGCACCGATCGAACTCAAATTTTACGTGCTTATTTGTTATTACAATAGGCAGGGCCTGGACAAAGGATTTTTTATTTCGATTAGAATTTTTTTATAAATATTTATGTAAATTTACAATTATTATAGTGAGTAATATTGAGACCAACTATGAAAGATGTATATTTACATACATTAGTAAATTTACATTTCATAGATAAAATTATCTTAAGGAGTTATGCCTACTTGAGATCGGGAAAATTACGTGATTTTCAAGAATTTTTTTTGCCGTTTTAATAAGTATTTATTGAAATTTATAAAACACTATCAAAAAGTACATTTTGAGGTACACGTACAAATTTTTTTATGAAAAAATATTAAAAAATGAAGGAAATATGGCGCTTCGCTGTCTTTTTACATCACTTGCGGTGACCAAAGTTTCTTAAAAACTATTGCACCGATCGAACTCAAATTTTACGTGCTTATTTGTTGTTACAATAGGCAGGGCCTGGACGAAGGATTTTTTATTTCGGTTAGAATTTCTTTGTTTATTGCAAGAAAACCAAAATCAGTTCATCTCGAAAAATTAACTTTTGCGTAACATTGTTGTCATTTTTGTAAAAATCAAAATTTTACCAAACCCTTCGTTCAGGCCCTGTCTATTGTAATAATAAATAAGCACGTAAAATTTCAGTTCGATCGGTGCAATAGTTTTTAAGAAACTTTGATTATCGCAAGTGATGTAAAAAAACGGACGTTCTAGAAAAAGGGTCATATTTCCTTCATTTTTTAATATATTTTCATAAAAAAAATTTGTACGTGTACCTCAAAATATGTACTTTTTGATAGTATTTTGTAAATTTCGATAAATACTTATTAAAACGGGAAAAAAAATTCTTGAAAATTACGTAATTTTCCCGATTCCAAGTAGGCATAACTTCTTAATCTTTAGAAAGATTTGCATCGGTCAATTATAAATCCTATTTCTTTAATGTTATTCATCCGCATATTTTGCGTGCGACGTTTCAAATATATTAACTACTTGTTTTCTGTTGTGAGATTGTTTTGTAAGATCGAGTCAAAGATCACAATTAGGCAATCAGATTATTTAACGAGAAATAAACAGAAAATGATTTACTAGAAATCCCTCTTTTTCTTTATCTTTTTTATATCTTTTATTTATTTTATTTTATATCTTTATACCTTTTATTTTATATCTTTTATATATAAAAATCTTTATCCTTTTTATATATCGGAGATTATAATAAACTTATTCATTGAAGTTATTAGATCGATGTATTTTATGCCCGTTTAGTAGAATATTCTGAAACGTATAATGCTTCCACGAGAGCGTATACATGTATATATATTCTGATTTGCAAAACGATTAATGCGTCGTTAGTTAAGCACGTACAGATTTTTCTAGTGAAAGAAAATATTTGAGCTACACTTGGCTTCACTGCAGAAACTGTAGCTTTCTTGGCACGTAGAACAACTTTTACATCAACAATACTAAACGGTTATTACGCACGTTCAATCTAAAAATATCTCCTATTTGCGCTCATTAATATTGCGTACATGTGTATATTTTAAGTTAATTTGTTATAATGACATTAATGATGACACTGCAGAATGTAAAAGTAATGAATACAAAGTTGATTGTTTCCCTTCGCAATCTTTGTATACAAGTTTTAGTTAAAATATGCACATCCGACTAGAATTTGACGTATACTTTTTTCAATAAAAGTATATGTACCAGGAATTAACTTTAAACTATAAGAATAAATTGTACTATTTGTATCCGTACACTGAGAAAAATCGTTTGATTGTACCAGGAAGACGTGTATGATTGAAGGCATTTTGGTTAAGTCAAACAAGAATTTCTAGTTATCATGATAAGACTCGATTTCTTATAACTAGAACGTTTAATAGATTTTACTATAAGGATTTGGTTAATATTTTCTGGTTGAATTTATTAAATTTCTTGTTGCATTAATTTCTTTGCTTACTCTCTTAACTTAATTCGTATTCAATATTTGCCATGAAATGTATAATATATAAAAAATTAGTATTAACATTAAATCCAAAATATATTTTTTTCTCTTAAGTGCAGTAGTGCCAGAAAGAGGACGCTAGCTCTGATTGTGTGTTTGAGCTGCATCCTCTTCTTGCATCACTGTTTATCAGTTTAATTTCTAACAAACTGAATTTAAAATAATTTATTCAATAATCTAGATTGAATTTATCCAATAATCGTGTTTAATTCAAAATATTAAACTTAGACTTTTGAGATTAGATGGAAAAATTTTAGACGACTGGCGAGTTGGTGCTGGCGAGTTTAGTATTATTAATCAGAAAATTTGGTAAATTTAACAGGAAGAAATTAATCAGATTTATCTGGTAATTCCTACAAGAATTTTGGTTCGTTCATTTTCCAACAGACTTACTAGTTGAATCTACCAGAATTCTAATTAATGCAACCAGGTTTTTTTCTCAGTGCAGTATTTATGAGTTTAATTTTTAACAAATTAAATTTAAAATATTCATTAAATTTAAAATTATTCAATAATCAATTCAATAAATTTAAAATAATTTATTCAATAATCTGGATTGAACTTATCCAATAATCTTGTTGGAATTCAGAAAATTAAACAGACTTTTGAGATTAGATGGAAACAATTTTAGACGACTTGGTGCTGGCGAGTTTAGTAATATTAATCAGAAAATTTGATAAATTTAACAGGAAGAAATTAATCAGATTTATCTGATAATTCCTACAAGAATTTTGGTTCGTCCATTTTCCAACAGATCTACTGGTTGAATCTACCAAAATTCTAATTAATACAATCAGATTGTTTTTCTCAGTGTCATCGATATTTATTTTCAAGATAAAAAAGTATGAATTTTATCAACTGATTATTTCAACGATCAAAATAATACTTTTTTATGAAATTAATACAACATATAAAGAAAAAATAAATCTCAAAAATTGATAGAATTTGCATTAACAATCAACTCCCTAAATCTTTGTCGCAGATACGATGCCAATTACTGCTCGGGTGACTGTCCGATGGCTTTCCTTCCGGCCTATCCCAATACGCATATCGTCAGTCTAGCAGAACCGCCGAATAATACCGGGCCATGCTGCGCGCCTAGAAAATTGTCCGAGATCACGATGCTGTACTTCGACAATGAGTATCAGATCGTGTTCTCGCGACTACCGGGCATGGTAGTCGAGAAGTGTGGCTGCTCATAGTCCACCTACGAGTCAGACGGGATGACGAGAGCAACGTGGAGAGCCCCTTACAAGACAACGTCCCGCGATGCTCTCCTTCTGATCAATTCCGATAATCATCGTCGTTGTCCTCATCAATCGTCGTCAATTGTCGTCGCCGCGTTCTCGGCGATTCCTCATCCGATAGACTGAAAGTGCCTTGTTCGGAGAGTGGTCGCGTGATGCGGATCCCTTCGGAGCGCGAGAGACATCAGAGACGTAAAAAAAGTGTGCGGGTGGTGATTCGCGAGGATCTCCTCGAAGACTGTGCGCTGGATGCCAAGGAGGAGCTCGTGTCGTCAGCGGCAGGTATCCCGATGGTGGTCCATGGCAAAGCGGATAGTTCCTAGAGTCACGGTATTATTTTTAAGACGCCGATACGTTTGCACCTGATCCACGTATACGACCTCGGGATTATAAATCTCCAAGACACGAATTTCCTATTCCTCGAAGGCAGGAGCGAGAGAGCCTGGGGTATTTATAATATTATGGATTTAAAAATTACTATATGTTTTCTATATTCTATACAAGTTTAACACACACGGTGATAAGCGGTATAAAACTTGGAAATTTCCACATCTCTCACATCTCCCTCGCGAGACTTTCAATGAGTTGCAGCGAAGAATTATAATTCGATCATTTTTCAATATGCAGTGTTTGCTGGTATCTAGATAAAATTATCTAGATAATCATCTAGATAAAGAAATAGATCATCTTTATCTTTAACTAGATGAAGAAATACAATGTATCTTTATCTTTATCTTAGATGAAAAATATGTGTCATCTTATCTAAAAATTATCTAAGATGACGATGATCTATCTGAAATATCTAAAATATATTTTTTATATTATTGTTATTAATATATTATAAATATATTATAAATATAAATTAATAAATAAATATTTATCATATCACTTATATACCTTTTTGCTATTATTTCTTTATAATATTAAATATTCTTTAGGAAAAGAGAAAGAATATGTGTTTACGATTTTAATATCCCATTTATAATCTGCGTCACATTTTTTACAAATATTTATAGTCTTCTAAAATAAACAAAAATATCTAGATAATTATTTAGATTATCGCAATAATCATCTCATCTTTCATCTAGATTAAGTAAAAGCAAAATCATCTTTATCTCATCTAAGATAAATTTACAGATTTTTATCTTTATCTTTATCTAGATAATTTTGAAATTATCTACAGCAAACACTGTCAATATAAATTGTGTTGAAAAAATATCATATTTTGGTCTCTTTTATTTCTTTATATCGCGAACAAAATATACACTAATTGAGATCGTCGACGATCGATGGAAACGTGTTGGCCAACAGATCTCGGTGTACAGTAAAATCGTTGTTTTTCTAATGATTTTTCCTCTCCCTTTCCCCACCCCTTCGTCTTTCTATAATATATTATATATAGATATTATATATATAAATTTTGTCAATTTATGATCGTTTTTTTTTTTTAGCAAATTGTGAGAGTGTGTGTGCGAGAGAGCGTTTCGAATTATGTAAATAAGTTGTAGCAAAAGAGTATGGTGTTGCTTCGCTGAGACTCCTGGATCCTAAAAGGATCCTAATAAGGATGTTATTTGTATATCGGCGACTCTGTCCTTCGCTTTTCTAAAACGCGAGTATGGTTTTAAATCAATTGTAATTACACACACGACGCGATATCTGAAGTATGAAATTCTTTGATATGTATTTCGGCGAAAAAATGGAAAATTTCGCAAAAAATGTTTACGATCGCAAAAGAAATAAGTATTGAACACTTTTCTCTAGATAAATAAACGTTATTCGCGCGAAACAAACGCGAAATTCTTATAACTTTCTTCATAACTTATTAAGTATTAATAGCTGCATTTTAACGAATCGGGAGATGCACTTATTGAGAAGGGATAACGACGTTTTTTTTTCTACACGTATCCCTTCTCGTTTCACGCTTTACGTAATATTCAAGAATTGACAAGTATATTTTCGGATATGATAATTCTAAAGATTCCTTGATAAGCGTGAAATCCGATTAATTTTTATAGATTCATTAGGATCTCCTCGTCTTTGATCCTTGCTTAATTGCGTCATGCAAAGGAAAGGATTAATAATGATATAATATGTCTAGACATATCTCTCCGACACTTAAACGATTCTAGTTATGTGTAGCGATGGAAAGCAGTAAAATTTCGATGAATTTAGGTCTTTGTATATACTCGATAAAAAAATGCAATAATTGCGATAATGTGACATTTATTTGAACCTATAGCATCGAGAAGCAAAATTCTATTCTAATTTCAATCTTTGCCACATGGCAATCTTCAAAATCACGCTAAAAAAATTTTTTTTTTACGCTGTACGGGTAACACTTAATTCACGTTTTTTCCTCGGCTTCGAGTCAAGTGCACTGTAGTTACATTTGTTTGTAGTTACATTTTGTAAAATAGTATACGATGTACGATCGACTTGCGCGCACCGTCCTTAAACTTTATGTGATTTTAATGGAAAAAAAAAAACATATACACGTACGAGTTTATAAGAAACTCTTTGCGATTTTTATATAAAGCAATTATTAGAGTGGAAAAGCTCTGAAAAATCGATTCTTTTGTAACTCATCTCTTCTCTGTCCAGCTGTCCTCTATCATTTCATCCCTTTTTCTTTTCTCTCATCACTGTTGTTTTCCTTCGTCCGCTATCCATTCTTCGTTTGTTTGTCAGTGTACCAATAATTAAAAATAATATATATATATATATATATATATATATATATATATATATCTTTTCAACATATGAACGAGGATAATATATTTTCATAAAAATTTGTAATGTGTACCCTCAAAAATATGTACTTTATAGGTATTTTTGTAAATTTCGATAAATATTTATTAAAACGGGGAAAAAATTCTGAAAGCTCACGTAATTTTCCCGATTCCAAGTAGGCATAACTTCTTAATCTTAGAAAGATTTGCATCGGTCAATTATAAATTTATTTCTTTAATGTTATTCATCCGCATATTTTGCGTGCGACGTTTCAAATATATTAACTACTTGTTTTCTGTTGTGATTATTGTTTTGTAAGATCGAGTCAAAGATCACAATTAGGCAATCAGATTATTTAACGAGAGAAATAAACAGAAAACAGATTTGGCCAGAAACTCTTTTTCTTTATTCTTTATATTTTTATTTATTTTATTTTATATCTACCTTTTATTTATATCTTTTATATATAAAAATCTTTGTATCCTTTTTATATATCGGGAGATTATAATAAACTTATTCATTGGAGTTATTAGATCGATGTATTTTATGCCCGTTTAGTAGAATATTCTGAAACGTATAATGCTTCCACGAGAGCGTATACATGTATATATATTCTGATTTTATTAATGTCGTTAGTTACACGTACAGATTTTTCTAGTGAAAGAAAATATTTGAGCTACACTTGGCTTCACTGCAGAAACTGTAGCTTTTGGCACGTAGAACAACTTTACATCAACAATACTAAACGGTTATTACGCACGTTCAATCTAAAAATATCTCCTATTTGCGCGCTCATTAATATTGGTACATGTGTATATTTTAAGTTAATTTGTTATAATGACATTAATGATGACATCGAATGTAAAAGTACGAATACAAAGTTGATTGTTTCTTCGCAATCTTTGTATACAAGTTTTAGTTAAAATATGCACATCCGACTAGAATTTGACGTATACTTTTTCAATAAAAGTATATGTACCAGGAATTAACTTTAAACTATAAGAATAAATTGTACTATTTGTATCCGTACACTGAGAAAAAATCATTTGATTGTACCAGAAGACGTGTAATATCGAAAGCATTTTGCTAAGTCAAACAAGAATTTCTAGTTATCATGATAAAATTGATTTCTTATAACTAGAACGTTTAATAGATTTTACTATATGATTTGGTTAATATTTTCTGCTGAATTTATTAAATTTCTTGTTACTACTTTTTTGCTTACCTTCTTAACTTAATTCGTATTCAATATTTGCCATGAAATGTATAATATATAAAAATTAGTATTAACATTAAACTAAAATATATTTTTTCTCTATAGTAGTAAAGCAGAAAGAGACGTTGATTGTGTTTGAGCTGCATCCTCTTCTTCTTGCATCACTGTTTATCAGTTTACTTTCAACAACAAACTGAATTTAAAATAATTTATTCACAATCTAGATTGAATTTATCCAATCGTGTTTAATTCAAAATATTAAACTTAGACTTTGAGAGATTAGATGGAAAAATTTAGACGACTGGCGAGTTGGTGCTGGCGAGTTTAGTATTATTAATCAGAAAATTTGGTAAATTTAACAGGAAGAAATTAATCAGATTTATCTGGTAATTCCTACAAGAATTTTGTCTGTTCATTTTCCAACAGACTTACTAGTTGAATCTACCAGAATTCTAATTAATGCAACCAGGTTTTTTTCTCAGTGCAGTATTTATGAGTTTAATTTTTAACAAATTAAATTTAAAATATTCATTAAATTTAAAATTATTCAATAATCAATTCAATAAATTTAAAATAATTTATTCAATAATCTGGATTGAACTTATCCAATAATCTTGTTGGAATTCAGAAAATTAAACAGACTTTTGAGATTAGATGGAAACAATTTTAGACGACTTGGTGCTGGCGAGAGTTTAGTAATATTAATCAGAAAATTTGATAAATTTAACAGGAAGAAATTAATCAGATTTATCTGATAATTCCTACAAGAATTTTGGTTCGTCCATTTTCCAACAGATCTACTGGTTGAATCTACCAAAAATCTAATAATACAATCAGATTGTTTTTCTTAGAGTCATCGATATTTATTTTCAAGATAAAAAAGTATGAATTTTATCAACTGATTATTTCAACGATCAAAATAATAATACTTTTTATTAAATTAATACAACATATAAGAAAAATAACTTCAAAATTGATAGAATTTGCATAACAATCAACTCCCTAAATCTTTGTCGCAGATACGATGCCAATACTGCTCTCGCTGGGTGACTGTCCGATGGCTTTCCTTCCGGCTTATCCACACGCATATCGTCAGTCTAGCAGAACCGCCGAATAATACCGGGCCATGCTGCGCGCCTAGAAATTGTCCGAGATCACGATGCTGTACTTGACAATGAGTGGTCAGATCGTGTTCTCGCGACTACCGGGCATCGTAGTCGAGAAGTGTGGCTGCTCATAGTCCACCTACGAGTCAGAGAGGATGACGAGAGCAACGTGGAGAGCCCTTAAACAACGTCGTCCCGCGATACTCTCCCTTCTGATCAAACCCGATAATCGTCGTTGTCTCATCAATCAGTCGTCAATTGTCGTCGCCGTTTTCGGCGATTCTCATCCGATAGACTGAAAGTGCCTTGTCTTGGGAGTGGTCGTGTGATGCGGATCCTTCGGAGCGCGCGAGAGACATCAGAGACGTAAGTGTGCGGGTGTGGTGATCTGCGAGACTCCTCGCGACTCGTGCGCTGGATGCCAAGGAGGAGCTCGTGGGCGGCAGGTATCCCGATGGTGGTCCATGCAAAGCGGATAGTTCCGAGTCACGGTATTATTTTTTTTAAGACGCCGGATATTGCACCTGATCCACGTATACGACCCGGGATTATAAACTTCCCGCACACGAATTTCCTATTCCCGAAGGCAGAGCGAGAGAGCCTGGGGCTTTTAATATTATGGATTTAAAATTACTATATGTTTATATTCTATACAAGTTTAATACACGGTGATAAGCGGTATAAAACTTAGAATTTCCACATCTCTCACATCTCTCGCGAGACTTTCAATGAGTTGTAAGCGAAGAATTATAATTCGATCATTTTTCAATATGCAGTGTCTGGTATCTAGATAAAATTATCTAGATAATCATTTAGATAAAGATCTTTATCTTTAACTAGATGAAGAAATACAATGTATCTTTATCTTCATCTTAGATGAATATGTGTCATTCAATCTAAGATGACGATGATCCATCTGAAACATCTAAAATATATTTTTTATATATTATTGTTACTAATAATATTATAAATATATTATAAATATAAATTAATAAATAAATATTTATCATATCATTTATATACCTTTTGCTATTATTTCTTATAATATTAAATATTCTTTAGGAAAAGAGAAAGAATATGTGTTTACGATTTTAATATCCCATTTATAATCTGCGTCACATTTTTTACAAATATTTATATAGTCTTCTAAAATAAACAAAAATATCTAGATAATTATTTAGATTATCGCAATAATCTCTCATCTTTCATCTAGATTAAGAAAAGCAAAATCATCTTTATCTCTAAGATAAATTTACAGATTTTTATCTTTTATCTTTACCAGATAATTTTGAAATTATCTCAGCTAAACACTGTCAATATAAATTGTGTTGAAAAATATCATATTTGGTCTCTTTTAATTCTTTATATCGCGAACAAAATATACACTAATTGAGATCGTCGACGATGGAAACGTGTTGGCCAACAGATCTTGGGTGTACAGTAAAATCGTTGTTTTCTAATAGATTTTTCCCCCTCTTTCCCCCACCCCCTTCGTCTTATCTAATATATATATTATATATAGATATTATATATATAATTTTTGTCAATTTATGATCGTTTTTTTTTTTTAGCAAATTGTGAGAGTGTGTGTAGGAGAGAGCGTTTCGAATTATGTAAATAAGTTGTAGCAAAAGAGTATGGTGTTACTTCGCTGAGACTCCTGGATCCGTGGGTCCTAATAAGGATGTTATTTGTATATCGGCGACTCCTGTCCTTCGCTTTTCTAAAACGCGAGTATGGTTTAAATCAATTGTAATTACACACACGACGCGATATCTGAAGTATGAATTTTTTGATATGTATTTCGGCGAAAAAATGGAAAATTTCGCAAAAATGTTTACGATCGCAAAAAGAAATAAGTATTGAACACTTTTCTAGATAAATAAACGTTATTCGCGCGAAACAAACGCGAAATTCTTATAACTTTCTTCTTAACTTATTAAGTATTAATAGCTGCATTTTAACGAATCGGGAGATGGACTTATTGAGAAGGGATAACGACGTTTTTTTTTTCTACACGTATCCCTTCTCGTTTCACGCTTTACGTAATATTCAAGAATTGACAAGTATATTTTCGGATATGATAATTCTAAAGATTCCTGATAAGCGTGAAACTATTTCACTATAGATTCATTAGGATCTCCTCGTCTTTGGATCCTTGCTTAATTGCGTCATGCAAAGGAAAGGATTAATAATGATATAATATGTCTAGACATATCTCTCCGACACTTAAACGATTCTAGTTATGTGTAGCGATGGAAAGCAGTAAAATTTCGATGAATTTAGGTCTTTGTATATACTCGATAAAAAAATGCAATAATTGCGATAATGTGACATTTATTTGAACCTATAGCATCAGAAGCAAAATTCTATTCCTACTTCAATCTGCCACATGGCAATCTTCAAAATCACGCTAAAAAAATTTTTTTTTTTACGCTGTACGGGGTAACACTTAATTCCACGTTTTTTCCCTCGGCTTCGAGTCAAGTGCACTGTAGTTACATTTGTTTGTAGTTACATTTTGTAAAATAGTATACGATGTACGATCGACTTCAGCACCGTCCTTAAACTTTGTGTGATTTTAATGGAAAAAAAAAAACATATACACGTACGAGTTTATAAGAAACTCTTTGCGATTTTTATATAAAGCAATTATTAGAGTGTAAGAGAAAGCTCCTTGAAAAATCGATTCTTTTGTAACTCATCTCTTCTCTGTCCAGCTGTCCTCTATCATTTCATCCCTTTTTCATCATTGTTGTTTTCCTTGTCCGTCATCCATTCTTCGTTTGTTTGTCAGTGTACAAATAATAAAAATAATATATATATATATATATATATATATATATATATATATCTTTTTCAACATATGAACGAGGACGGCAAAAAATGCATACTTATATATGTATAATGTGTACTTCCTAGATAATAGCATAGATAGAAAAATATTTATTCCATAAAATAAACGGTTTTTCGATGAGCACGGAATAACATTTTATTTTTCCTCCTTTGCTCCTCATTATAAATATAAGGTATTCATTTCAACGGTGCAATTTTAATTACTTGATTTAAAAATGAAAAAGATTAAAAATTAAAATTAAAATTTAAAAAATTAAATATTAAATATTAAATATTAAATTAAATATTAAATTAAATAAAGAAAATTAAGAAAAAATAAAGAGACAACCTTCTGAAAGGGGAAAACATTTCGCAATTTGTGCGTATCAGCTCTAAGATAAGCACCTTGCTATTTTTACGTGTCATGCGCTTTAAATTTATGTTTAAAGTCACACACAGTTATACGATAAATATAACAAATATCTGCAAAAATATCTCTTGCAGTCACTAATCTGCACCTTATCAAATTGTGTTTGACGATGAGCTTTTTTTTCTCTTTTTCTTTAATCAATGCAGAATTCGTGGTAACAGCTGATAAACTTTGGGGGGCACAAATGATTATTATTCCGCCTACTAATTAAAATCAGTCATGTTTTCGTCGATTTCTGGTACACCTCCGGGATAAAGAAAAATATTTTTCGCAACATTAATCATATCAAACTGGTTTTCCAAATCAGCAGTGCGAAGTTCCTACCTCAAACTATATCTAGAATTTTTTTTTTGTATACGTAGCATGTCGCCGCATATTGATAATACCAAAAATTTGAACTCAATAGTTCACGCCGTTCGTGCTGCGAACCAGAACGGAATTCTGTAAATACAATTATCACTCACTTATCACTAATGATTAATGATCGATAAATACATCATTGAAACATTATAGAATTTCTCTCAATGTATCTCGTACTTATTGCAATAGATTAGACTAAAATGTATACATAAGATGATTATAGATGTAATATCTTTTCAGCTTATTGTTATTAAGGTTAATGTCATGATTAATGTAAGTAGTAAATCACATGCTTTTAATTATTTATCAATTATTTATCGCGTAACAATATGAAAATAAAATGAAATCTCAATTGTAATCGATAATTTTATGAATATCTCGACTCGAACTTTACTCCCGCGCTTCTCTCTTCATTCCTTTTTACCTTTGTCATATACGAATAATTTTTGTCTGACATATCACGATCGCTTTCCGAAAAATGTGGAATATTATTCATACGACGTGGCAATAAAATAATGCATATTTTAAAAACATGTTTACCGAATACGGATATGTTTATCGATATCTCACAATGCAATCGCATCAGAATAAAATTTAATTATATACACATAAATACAGATTTTTTTTTATATAATTTGTTCTTATAGGCCAATTATAATTGTGTCACGGCTTTTGTATCAGTTGCGATAACTGAGGCAATTGTAACATGAAACTGAAGGAAGGGTTATCTTATTTGTCGTCAACCAAGATCGAAAGGATGCCAAGGAAAAATTTATTTCAGAACTCGGCGCCACTATGCATCGCTAGCAAAGGGCGTTTCATGAACAAATGACAAATGAATAGAAAATCAGAAATCTTTCTATAATAGAAATATCAGTTTTGCAATAAATATAAAAATATAAATAAATATAAATAAATATAAATATAAAATAAAATTTGCAGTAAATATTTATATTAAAGCTTTATATTAAATCCAGCTTTCTCTAGAAAAAAATTACATATTTTAATATTACAATTTATCTAGTATGTTGTTTTTGCAATGTTTGTATAAAATATTATTTTTAAAATCAATTCACATAAAATGTAATTTAAATTCAAACTTTAAAATATAAGTCTGATATAAAAAGATATAATTTACACACATATATCTTAAAAAAAATATATGTTTGCGTTTTAAATAATCAGCAAATTTCTTGATAAAGTTGTTTCTATTTAAGCTATATGTTTAATTAGTTTCGGAGAGAAAAATTTGTGATATTTTGAAAATAAAAAAAATATATATCAATAATATTTTCAATTCTAATCTATTCTAACAGATCTCTAATAGATTATCTATTCTATTAGACATTTTTATTATCTATAATTGAAATCACGTTTGATAATTGAATAGAATTTTGTAAATTTCTTTGGGGGGCAATTTACAAAATTCAAATTAACGCACACATTTAAAAAAAATATATATATAGCTATTTCTTATGATAAAACTGAAATTAAAATTCTCTAATAAAATTCTCAAATAAAGATGTTAAATTTTTTTTTATATGTTTTATAAATTTTTTATATATTGTTACTTTAAGCATTTTTAATGGACATAGAATGTGTCAGTGACATTGTCAGAGCCACGTTACTCAGAGACATATGACGATAATTCATGCATATAATGCGAGAGAGTTAGATGCACGTCCTGGCAAGTCGGCCAGATGAATTGACGGCACTCAACTGTTTCGCCAGACGTGCCAATTCTCGTTTTATTGTTTTTCTTCGACGGCGCCTCGAGCACTCGTCCTTGCCTACGGTCGGGTTAGTGCTCCCCTTTCACCGAAACAGAAATGCCAAAATCGACATTAACCCGAAAACATTGTAGAATTTATTAATATAGAAATAGTTGATGTTGCATGCCAAAAATATTTCGAATAAAATTATCGAAGATTGAAAGCAAGTAAAAAATTCCCGTTTTTGTGCGTTGTATATAAATTATTTATTTTCTACGCAATTTTATTGTGAAAATAAACGATATCAAGATATCGCCAAGAGGAAAAAATATTTATCGAAGATTTACGATTGCAATCATTAGTAAAATTTATGTAAGATATACAGGGTGTCCCATTTTGATGTTCCATCGTTTAATTTTAGAAAAAGATGATTTTAGAAAAAGATGATTTTTTCGTTGAGTACTTTTCGAGTTATGAGATTTGAAATCATTTTTTAATTTTACACAAACCGTAATATATCTGGTAAAAAACACATGGTTGTTTTAAAGAAAAAATATGTAATTGTTAATTGCAAATTACATATTTTTTTTTAAATATAACTATATGTTTTCTTTACACCAATTGATTTCTCTCATTATTTTGTACATAAAAGTATTAAGGTAAGATAATCGAAAAATGAATATTTTACTAGATATTTTATGATTTATGTAGAATTAAGAAATTATTCAAGTCTCATAACTCAAAAAATATTCAACGAAAAATATTTTATTATAGTGCTTTGCAAAGCAATTGAGATAAGCTACAAGAATATGTAATAAGAAAATGTACGTTCCATTTAAGAAATTGAAGGTGACCTTTATGTGACCTTCAAATAACTTTTCAAGGTCAAACCAATGGTACCATCTTATGTCCCCCTCGAAACCATATAACTTTTGTCTGAAACATCTTTTTCTAAAATTAAAAATAAGAAAGTTATTTGGGGTGGAACATTAAAATGGGACACCCTGTATGAAAATGAATAGTAGAAAACTTTTATACTGAAAGAGACTTGTGTATTTTTGTATTGTGATATCTTGTTCACTGCATTGGAATTTAAAAAATATTTTTTGACGCGTCCTTATATTTTTCATCAGGAATTTATCATGAAATGTATCATCTGGAATTCACATTCCGTATAAAAAAGCTCTTCACCGCGAGATGCAAAATGATTTCTTCGTAATGAGAGCGGATCATGTTTCTAGCATTGCGACAATAAATCATTGAGTAATCCGGGGTCATGCTTAGCCTGCCGTCGATGGCAATGAGCTCTCGAAAATGCACTGGTCCCCTGGACCAATCTACCTAAACTAGCCGACCGTGTGCCGCCGACCAGACTATGTCTTAATAACCTTGCACTCTGCGAGGCATATTGGCCGGCTCATCGGATCGGCATTTAAATTGGTAGTTTGAAACATTCTCGCCTAACTTTCCTCCTTCCACTTAAAAAAATGCAAGAAACGAGTCTCGCACTTTTTTTGCCAATATTTATGTAAATCTACTAAAGGACATTTCTGCCATGTGCACACATGCCTGTTAATATAAAGAGCGATGAACAGGAAAAAATTCCGACCGTAAATATGCATGTCGAAGAAATTAGATTGTATTTAATATATACGATCGATTAACGGTATAATTAATTGAGGAATTAAAAGCACTGTTGTCTGTGATTCTTCGGATAAACTCTTCGAGAATAATGATAAAGGAAACATTATACAATGTATTTTTAAATAGCAATAACGAGACTCCAAACATGACATGAGAAATCGTGTTATTTATCATGGATATATATTTAACCAATATCTAATAAAAATTTGATAAAATAACAACATGCTTTATCACAGTTCTAAAATTAATTTGTAATTTTAAACATTACGAACTGAAAAGATAAATTCTTATCAATTCACACAGTATGTAATTACATTGAATAGCATTTGTAACTCGCTGTGCGAGCGATATGACGACTTTAATAATCGACGAAGGATCTATTCTCATAAAAGCGGCAGCGTGCACGTGCGAGCTTTCGCTGTTCGGAAGAGTGAAAACGGATATAGGCCGACATTAGAGCGCGTTTCTTATGCACGGCCATTAAACAAAAGGTATACGAGAGGAAGAAATGAGAGTAATAATAATAATATTATTCATAGCACACGAGCTTTGACATAATTGCCATGACGACAATCTCTGTGTTTTATGATCCATTCAACTTTGACTTAAAGCGTACGACCGTTATTTGAATTTGCATTTTATGAGTAAACGGACGAAATGAACGAAGAAACAGAGAGAGAAAGAGAGAGAAAAAAAAGGAGAGGAAGAAGCCGGATAATAAAGAGAATCGAATGAAGAAAGGCACGAGCGCTGCACGTACGCTATTTATATACTTCCCGATAGTATAATTTAATTTCTCCATCAAGTACCATTGATAGATCGGATTATCTATCGTTTAGCATTAATTAAGGATGTTTTGTACTTATTTTCAAAATATTGAGAATTTAATGAAAATTCTCAGACAGAATATCCTTACATATGTTTAGAATCTTTATTAGTACAATTTTTAATAATGAATATATTCAATTTTGATTCACTAAAGCGTTCACAAGTTATAAAGATTTTAATTTGCATCGAATTAATATGTGTTCTTATGGGAAACGTATAACCACTTTGATTCAAATGACAAAAACACATGGAAATAATATTCAGAATTTGTTTAAAATTTGCAAAAGTTTAGATACAGAGGAAATATTTGGTCAAATAATATTATGCAAGTACTAACTGGTTAAAAAGATATTAAATATAATTTAATGAAGTTAGCCATGTATTTGTCACAAGATAAAATTCTCTGCCAAAAGTTAATCATTCCGATTCAGACCTGTATTTGCGATCTTCAGTGAACAAATCTGTAAATGTTTAGCGACCTGTACGAAAATATTACTGACCGAAGTCAAATTTTAAATTATTCGAATTAGTCGAATTTCTTTAATATACCAATTTTTAATATACAATTTTTTTAAGGATATTTTGTATCTATTTTCAAGATATTGAGAATTTAATGAAAATTGTACAGAATATTCTTACATATATTTAGAATCTTTAGTACAATTTTTAAATCGATTCATTAAAGCGTTCACAAGTTATAAGAATTTTAATTTGCATCAAATTAATATGTGTTTTTATGGGAAACGTATAACCACGTCGATTCGAATGACAAAAACACATGAAAATAATATTCAGAATTTGTTTAAAATTTGCGAAAGTTTAGATACAGAGGAAATATTTGGTCAAATAATATTATGCAAGTACTAACTGGTTAAAAAGATATTAAATATAATTCAATGAAATTAGCCATGTATTTGCCACAAGGTAAAATTTTCTGCCAAAAGTTAATCATTCCGATTCAGATCTGTATTCGCTTCAGTGAACAAATCTGTAAATGTTTAGCGACCTGTACGAAAATATCACTGACCCAAGTCAAATTTTAAATTATTCGAATATTAGTCGAATTTTTTTAATATACCAATTTTTAATATACAATTTTTTTAAGGATATTTTGTATCTATTTTCAAGATATTGAGAATTTAATGAAAATTGTAAAGAATATCTTTACATATGTTTAAAATCTTTAGTACAACTTTTAAATCGATTCACTAAAGAGTTCACAAATTATAAGAATTTTAATTTGCACCGAATTAACATGTGTTCTTATGGGAAACGTATAACCACGTCGATTCAAATGACAAAAACACATGAAAATAATATTCAGAATTTGTTTAAAATTTGCAAAAGTTTAGATGCAGAGGAAATATTTGGTCAAATAATATTATACAAGTACTAACTGGTTAAAAAGATATTAAATATAATTCAATAAAGTTAGCCATGTATCTGTCACAAGGCGAAATTCTCTGCCAAAAGTTAGTCATTTCAATTAACAAAATTCGGAATATTTTAGTAAAAACGCAATAAATATTAAAAAATACATCTCTGCGCTAGCTAAGATCAAATTGTAATATTCCACACAATTTCTTACGCAAAATACCAAAAGTGAATATATTCGTCAAAATTGATTTTTAGTTACTTTTTCTTGGGATTGTACATACAAAACATGCTTAATATTGAATTTTGCTAAACTGCTCGCGTGAGCGCTTTTATTTTGCTTTTGCAGTTTCCTGTCATCACTTTATTTTTGCTTTTGCAGTTTCCTCATCATTTTTATGCATAACGCGATTTTCAAAAATATTATATTTTTCATCCTAATTTAAATTTGTAATCTACGCATTATATATTTTCTTTTATTCAATATTTGTATAAAGGTTTTCTCTTTCATCAAGATTTCAATTACAAATCGATTTGATCTCAAGTATTAAATGGATCGAAGGCTCATTAGTAGCTTATTAATATAGCACTAAATGAATTTATACGCGATTAGCGCGCGCTGATCATTTGAAGTGAATGAAGGAAAGCATAAGAAAAATGACAATGATTGGAATAATAATATTTTCAAGTATATGTATCCAACAACTTATCCCTTTGATCGAGCGTGGATAAAGTGGTATCTTCTACTTAGGGGATCATCAACTTGCTGGCTTTCTTTCACGAAGGGTCGAAACGATGAAGAATCTAAAAGAAGAAGTTGAGCTTAAATCGCGAGGATGTGTAAAAGAATGCTACTTCTTTTCGAATAAAGTGCAATGTGCAAAGTGACAGTGCAATCAGATAACTCCTCATATATACATTATGTTTAAAGAATATAGTTTGTTCAAAGATACAGAAATTTGATCTAATCTCTTGTAATCTAATGTCAATATTTATCTGACATTTTTTTTTAATTATGTCTGACATATAATTTGTTACTTATGCTAGATTTATAATTATGCGGGAAACTCGCAATCACAATTTGTAGCTATAGGTGGATGATGATTTGTAAGCGAAAGTTAAGGTAATTTTCATGTTCACGTTACAAAGAAGCTCGCTAATACCAGAACGGAAAGAGGGAACGTACATAGCGACAGCGAAGGCGATGTACTTGAATTAACTTGAGGTATATTTCTAGCACTCTAGGTTTAGCTCCGGAACACTCACGGTATGTTATATGTTGGCGAAGACATTGCGATTCTGAATTCTCTCTCCTCGTCGCAGATTCCCCACGCTTTTATTGCCGATAAAAAGACATCCGTTCTCTTATTGATCGATTCCGATTAATAAAATACACAATTTATCCGTTATATTCAATCAGCATTTGATAACGCGATATAAAAATTTATTAATTTATTTAAGGGGTTATATCTAGTTAGCAAGTCGAAAAAAACGTATTTTTGGGAAATTAAAAAAAAACTGTTAGGTATTTTTATTTCGATTCTTTATCATAATATATATCTATCAAAGAAGTTTTCATAATTTTTTCAATTAAAAATATCGAGAAATATAGACACAGTAGCTATTTTCCAGAGACGTCTTTTTTCGGAGGCGCTTGGCGGTAAGCAAGATTACTCGGAGCTGAATTCAAAAGAATTTAACTTTCGTATGAATCTAGTTCGTGAACGAAGGGTTTTACAAAAAAAATTGATTTTTGATAATGTGACAGACATTTGATGCGAAAATACGAATTTTTTGTGTTAAAACTTTTCGTTCTTTTGTTAATAAAAAAAAAGGTTTCATCAAAATTAAAATCCCTTCGTTCACGAACTAGATCAATTCATATGAAAGCTAAATCCTTTCGAATTTTTTATTTCAGATGATCCAGTTCCGAGTTAATCTTGCTCACCGTCAAGCGCCTCCGGAAAAAAATGTCTCTGGAAAATAGCTGCTGTGAAAATAGCTACATTTCTCAATATTTTTAACTGAAAAAATTATGAAAACTTCTTTGATAGATATATATATATTATGATAAAGAATGGATGAAATAAAAATACCTAACAGTTTTTTTTAAATTCCCCAAAAATACGTTTTTTTCGACTTGCTGACTAGGTATAACCTCTTAAGTGAAAGATTATTAGAATAATAAAATTTGCAATTTTTGCTATAAGCGAAATAATACTTTGCTTATAAATAAAGATTAGAAATATAATATCATTGAAATAAATGATTTATATGTACCTGTGCATGTTGAGCCAATTTAATTTTCTTAAATCACGAAAAACCTTGAAAGGCACATCCTCGAGAGAGTTATAGCTTAGATCCAACGAACGTAGACTATCGGTAACACCTCTTACAATAAAATTAATGGTATTAATTTTAATTCCAGGATTTTTTCAAAATTAGTAATAAATTTTTAATAAATCAAATTTTGGCATGCAGTTGGTTTTACTAAAAATAATCTCTAGAACAGGGAATACCTTATAAAATATAAATTATCTTGAACACAAAAGCTAATTATTTTAATAATAAAAGTATTTATGAAAAATATATATTATTGTTTTATTCGTATTGTATGCAAAAAAATTAAAAATAAACTTACAATAAAGATTTTTCATCTATACTGGATAACCGGTTGCTCATCAATCCGAGAGCTTCGACACCATCACAACTCGTAAGAGCGTCATTATCCAATACTTGTATCCCAGAGCCATATCCAATTGTGCCACATATTTTACTAATACATCTAAATTGTTTTACATAAATTAAATTTGTTTAATTATATTTCTTTTCGAATTTTTGATATATATGTGCACATTTTTGTGATAAAACTTTTCGTTCTTTTGTTAATAAAAAAAAAAGGTTTCATCAAAATTAAAATCCCTTCGTTCACGAACTAGATCAATTCATACGAAAGCTAAATCCTTTCGAATTTTTTTATTTCAGATGATCCAGTTCCGAGTTAATCTTGTTCACCGTTAAGCGCCTCCGAAAAAAGATATCTCTGGAAAATAGTTACTGTGCCTACATATCTCGATATTTTTAACTGAAAAAATTATGAAAACTTCTTTGATAGATATATATTATGATAAAGAATCGATGAAATAAAAATACCTAACAGTTTTTTTTTAAATTCCTCAAAAATACGTTTTTTTCGACTTACTGACTAGGTATAACTCCTTAATAAATGCGAAAAATTGTAATAGAAAAGATTTACGTTTAGATTTTAAAGACGATCAGTCAAGGGTTGGAATATATCTGTGCAGTCCACAATTGGATTACGGATGACAATCGCAAAAAAATAAGAGGGCTCTTGTAGATCGTAAATATACAGGTGTGTTTTTAGATAATCACCGGAATAGAAAAAGAGAGGGAGGAAGGAAAGAATGAGAGCGGAACGAAAAAAAAGCGTGCGTAAAGGAAAGAAGGAAGAACACTACAAGTCATGTCTTCGAGTGAGCATTCAGGTTTCGGTCGTTTGGGTGGCTGCCTGCCCGTGTTACCCGATGCCCCCTTCACCTTCACTGCACATATAAGGGCTGCGAGCTCTCCCGCGCACGCACCAGCGAAAAAAAAGAGAATGGAAAATGCATACGCATACGATAACGGGGGTGCGTGCCTGAGGGCTATCCTTATGGGGCTTGGGGAGGCCATACAATACTTTAGTAACCCCGTAATACCCTCCCCTTTTCACGCAGGTAGAGCCTCTAAGTGTAAAGTAGTCAGCCGCGCTGCACTCCTTCTCTCCACCGGCTGTCGGGATTAAAGGGTTAGCGAGAGGGACTGCATCAACAAAAGGGATGCTAGTAGCTCACGTTTGTGTGTCAATTTTATCGAATGACGTCGATATGGGGGAGGAACAGCTTGTCGGTTTTCCTCTTTCCCCCTCTCTTTCTTCTCTTTCTTTCCTTAGGACGAGGAATATTTTTTTTTAATTTTCTATCACTTAGAAATGTTCTGTTTTCATCAAGCATATAAAATAAAATCTAATCGAGTCAAGAGTGATTCATTTGCAATAAATATGAAAATAGAAACATATGTGTAGATAATACTTAATAAAATTATTAATAATATTAATAATATTTTAATAATTATTTTTTAATAATTATTATTTTTAATAAATAATAATAATTATTTTTTTCTTATATAAAACAAAATTTGAAATAATTCGGTAGACGATAATTACTTTTAAACTAAAACATTCAGAAATGTTCTGTTTTCATCAAGCATATAAAATAAAATCTAATCAACTTAAGAGTAATTCATTTGCAATAAATACGAAAATAGAAACATGTGCGTAGACAGAGTCGATAATACTTAATAAAATTATTAATAATATTAATAATATTTTAATAATTATTTTTTAAAAATAATTATTTTTAATAAATAATAATAATAATTATTTTTTTCTTATATAAAACAAAATTTGAAATAATTCGGTAGACGATAATTACTTTTAAAGTAAAACATGGATCATTCAGAAATGTTCTGTTTTCATCAAGCATATAAAATAAAATCTAATCAACTCAAGAGTAATTCAATATTTGCAATAAATACGAAAATGCATGTGTGTAGATAATACTTAATAAAATTATCAATAATATTAATAATATTTTAGTAATTATTTTTTAATAATAATTATTTTTAATAAATAATAATAATAATAATTATTTTTTTCTTATATAAAACAAAATTTCAAATAATTCGACGATAACTTTTAAACTAAAACATGGATTTTTCATTATTAGTAATAATTAGTAATCATTATTAGTAATAATTATTATAATAATTATTTTTATTATTAGTAATAATTATTTTTTTACATTAAAAAATCACAAATAATACAGTAATTTATTAAATGGCAATTAATAAATTTCAAGAATATAAAACATTGATTTTTTTTACTTGTCATAATAGAAATGAAATAAAATTTAGAAGTTCTGTTTTCATCAAGCATATAATATAAAATCTAATCGATTCAAGAGTAATTCATTTGCAATAAATACGAAAATAGAAACATGTGTGTAGACAGTGTCGATAATATTTAATAAAATTATTAATAATATTAATAATATTTTAATAATTATTTTTTAATAATAATTATTTTTAATAAATAATAATAATAATTATTATTTTTTTCTTATATAAAACAAAATTTCAAATAATTCGACGATAATTAATTTTAAACTAAAACATGGATTTTTCATTATTAGTAATAATTAGTAATCATTATTAGTAATAATTATTATAAATTTATTATTATAAATTATTTTCATTATTAGTAATAATTATTTTTTATATTAAAAAATCATAAATAATTCATTAAATGGCAATTAATAAATTTTAAGAATATAAAACATTGATTTTTTTTACTTGTCATAATAGAAATGAAATAAAATTTAGAAGTTCTGTTTTCATCAAGCACATAATATAAAGTCTAATCGGTTCAAGAGTAATTCATTTGCAATAAATACGAAAATAGAAACATGTGTGTAGACAGTGTCGATAATACTTAATAAAATTATTAATAATATTAATAATATTTTAATAATTATTTTTTAATAATAATTATTTTTAATAAATAATAATAATAATAATAATTTTTTTTTTATATAAAACAAAATTTCAAATAATTAATAAAACAGGGATTTTTTATTATTAGTAATAATTATTATAATAATTATTTTCATTATTAGTAATAATTATTTTTTTACATTAAAAAATCACAAATAATTCATTAAATGGCAATTAATAAATTTCAAGAATATAAAACATTGATTTTTTTTACTTGTCATAACAGAAATAAAACAAAAATGCGTAAACATTTTTTAATCTCATTTGTGCTTAATATGTGACATTATTAGAAATAATTCTTAAAAAAAAAGAATATATAATAACAATAATAATCCATAATTTCATATCAACTATCGCACCATTTACGTCAGTAGATACAGATGCTTGTAGACAGACGATCTTCTAAAAGCGCGTCTTGCGCGTATACACATATTTATCTTCCCGATAAAACTTTTTATTCTGATAATCATACTATGTAAGCGTGTGCAGTGATAATTTCAAAAGCCACGAACTGTCAAACGCACCGGCTCGCATATTCGCTGATGACACATCGGGATTTATTATCGCGTAAAAATCCCGAGTAAAGCACGAGTAAAGCACGATCGCGGATAACGACGCTACCCGGCAATTATTCTGTAATTTCAGCGCGACAGAGGGGACTCGGAATCGCGAAATCGAGGCGCGGGAAGTTAGGACAGGGGGCTGAAAGGGGACGCGAACGAGCGGCGCCGAGTTGAAGGCTTCGTGGCGGGACCGGAACGCACCGATCGCCGGTGCTGTTCGCAATTAAAACAGCAACCGAGAAGCAGCGGCGACGGTGGCTTTCGTGCCGACTGGAATTCCGTTTTGCAGCGGCACAAGAGGGGTGCATAAATCGCGCGGATGCCGAATATTCGGGTGCCGCTTCTGCTTCTCCACCGCGACGGAGAGTCCGCTGCAACTGCGAGTGCAGTCGTGCCGGGACAAATACACGCGCATATATATGCATATACTACACCCCGGCCCTCCTATTTATACCGCGAAATTCCCGGAAGGTGAAGGCAGATAGCATCAAACCACCGGCATGTACGAGAAAGAGGACCTACCCATAATTTTCCCCCGATTCGTGGGCTGTCGACCACCGGCCACCGGCTGCACGCACATCCGCATTCAATCAAGCCGCGTACACCGCGAACTCTTCGTTCTCCTTCACTTTCTTTATTTCTTTTCTTCTTTCTTTCTCTCTCTCTCTCTCTCTCGTCTTCGCTGCTAGTCCCTATTATTCTTCTCTTCCCCGCGAGCATGAGATTGTCGATTCTCTATTCTTTTTCTCGATGACCAAACGAAATGCACACGCCCTACTTTGCATCTTTAGTTTTCAACGTTTAAGAGCAGAGATGATGGGGAACAAGTCGATTTTACTTATATTGATAAATGATTGTGCAGTGATATTGAATCATGAACTGAGAAAAAGATCTGGTTGCATTAATTAGAATTCTGGTAGATACAAGTATTTAGTATGTCTGTTGGAAAATGAACAAAGAATTCTTGTAGGAATTATCAGATGAATCTGATTAATTTCTTCCTGTTAAATTAACCAAATTTTCTGATTAATAATACTAAACTCACCAGTACCAAATCGTCTAAAATTTTCTTCATCTAATCTCAAAAGTCTGTTTGATATTCTGAATTCCAACACAATTATTACATAAATTCAATCAAGATTATTGAATAAATTATTTTAAGTTTAGTTTGTTAGAAATTAAACTGATAAACAGTGATGCAAGAAGAGGTTGCAGCTCAAACATACACAATCAGAGAACTAGCGTCCTCTTTCTGGCACTACTACTCCTAAGAGAAAAAAATATACTTTGGATTTAATGTTAATACTAATTCTTTATATACATTTTATAGCAAATATTGAATACGAGTTAAGTTAAGAGAGTAAGCAAAGAAATTAATGTAACAAGAAATTTTATAGATCCAACCAGAAAGTACTAACCAAATCCTTATATTAAAATCTATTAAAAGTTCTCGTTATAAAAAAAATAAATCTCACGATAATTAAAAATTCTTGTTTGATAATCAAAATGCCTTCAATCATATACATCTTGTTGGTACAATCAAACGATTTTTCTTAGTGTGATATTATTAGAATCAATCAGATATAATTTTCGAGAACGAATATTTTATTTCTTTATTTAATATAAAAAAGCTATTTACAGACATCTGTAAGTGTAAGTTCTTTTATAAATTTTTTGTTTAAAAATTTTAGAAACTAAAACCAAGATAAAAGTTAAAAATTAAACTTGTATACAATTGAAAACATAATAATTTATGTGTAGAAGATACAGTAGCTATATAGATATTATATGAATATTGAGATTATAATTGATTTGTGATAATTGCTTTTTGTAAAATGCTCACGTGTTTCTGGATTCTAAGAAATAGATTGTAATTGCATGCAACATCGATTCTTATTTTTTTGCTATAAATTTTAAAAATATAGATGAAACTTAAAATTGGAATATTCTAAGATTTTAAGAAATAATTTTTCTACATATGTAAATTTAATATTTATTCAAACTCTTTCTATCATTTCAATAAAAGAAATAACGCTAAATATCAATTTCGAGAAATCTCTTATAGTTACATATATATTATTTTTTAAAAAATCTAATAATTTTTTTTTCCTTAACGTATCATAATAAAATGATAAAAGTAAATTTGGCGATTACTATTAAGATCACCATTCGAACATTATATCGCGTTATTAAATAGAATAGAAATTGTCTTGTAAAGTTATGAGTTCATCAATTATATGGCTAAGCAGCATCAATATATCAATGCTACTGAATTATTTTGTATTCCTCTATTTCTAACGTAGTAATATAAATATATAATTATTTATTCAAAATATTATTTATAAAAAAAATCTATTATATCATATATTATAAATCTCGAGATTATTTTCTATCTTCTTCTTTTTTAATTCTCGGTTACTTTTCACTTTTAAATCAAATTCCTTCGGAAATCTTCTAACTTTGTGACTTATATATAATTGTGCGCGAAATAAGATTCAATACCGATGATTTTCCCACAAAGCAGTTGCAGTTGGGAGACGACGCGAAATCGGTAATCGGCCGCGGGAATTCTGGGAAGATAATAATATTTGCCGCGATGGCAATCAACCGTCCAGACGGCGGCCAGACAAGACAATGATAGATCAATCTTGTAAGTCTCGCACGCTCGGATGCGCGTCACGTCAACCCGTTCACCCGCTTCGCGACCTCACGATCATATTTGCCGACGTCGGACTGGCTGACTTAGGAAAGATGACTGCGGTACACGACCGTGACCAATTTGCAAACAGCAGCCGTCGTTTTCGACAGTGAGGTAAGCACGTCCTCCTTCAACTAAGTCAGTAGCCGACTGATCGGGAGGTCAACGGTAGCAAGAAGCGAACGATAGTGTAAGTACAGGAAGTACCTATAGATGATGATGATGATGATGATGATGATGATGATGATGATGATGATGATGATGATGATGATGATGATGATGACGATGATGATGATGATGATGATGATGACGACGATATCTTCTGATAGTCGTCGAGGCGCCATCTCTCTATGATAAAATATCCCGACGCGATGAAGAAAAGAGCTTCTTGATACGCGATAAAGAAGAATTCTTTTCTCTTACAAATAATTGATTCATTTTAGAATTACTTCAAAATGAACGTTACTCCAAAATTCTTATTTTTTAATTGAACATTATTTTAAAATTCATATGTTACAGAAAATATGAAAAGCATTTGAATGTATTAATGTAATTGTATGGAGGCATTTTATTGTTATTTCATTTGATTAATACTTTTGTGCCATTAATTTCTTTTTAAATAAATAAAATTTCTTCCGTGCATGATTTTGTGTCTGTATCGTGTGTGTTCACGCTGTAAATTTATTTTTTCATTTTTGATATATAGTCTTTTTAAAGTGAGCTAATTGAAGAAAATAAATTATTTAATGCTACATCTTTACTATATTAGAAAATTTTAATAATATCTCTAAACGCAATTAAGATGTTTTAGAAAAATCTTTTAAATATAATATGAATATATATAATGTATATTATAAATTATATTATTAGAATTAATACTTACTATTAATATTAATTATTAGAATTAATACTTCTTTTATCAATCTTTGATCATTATTATATTTATAAATCGTACGAATACTAATTAATATAATTTAGAAAAAAATATCCAATTTCAATATATACAATTCATATAAAATTGATAATAATATAATTATACAGCTTTAATTATTATATATAATTTATTAATATATAATATAATATATAATATATAATTTAATTATTATATATAATTATATAGCTTTAATTATTATATATAATTGTATATAATAATATAATTATATAATAATATAATTATATTATTGATAATAATATAATTATATAATTATTAAACAAATCCGACACGTTATACTTTCGTGAATTAATACTTTAATAACTTTTTGAAAGACTTATAAATAATAATGTCTAATATAATTAAAAAATGCGGTAAAATAAATATATGTGACTATATTTCTTCTATTATCATGCATTCTAGATATTCAGTCTTACTGTTTCATAATCTAGCTGTAGCATTTCGAGAGGGCGGTAGCGAACAGCGCATTTCTCAAGCTAAGTTTTGTTCAAAATTGACTGTCAAATAAAAAATAACAATTTCTCGAAGGCATACTAGATTAACTAATTATTAATTTTGTTTATATTTTTGAAACGATAATTCTTCGATAATGACAGAATAAATATTAAATAAAAATAAAAATTATTTTACTCAATATTTATTGTACATACGTACATTTTAAAAAGTTTAGATGATTTAAGGTGAATTTAAGGTGAAGGATTATTGAAGGAATTATTAATGATATGAAAAACAAGTGATTAAGAAATTTCACAACTCACGCATGTCTTGCGGTTTTGATTAAAATAATGATGGATTTATCTATTTTTGTGTGAATTATAGAAAGTTGAGTAATAAGTTGAAATTGAATTATAAGTTGAAAGTTGAAATTATAGAAAGTTGAAACCCGCGACGATAAAAGATTTTTATTCACTTTCTCTTATAGATTATATGATATTCTTAGATAATTTTAAAAATTTGATTTCACTACTTTAACTTTGATTTCTCTTATTCTCTTTCTTTAAAGAGTAGATTTAAGTAGATTTAAAGAGTAGATATTAGTGAATATATGCATATTTGAATATATAAATATCTATTTGCCTGATAAAGAGAAAACAACATTTTCGATTGGAAATAGTTTTTGGCAATTGATACTTATCTCTTTCATTTTATAATACGTTTAAAGGATTAATAGAACACATTTTAGAAGAATTGTTATCTAAAATTTGCTTGATTTATTTTGAGATAATGTAATTGTTTTTAATAAGAACCTTAAAAAAAGGTGATAAATAATTTTTAAAAAAGTGTTAATTAAGAAGAGCTGATTTAAGAATAAATTTAAATAAATATACATTTTTGCTAAAGAAATATAATACGAGTCACATAATTTTAACGAAAGAAATAACTCTAAACTTTACAAAAATTATCACTTTAAAAATTTAGTTGATTTTATAGAAAACTTCTGTATAAAATATTATAAAACTAGAAAAATCTAATTTTCTTTCTATATTAATAATTAATAATAAATAATTTTATAATAATTAATAATAATATAAATAATTATATAAATAATTAATATAAATAATTTTATATATTTTAACACACGGAATATTACACATCAAATTAAAATATTTTACATATTACAAATATTATAATTATTGTAAATTTTACTGTATTAATTATATTATAAGTTTAAAAAAAAGAATCTGCTATATATATTTTGCATATATGTGTGTATTGTGCAATAATATAAAGATAATATTATCGCCTTATGTTTTCGGCTTTGATATTTTGCAATATTTTTGCCTCAATTCGCTGTGATTTTTTTTATAGGAGGTATTTCTATCGATGATACAGACGAAAACGCGCGATCGCAGACATGCAAGTCACGTGAATCGCACGACGTGACGATGAACAGCTGATTCGCGCACGTGACTGAACGCTCGCGCGGTACTCACGTGACTGAGCAAATTAACTTTGTGTACCTGTGTTATCGTGCGCGTAGTAGCCGCGACCTATCTTACTCTCCGCATTCCTGCGCACACTTATCCGATCACTCATTCATAAATTGGACACAGTTTGATAATAATTTTGTATAATTTAAGAATAACATCGCGAAAAATCGATATAAAAATGCTTCAAAGCTTGCGATCACGCGATTATTTCGTGCACCTCGTGAAGACAGTTTTCAGATTTTTTGTCTAATAACAAGAAGAGAATTAAAAATAAAAATGATCCTTTTGTTTATTAACAAGGAGAGAATTAAAAATAAAAATTTATTTATTTAAAATATTATTTAAAATATTAAAAATAAATCCTTTATAATTTTTATTTTTGCAATATTAATATATTATATTGATAAAAGAGAGAGATATCAAAAGTTGTTCGATTTAATCTATTAAATCAGCTAAATCTATACATAAAGTATAATTTGTTTCTTGTGTATCCATTTTAAGACAACGAATCTGTATATTTTCATTATGTTATTCGTTATCTCTTAATATAAAATGAAAGTTTGTCACTCACCGATCGATGCGTAGCAGCAGAGTTGATGATATTAAAATTAGTTGATCTGTAACATAAAAATGTAAACTTTAAATTATAGTAGCGCCCAAAATAATATTTAATATTCAATATTTAATATTCAATATTTAACATTCAATATTTAACATTCAATATTTAACATTTAATACTTAACATTCAATATTTAATATTCAATATTTAATATTTAATATTTTAAAAATTATTATACTCGCTAAATTTTTTCGGTAATGCATACAATAATTAACAGATACATAATAGAATGATTTTATAAATTCTGGAAAAATTATCTTTTTTAAACAGAAACTTTTATAAAATTTATATAATATTTCTTTTTCTAATACTTTTCGCTAAATCATATAAGTACACAAACGGAATTAATGCACATATGCGATTTATATGCGACTAATATACAAATAATAAGTATTTACCATAAGCTTGTTTTACCGATGTATGATGTCTCTCCTTTTCCTCCTTTGTCAGAATTGTCAGCACTGTCAAAGTTCGTTAATTCACACATACTTCCGAAAAATTCATTCAATTTATTACGAACGATACTTTGCAGTACTCCCTCACTTAATCGAGCGAAAACTTAAACGGCACTCGTGAATTTATAATAAGAACGAACGCGTGACACTTTACACTCTACAACGGCACTCTCGAATTCCGCGACCGCGAAGCGATCTCTCATTTCACGCAAGAATCGTATTTTAAGTCGACGTAGTAATTTCAAGCAAGAGTTAAAACCTAAAGTGGAAAAAAAAACGAAAATGAAATTTGATAATAATTTTATCCTGCGCTTAACGAGCAATAGATTTAATTTTAATAGATTTAAGTCAGACCGTTTTTTGAGCTAAAATTGAAATTTTACAATATACTAAATCATCAATATATATTATTAATTATTCGCGACATATGTGTATTTGAACATAAGTAAATATATAATTTAAAATATTTAAAATAACTATTCGATTATACAATATTCGAAAATAGAATTAAATTTGCTGATTGTTTACACAATAGATTTTTCGATAGAATAAATTTCACGATAAACAATAATACTTTACATCATAATGAAATATTAAACATGCAAATTAATTTATTGCCGCCGCAAAATATTATAAAGCAATACAGAATAAAATTGTGCAAAATATGTATATTCTGTTTTTTCAATTTCAAATTATTCTATTACTTAGTGCATTTAATTTAATTTAATTTAATTTCTTTAATTTGATTTTACAATTTATGTTTTACATGATCTCAATTTGAATGACAATTCAAATTAGCAGAAAATTTAAAGCATCGTACATATGTTCGAATCTTTAAGTATGATTAGGAGATAATTGTTATTAAATATAAAAAATAAGGACCGTAACAAAATGATTTTATAAGATTTTATAATTTTACAAAATTTTTTTATAAAGTAATTTTATAATTTATAATTATATTCATTTTATAATTTTTACTTTTTGTTGCTTCGATTTTTATTTAAAACGAAATACATGCTTCGATAAAGATATATCACAATATAATTTTGTCATCATTGATAAAAGTTAGTCATTTTAATTATAATAATCAAATTATTTTTCGATATATATTGCGATTGTGTTTAAAAATGAAATTTGACAATATATGCATTCGCACACTAATATTTTACTATTCAAGTAACATTGTATGAATGATAACAAGGCACGTAAACAATAGCGTGTATAGCATCGTCAAATATTGTGTTGTCATGAATTCTTATTATCGAAAAATTTTATACGAATATACATATAATTTTTTTATTAAATTATTAATTTAATGTAATTAATTAATGTTTCTTTCTCTCTTTTTCTCTCATTCTTTTCCTTTTTTCTCTCTTTCGCTTAATATTTATTTAAAATATTTGATTTTGATTAAAAGAGAGAGGAATTGTTTAAATAAATAAAATAAAATAAAATAAATTAAATAAATTAAAATTAAAATTAAATAAATTAAATAAATAAATTAAAATTAAAATTAAATAAATTAAATAAAATAAAATAATTTAAATAAATTAATGTAATAGTTTATGGGAATTTTTTCATATTTTAAAAGAAGTAAATGTATTATTTTAAATTAAGAATCTTTTTTTATTTAATTTTAATAAATCAATTGAGATTCAATTATCGCAAAAGCATGATAGTTTATTATCTTTTCGTGTTTTCTTGAATTTTTGCAAATTTTTCATATATTCAATATACAAAAACGACTGGCAAATTTTGTGAAATGTAATCGGTTATGTACATATCGTTTAAAATAATTTTTTAAATTTTATTTAATAAAATAATAAATAAATATTTACTGAAATAATTATATAATTTCCAAAAATACTATATTTCTTAATACAATGTTTCTTAATTAAATATACCATGGATAAACATTTTTCCTGTAATTCTTATTTAAATTTAATTAAACAAATCAAATACACACAGGAATAAATATGTGTGTGTGTGTGTGTGTGTGTGTGTGTGTGTGTGTGTGTGTGTGTGTGTGTGTGTGTGTGTGAGAGAGTGATAATTAAATAATATATAAATAAAATAACTCACTTTCTAAGAATGCTTTATCAACTCCCGATATTTTCTATAAATTTTTTCCTTCTCTTAGATTTTTAGAATTATTGTACTTATAGAGTTCGTTGTATTCCTCGTGAAAATATGAAAAACTATTCATTATGCGACATGATAATAAACGTGCGGCACTTTGTATGGCACTTACACAAACACGTTCGTGATTGCGAACCAATATTCCGTTTCACACGAGAATTGTACTTTGAATCAACAAGTCAAAACCAAGAAAAACTTTGACACTTATTACTCGCGAAAATACATTAAGATCATTTCGATGTTCTTATACGTCACTAATTATAATAAATGTAAGAAATAGTCGCATTTCTCGTAAAATAATTCGACGATACACGAAGCAGCAACCTTTCTGTTCTAGTTTCGGTGTATGAATGACGAGTTTGAGTGAGAGTATATCAACATTCGGCTGTATGCCATGAAGATCACCTTTATATGACAACAAATTTGTTGTCATCTGAAATATTGGACATTTCGTCTGATAAAAATTCACAAATAAATATTCCGTATTTTATTTCTTAAATTAAATTTGAATAATTTAAATTAATTTAAACTTAATTTAAAATTAAGTTTAATTTAAGAATAAAATTTATATTATTTTTCAACGATCTCTTCTTTTTTCTTTTTTGATTTCAACGAATCAATATAAAGAAATTTAAATATTGTAAAAAAATATGATATTTTACTATTTTTCTTTTTTCATTTTATTACAAATACGCAAATATTTTTTAAGTTATAAAAATTTGAAAAAATATAATAATAAATTATACACAATTTTCATCTTATATAATTTTTAATTTTCATCATAGATGTAAGTAATAGATTTATTTTTTAATTTAATTTTTAAATTTATATAGATTTAGATTTATTAGATTTTAAAAAAGAAAAAGATTTAATGTCATATTAATTCTTTAGATATTAAGCTAATTTTTTCATTAAAATTAATCATTTAATCATTTATTTGTATAAAGTTTAATTAATAAAATTTATTTAATTAAAATTAAATTATTATTAATAATAAACTTATCAATATATCGCATAAAAAATAAATTTAGAGAACAATTTTTTTAATGTAAATAATTTAACATAAAATAGTAATGCTTCGTGTTCTCCTATATTATACTCCTATATTATTATGCTTCATAATTTGTATATAAATATTATTAATATTAACATACATTTCTAATATTTAATATTATTTTAATATTATGTATATATAATTAACATATAATTAACATAATTCAAAAAAATTTATGTATCTTTAGAAAATTCTTTTTACTATCGTATATTTTAAGAAGATTATTTAGCATTGATAAACTTTATATTTTTGATTCATAATTAATAAAATAAATCTTAATTTTGTTATCGAAAATATTTTTTTAGTGCTTTTAGGATTTTGAGGTGCTATTTAAATCAACGAATTAAAGTTTGAATTGCTTCCCTAACCGTCTTATTCGCCAGATTTAGCACCCAGCGACTATCTATTCCCTAACCATAAAACATGGTTCGGTGGAAAAAAATTTAAGAGCAACGAGGAAGTCAACTCTGTAAATGGGTATTTTGAGGAGCTCGACGAATCGTACTATAAAGTTGGTATCACTGCATTAGAGCACCGTTTTGAAAAATGTATTAGTCTTTGTGGAAATTATGTTGAAAATAAAATTTAAAAAATCCAAAAAACTGTTTTTTTTTTTCTTTATCAGGCCGGAAATTAATTTTTAATTATTATATAGCAATAATTTTCTTCCATTATTGGCATTGTTGTCTGTAAATTTTTATTTTCAAATAATATTTTTTAAGTTTGCTTAAGTTATAGTTTTAATTATAGTTTTAAACATACATAACATCCTAAAAACAGAAAAATGCAAATATATAAAATCTAATTTCATTTAATTTTATATATTTTTATCATTAACATAAAACTATACATTTTCACTTCATATTGCATTATTAATTAAAGATATACGTTCGTCTTCCATAAATTATTTTTAATTATAATTAATTCTTAAATGATTTTAATCATAATTTTTTTTTAATTTAATTTAATTTAATTTAATTTAGTTAATAAAATATAATATTATTGTATTGTTTAGAATATTCTTATACTATTGTATTTATATATCTTTAGTTTATTTTATTTTATGTTATTTTGGCTAAATTACGCATTTTTATCGCATTTTAATGATTTCACAAGTATTCCAATTTGATTTTAATTTTATTTACAATTTATAACTCAAATTGTAAGTTCTTATAATAGTTAGCTTAACATTTTGATGACTTCTCCATTTAAATAGCGCGCTCTTTATTAAACTGGACAGATATAAGGATGTAGTGTGTTCTTAAATGGACTGCTATGTAGTTCTTATATAGGCGCCTCTTTCATCTATATTTGATATATTTAAAAAATGTCTATCATATGAAAGATATCGGAATAGTCGCTCTAAGCTTCTCTCTATTAATAATATTACGTAAAAAGAAACATTGGCAATTGATTAATCAAATTTGGACATCGAAACAATATTCTCGATTTTTAATCGAGAAAAGTATCGAATCTCGACTAATCGAGAAGACTCGAGATACCCATTTCTAGGAAGCATGATCAGCAATCTTTGTAGAAACAGCTGTAAACAGCTGTAACTGACAGGTTAAACGATACCAAATAATACACATACCGTATAGATGTATAATACATAAATATACATGTATAATATGTACAAATGACTTGAAGAAAGTAGCTGTCGTATAAAAACGTAAGTAAGAATTAAAAATTTATTTTATATATTATATATTATCACATATTATTGCAACATTAAATCAGTTGTTAGCAAGAAAATTGGAGAAAATCATAAATCATTTTTTTATAATGATTTTTATAATGAGTTATTACATTCCCATGATTTTATGTCCTTTAATATACATAAAACAAATATCGACTGACTGTTGTAAAAATATTGATCCGCTTCTAATAGGGATTGACATGATTTGAGATATTAAGTCATAGATGTTAAAAAAATTATATCAAACTAAAGATAAATATCTTTCAATTAAAGTTAATTATTTAATTTTGTACCACAAATAATAAATATTTAAATATTAAAAAATTCTAATCTAATCCTATCAAATAATAAATATTAAAAAATAATGATACGTATAAAATTAAAGAAAACAATAAAAATAGGGTTTTTTTATAATTTTCCAATAAGTTGGTGATATTGATTCGTGATATTTTTGTAATAATTAATTTAATTTATTTACTATTAATTTAATTTAATTTAATTTAATTTATTAATTTAATTTAATTACAAAAAATATTCATAAGTAATTTTCATTATTTTATGAAAATATCTTAAGTAAATAAATATATTGGAGTAAATCATTATTTATTTCAAAAATATTAATATTGTTAAGAACACATTAAGTAATGGCTTAATTGCAATATAAATGTTTTTAAATATCTTTTTGTATATTTTTAGAAATAGAATAAGAATATCTTTTTTATAAAAAAAAGATATATTTATTATACTTGGCATTACATTAATTTCAGGTCACAAATTTTTGGAATACCATTTATAAAATACCATTTGTAAATTACTTGACATTATGTGGAGCGAAGACCTGAATATTAAAATAATATCTACATTGTCTACCATTATTTTCTGTGTATTCACGATTAATTTCTTCCGATACCTAATAAGTAATTCTCACATTCAAATTAGAGATGTTACAAAGGAACATAATTGGAGGCCAATTAAGGGAACAATCAAGGTATTTTCAAGAATTTTTATGAGAGTATTTTGATAGATTGTTTCTTATAGCAATAAAAAATAAAAGATCCGTGTCCAACATTGCTTATTACTCCAATATGACTCGAAATAATTTCAATTCATGATCATTTTTGAATATAATATATTTTTCCTAAGTCTGTTCTAAATTGACATGAAAATAATAGTTTTCTATACCATTGCATGATCTCTTGTGTGTCATGTGAATTGAAATATTTAATTTATTTAATCTATAAAATATATTTTATAGCATATAAAAGTTTTTCTGTTATAGCATATAAAGTTTTTCTGTTATAGCATATAAAAGTCTTTTTGTCATGAGAAAAATATGTATTTAACATAAAGTCACAGTAATAATAGGTTTATTGAAAGAAATATGTAAAATTATTTTTATATACATGCATCTTGATATACAGGCATATTACTGTAGTATATGCGAAGTTCTATTATTGAATCTTGATGGCCTTTTTTGCGATTCTTGCGGTGTGTGTGCGGATCGAGGCTGCATAAAGCTTGCCGATAAAGAGCTAAAATGCAAAGCGATAACTTTTAATAATGATCAACCGATGAAGCATCATTGGGTCAAAGGTGTATTATTGTTTACTAACATGATGAATACACATATCCTTCTAAAAATATTTCACTCTGTCTGGAAATTTCGCTCCTAAAAATATTTTATTCTGTCTAAAGGCAATTTACCACTTATTGCCACGTGCTATATCTGTGAAGAAGAATGTGATGTAGAGCCCGGCCTCACGGACTGGTGGTGTTGTTGGTGTCAGAGATGTGTTCACGAAGCATGTAAATCTGCCCTCTCTGAAGTAATAATTAATGACATTTTTTCATTTTATCGATATATCTTTTTCGTTTCTTTAGCGTCTTTAGCGTTGACAGAAGTCATTTACAACATATACAAAGTGTTGGGGCAATCTCTTCCCAAAACAAGTTCTTGTAGCTTTTATTTCGAGAGCTTTTCAAAACACTATAAAGTATTTTTTCATCGAGTACTTTTCGAGTTATGAGGTTTGAAAATAATTTCTTATTTTTACATAGACCATAAAATATTCATTTTTCGCTTATCTTATCTTAATACTTTTATGTACAAAAAATAATGAGAGAAATTACTGGTGTAAAAAAAATACATAATTGTTTAAAAAAAAAATGTAATTATTAATTGCAAATATAATGATAATATTAATGAAAAAATACTTTATTATAGTGTTTTGAAAAGCTTTCGAGATAAGCTACAAGAGCTTATTTGAGAAGAGATTGGCCTGACACCCAGTATAAAATTCATCTTTTTTAAAAACAATTAAACGAATTTTTTATCAGAAAGTTTCTTGGTCTCTTAATAAAGTTATCTTAATAATAAAAATAGTAATAAAAATAATAATAAAATTATCTTAATAACAATCTTGAATAGCATTTCGCTGCGCCATCGATAAAACATTTTGTTTCGTCGCGAAGAAAACAGATTGGAAGAGCATACTTGTTTTACAGATATGTGATTTCGGAAAGTTCAAATTAATGATTATTCCGCCAGGAAGTTTAGAAGTGATAAATCGACGTAGCACAATGAGACGCAGGTTACATCTTCGTTCCATTATACGACCGAATTGGCTCGATTGGAATCCCATCATTGTTGTTGGTAAATAAAAAAAGGAAGAATAAGAATAAAAATTCCTCGGAATATACGGCATTATCGAGATTCTTTTTGTGCAGGAAATAGAAAAGCTGGAAATAATGATGGTGACCAAATTTTATCTCTGTTTAGAAGATTATTAAACCCCGCTCAAATCACGGATTTAGCTGAGCGTGATCCGGTCGCTGCTCTAGAATGGTGTCGTTTATTAGGAAAAACTCCATCTACCATACTTGTAGCTGGCGGAGATGGGACTATCGCTTGGCTATTAAATACCATTAATAAACTTCAGTTGCAGGTACACATAAATTCGTTTTTTTTTTAATATAGATCACATACTTCCACTTGCACATATGAATACAAACAAATGTTTTTATATGACGCAGCCTATTCCATCTGTAGCAATAATTCCCCTGGGAACAGGCAACGATTTATCTAGAGTATTAGGATGGGGAAAGGAACACGATTCGCACTTGGATCCCATAAAGACCCTGAAGCAGGTACAAACGGCAGAAAAAGTGATGCTTGATAGGTACATACATAATAAAAAGTGAGACATATGCGCAGTGTTTGCTGTAGATAATTTCAAAATTATCTAGATAAAGATAAAGATAAAAATCTGTAAATTTATCTTAGATGAGATAAAGATGATTTCGCTTTTACTTAATCTAGATGAAAGATGAAATAATTATTGCGATAATCTAGATAATTATCTAGATTTTTTTTAGAAGACTATAAATATTTGTAAAAAAATGTGACGTAGATTATATAGTAAATGGGATATTAAAATCGTAAACACATATTCTTTCTCTTTTCCTAAAGAATATTTAATATTATAAAGAAATAATAGCAAAAAGGTATATAAATGATATGATAAATATTTATTTATTAATTTATATTTATAATATATTTATAATATATTTATAATATATTTATAATATATTAATAACAATAATATAAAAAATATATTTTACATATTTTTTATATTATTGTTATTAATATATTATAAATATATATATTATAAATATATTATAAATATATTTATATAGATAGATTTTTAGAAGCTTGCCTGAAAAACTTTTTTGCATAACGAAAACGTCATCTTAGACAATTTTTAGATAAGATAACATATATTTTTCATCTAAGATAAAGATAAAGATACTTTGTATTTCTTCATCTAGTTAAAGATAAAGATGATTCATTTCTTTATTTAAATGATTATCTATATAATTTTATCTACATATCAGCAAACACTGCATGTGTGCTTCTGTCCTATTTAATTAGAATGAACATGAAGCTTATGTGATTTAGGTGGTCCGTGATAATAAAGCCATACGGTGGACTAGGATTCAGAGGTTCATATCAAACTTTATTTATGTATAATTACATAAGCGTGGGTGTCGACGCACAAGTTACTTTGAATTTTCATCGGACAAGAGAGAGTAGATTTTATCTCTTCAGTCATAGGATATTTAACAAAGTAATTTTTTATCAAATAAATAGCTTTCTCACTTATATAGGGTGTCCTAGACCACCCGTATACCCCTTTTTCAAAAACTAAGCATTTTAGAGAAAAACGTTTTGGACAAAAATTATATGGTTTCAAGAGAGACATATGGTGGTATCATTAGTTTGACTTTGAAGAATCACATAAAGATTACGTGAAAGTCATTTTGAATTTCTTAAATGGAACACTCTATATATTTTTGCATATTCTTATAGCTTATCTCGAGAGCTTTCCAAAACACTATAAATAAATATATTTTCATCAAGTACTTTTCGAATTATAAGGCTTGAAATTATTTCTTAATTTTACATAAACCATAAAATATCTTGTAAAATATTTTTCGATTATTTCATCTTAATACTTTTATGTACAAAATAATGAGAAGAATCAATTGGTATGAAGAAAACACATAATTGTTTCGAAGAAAAAATATGTAATTTGCAATTAACAATTCTATATTTTTTCTTAAAAACAACTGTATGTTTTCTTTACAACAATTGATTCCTTTCATTATTTTGTACATAAAAGTATTAAGGTAAGATAATCGAAAAATGAATATTTTACAAGATATTTTATGGTTTATGTAAAATTAAGAAATGATTTCAAGCCTCATAACTCGAAAAATACTTGATGAAAAAATACTTTATTATAGTGTTTTGGAAAGCTCTCGAAATAAGCTATAAGAGTATAATAACAAATAGGTGGTTTCATTTAAGAAATGAAAGGTGTCCTCGACCTGACCTTAACGATGCCATCCAAGATCAAACCAATGACACCATCTTATGTTCCCCTCAAAACCATACAATTTTTGTTGGAAATGTTTTTCTTTAAAATGCTTATTTTTTGAAAGAAAAAGGGTGTATGGGTGGTCTAGGACACTCTGTATATGCAGGTTGAATAAAGCAATTTGTATCTATTGCAGATGTTGTATTTATGTTTCGGCACACAACAAGTCGTGGGCAGAGAATGCAAAGATCTCGATAAAAGTTTGGAAGTCTATTTGGATGGTAAGAGGGCAGAATTGCCCTCCATTGAAAGCATAGTGATACTTAACATTCCATCTTGGGCAGCCGGGGTCGATCTATGGAAAATGGGAGAAGAAGGTTAATATATAATCGACAGACGTAAATATGTTAATATTACTATTATATATGTTTTTTTCACAGACAATAAAGATTTAGGAGTACAAAGTATTAACGATGGCAAACTGGAAGTGGTGGCTCTTTATTCTTCGTTCCAAATGGCTCAGCTGCAAATAGGATTGTCGATACCGTATAGAATTGGTCAAGCTAGAACGGTGAAGGTATTTTTAAAGTTTTAGCAATTTTAAAAAATCTTCTTGCATCTGCACAATTCGACACATAATGAATTATTGTTGTCACAGATAAAATTATTGCGATCATGCGCTATGCAAGTGGATGGTGAGCCTTGGTACCAACTTCCTTGCGAGTTCAACATAACATACTGTAATCAAGCAGCTATGTTGATGAGCAATAATTTTTGAGTACGCGTGATTATATCAATCTGCACAAAACCATTTACTTATATATTATTGTTCGATTATTGTTATAGTGTGTATATATATATATATATATATATATATATATATATATTATATATATATAGCTAAAACTGGTTATAATTTAGTTATTTTACGACGATTATTATGGTAATTATAATATGATACTATTGTGAAATATTTTATGGAGATAACAAATCTAGTCAATGTTATGAGAGAACAAGAAAATATACTTAAATATAAATGTTATATATCTTTTATGGACAATTATAAATAATTACGATTATAAATATTTCATAATTCTATTTATTGATGCTGCATTTATAATAAATATATACAAATAATAAAATAATAAGAGAACAAAAATATTTTGGTATTTATTTTTCAAAAATTTCTTTCTAACAATTTTTAATCCTTTTCTCATAACGTTTAATTTATCTTTCTTCTATTTATTGATGCTGCATTTATAATAAAAATATACAAATAATAAAATAATAAGAGAACAAAAATATTTTGGTGTTAATTTTAAAAAAATTTCTTTCTAACAATTTTTAATCCTTTTCTCATAACGTTTAATTTATCTTTCTTCTATTTATTGATGCTGCGTTTATAATAAAAATATACAAATAATAAAATAATAAGAGAACAAAAATATTTTGGTGTTAATTTTAAAAAAATTTCTTTCTAACAATTTTTAATCTTTTTTTCATAACTTTTTAATTTATCTTTCTTCTATTCTCTCTTTTTATGTTCTTCATACTTATATCAAATCGATGATGTTTCGTTTTCATCAATAATGCGAAGTTGGCAACTAATTTTTTTAGAAAAATTTATGTGTGAAACTTTAGTCAAAAATGTTTAATTTTATCCATATAATTAGATTTAAAATTTATAATAATCTGAGAAAACAACATAAACGGAAAATGTAAACAATTTTCTTTTTCGACGATAAAATGAGATATAAAATGAGAGAATAACGGAAAATTAACTTTATTAAATTATGACAGAACGACAAATGCATTTTCTATTCATTTTGATGACTATTTGGATTTTACATGAAACAGCTAGGATGATGAAAGATATCGATTAAGATATAAAAGATATAGAAATTTAAAAAAATATATATATAGAATTAATAACAGCCGAAATCATTTCTGACTGCATAAAATGATAAATGTTGAAAAAAAGTTTTAAATTAAAAATGCGACAGAAATATTATTTGTGAGTATACATATTAAAATCACAAAAAATAATTTATTAAAATACAATTATTATACATAATTATAATTTGTGTAAATAATACAAAAGTATGATAAATGATAAATCATCGTTAACATTTCTCATACATTTTGTAATACAGTTATCAAACCTTCTCCTCTGAGATATCAGAAAGATTCTTTTCTAAAGCAAAATCCAAACTGATCGCATTTGTACCGAAGAATTCTAGCGAGCTGTGGCGGCCCGCAATAAAAAACTGTAATTTTTCCTTTCTTTTTATCTTGTAATTGCTTGAAAACCTTATCCCAGTTGGGACGACCTGCGTTTGTTCTGGTTTTCAAGCCTGTGATAAGATCTCGTTTCTCCTAATTAAATAATATAATAAGAAATAATATAATATAAATAATATAATAATATAATAAGAATTAAAATATAATAATACAAGGTGGACCATTTTAATCGATCCAGTCGAATATCTCGAAAATCAAGTCCGAGAGAGAAAAATGTTTCAGACAAAAGTTATATGGTTTCGAGGAGGCCATAAGAGGGTACCATTGGTTTGATCTTGAAGAGTCATTTGAAAGTCATGCAAAGGTTACTTCAATTTTTTTTAATGGAACATTCTATATATTTTTATATATTTTTGTAGCTCATTTCGAGATCTTTCCAAAACACTATAATAAAGTATTTCTTCATTGAATACTTTTCGAGTTATGAGGCTTAAAATAATTTCTTAATTTTACATAAATCATAAAATATCTCGTAAAATATTAATTTTTCAATTATCTTACTTTAATACCTTTTATGTACCAAATAATGAGAGGAATCAATTGGTGTAAAGAAAACATACAGTTGTTTTTAGGAAAAAATTTGGAATTGTTAATTGCAAATTCCATATTTTTTCTTAAAAACAACTGTATGTTTTCTTTACACCAATTGATTCCTCTCATTATTTTGTACATAAAAGTATTAAGGTAAGATAATCGAAAAATGAATATTTTACTAGATATTTTATGGTTTATATAAAATTAAGAAATTATTTCAAATCTTATAACTCGAAAAGTATTCAATGAAGAAATATTTTATTAGAGTGTTTTGGAAAGATCTCGAAATGAGCTACAAGAATGTATAAAAATATATAGGGTGTTCCGTTTAAAAAAATTGAAGTGACCTTCGCGTGACCTTCATGACTCTTCAAGATCAAAACAATGGTACTTATCTTATGGCCCCCTCGAAACCAAACAACTTTTGTCTAAAACATTTTTCTCTCCCGGGCTTGATTTTCGAGATATTCGACTGGATCAATTAAAATGGTCCACCCTGTATAACAAGTAATTAAATAATATAATAAGAAATAATATAATATCATGATAATCAAAAATAAAATTAATCAAATTTAATCACTTATTAAAATATTGCTAATATAAATTTCAGACTTAATCATTTATAAATTTCCGAAATAATTATGATAATGTCTAACCTTTTCGTGCAGAAGATCCATCGCTAACTGCAAACCGACCGCTTTCATGTCATTCTTTTGCAATGCGCTTGTGATGTACATATGCATCTCCAAAAAACGTTCCATGGTGATCCCTAACTCGGCCTGTTCCATTTCAAGTTGTGACAGCAAGTTAACGAACCATTCAAACGAACGTTGATCGCGATTGATCCAAAAGAAGTCCACCTATAGAATATTTTTTAGATACGAAAACTTAATACAAGAAATATGAGCGAATCAACAAATATGACGATAATAAATATAATTGGACAATTTTTTTCCGATATATTTAGCAATAGAATTTTGAGATTTGTTTTGCAGATATTTGCTTATTATTGCACATACATTATTAGAATAATTTACGATCACAAATATATGTTAAACGTTGTTTATCGATAAAAACTCATATAAAGTTTATTCCAAAATTGATAAAATGTGAATGGGAATTGAAATGTTAAAGTGTGTATACCTTTCGTAAATTCATTACAGTAGGCGGAATTTCACTAGCCCAGGAAAACGAGCATTTTGGACAAGTGTGCCTCGCTTTCCAGTATCGATGCATAATTGATTGTAATATAGAGGCGAAAGGTGTAACTCCAATTCCTGTGCCGATTAAAACAGCATGTTGTGCACGAAATATGTGGCTCGACGGTGCCCCATAAGGACCATCCAAAAAGATCTACAAAAACGAGATATTATTTGTACGAGGCAATTTATGTTTATTAATTAAAATCATAAAATTAGCGAAAAAGCCTATACAGGGTGTCCCATTTTAAAGTTCCACCCCAAATAACTTTCTTATTTTTAATTTTAGAAAAAGATGTTTCAGACAAAAGTTATATGGTTTCAAGGGAGACATAAGGTGGCGCCATTAGTTTGACTTTGAAGAGTCACATAAAAGTTACGTGAAGGTCATTTTGAATTTCTTAAATGGAACACCCTATATATTTTTATATATTTGTAGCTTATCTCGAGAGCTTTCCAAAACATTATAAATAAATATATTTTCATCAAGTACTTTTCGAATTATGAGGCTTGAAATCATTTCTTAATTTTACATAAACCATAAAATATCTTGTAAAATATTCATTTTTCGATTATTTTATTTTAATATTTTATGTACAAATAATGAGAGAAATCAATGGTGTAAAGAAAACATACAGTTGTTTTAAGAAAAAATATGTAATTTGCAATTAACAATTCCATATTTTTTCTTAAAAACAACTGTATGTTTTCTTTACACCAATTGATTTCTCTCATTATTTTGTATATAAAAAATATTAAAGTAAGATAATCGAAAAATGAGAATATTACAAGATATTTTATGTAAAATTAAGAAATGATTTCAAGCCTTATAACTCGAAACTTGATGAAAAAATGTTTATTTATAGTGTTTTGGAAAGCTCTCGAGATAAGCTACAAGAATATATAAAAATATATAGGGTGTTCCATTTAAGAAATTCAAAATGACCTTCACGTAACCTTCATGTGACTCTTCAAGGTCAAACTAATAACATCACCTTATGTCCCCCTTGAAACCATACAACTTTTGTCTGAAACATCTTTTTCTAAAATTAAAAATAAAAAAGTTATTTGGGGGTGGGACATTAAAATGGGACACCCTGTATAAGAATGGGAAAAAGATCTTTACTTCCAATGGTTTGCCAACAGGATAATTTATGGGTGTGTGAGAAGAACTTTCGGATTTCAAATCTAAACTCTCTGAACTATCTACAGCTTCGTTAAAACCTTTCCTCAATCTTCCTTCTTCTGCCGCAATCTCCATAGCCATTATAGGTGTACTAAGCATTTCATTTCCATTCGCATTCGCATTTGACGCTGCACAAACAACCACGTAACGAATAAAAATATTATGTAAAAATTTGCAAATTATTTTTATGTAAAATTTATTTAAATGTAAAATTTATTTTAAATTTGCAAATTATTTTTATGTAAAATTTCTTTATGTAAAAATTTGCAAATTATTTTTATGGTAACAATATACGAGTATATCAACAGATCAACACACATAAAAACATATTCTAAATCATTTGCAATAAATTAATCAATCATTAATTAATATAGGTAATATTAATTATTAATTTGTTATAATAAATAATAATGATTAATTTGTTACAATTATTATTATTATTATAGAATATCATTATTGTATTTTACATTATTATTATTATAGAATATCATTATTGTATTTTACAATAATGATATTCTATAATAATAATAATAATTGTAACAAATTTATTTTTGGTTTATGCACCAAGTAAAATATATGCATATGTCTTATTTCGCGTCTTATTTTTCGCGATTTATTAATCTTTATAAAATTTTACGCACTATCATCCGCGGTGGCTCTTAATCGCTCTTTTCTCGTATATCGTGTTGTTTAAATTTATTTTTATTTTTTAGAAGAAATTTTTTTCTCTTACATATTATGTCTTCGAATAAATATTAAAAATTTTTACCTCACAACTTACCAACATTCGAAGATAAATCGAGTTCGTAATCGCACGTTTCGAGACTAGGTGTTTTGAAAGCGATGATAGTTGGTTTCGTCCGCATATACCGAAAGCTTTGAGCTAATGATTTATTCTGCGGACTCAAATAAGCTAAGCCCAATGACTTCAACCGTGCACGTTTCATTTGGCACTCATCAAAACTTCTCTCTGATTCTGATCTCATATAATCACGAAGTCTAGATAAATATTATACATATATTTCATACATCATAATATATAAGCTGCTTTAAGAGACTAATATTTTCAGAGATCATTATATGATGATAGTAAAAAAATAGCATATTTAATTCAATAAAATATTTAGAAAATTAATCGTAATGAAGAAATAATAAGATAAGAAAATAACTTTTCAAAAGTAAGTTGAAATGTTTTACATATTATAAATCTACTTACGCCCTGAGTCGTTCTTTTTTCTTATTCTTTGTCTGCATATCTGGCATCGAATGCGATTTTTCAAGCGGCATTTTGCTATCAAGAAGTAATCGATGGAGTCTTCTATCTCTTCTCGCAGACATATCCATCCATCCCTTATTTAATTCCAACTTATCTATGTTAATTAAATTTATGTGTAATTTAATATTAATTTTATAATATATATTTTATTATATAAACTTATTATTAATAATAACACGACTTTATTAACATGATTAATATTTAATCTTAATAGTATTTTTTTGGAAAAATAGTAATATACAGGGTGTCCCATTTTAACTTGGAAAAATATCTTAAAGTAAAATATCTTAAAAACTAAGCCCAGCAAACAAAAATGTTTCAGACAAAAGTTGTATGGTTTCGAGGAGGACATAAGATGGTATTATTGGTTTGACCTTGAAGAGTTATTTGAAGCTCACATGAAGGTCACCTTCGATTTCTTAAATGAAACCTACATTTTTTCATTACATATTCTTGTAGCTTATTTCGAGAGCTTTCCAAAACACTATAATAAAATATTTTTTCGTTAAGTATTTTTTGAATTATGAGGCTTGAATAATTTCTTAATTCTACAAAATAAATCATAAAATATCTAGTAAAATATTCATTTTTCGATTATCTTACCTTAATACTTTTATGCACAAAATAATGTGAGAAATCGATTAGTGTGTAAAGAAAATACATACTTGTTTCACAGGAAAAATATGTAATTTGCAATTAACAATTACATATTTTTTCTTCGAAACAATTATGTGTTTTCTTTACACCAATCTCTTTATATCATCTTATGTTTCCTTCGAAACCATATAACTTTTGTCTGAAACATTTTTGTTTGCTGGGCTTAGTTTTTGAGATATTTTACTGTCCAAGTTAAAATGGGACACCCTGTATAAAATATATACAATAATGTAAAAACATGTAATATAATAAAATGTTAATTGTTATTAAGTATACGAATCTTACTTTCTGGAGTTTTTAAATATGTAGATTGATTACTAATAGGTGTATGCAATATGGTGTTCGTCACATCAGCGGACACAAACGTAGGATTATCAAGACCATGAGCATGAGCTACCGACTCTGTTGAAGGTTTCTGTCTTGTAATAAGTGGTTTCTTGCCAGCAAGGAATCTTATGATGAAAGATATAAACTTATACAACATGCGATAATCAATTATTATTCATAGCGTGGCAATTTAATTATTAGAAATAATTATTAATTACTAGGAATAATTATTAATTACTAGGAATAATTATACTTTGTATATTGAGTTTTATGTACGAACATTATTTCCGTGTATCTTTGCATAAATATTTTTAAACCAGCAGACTTACGAGGACTTCTTCCGAGGAGTATTCGTATTATCGCAGTTTTCGACAAGTAAAATATCACCGCGATGCAGCTTTATTTGCTCTTTTTCAAAGTATGAATACAGACTGTTGGTCCATTCACCGACTGCACGAATGTGTAACCACATGTAATCTGTGCAAAAATATTATATTAAGGGATTATGCCTTGGGACCGGGAAAATTACGTGATTTTCAAGAATTTTTTTGCTGTTTTTATAAATATTTATCGAAATTTATAAAATACTATCAAAAAGTACATATTTTGAGATACTCGTACAAATTTTTTTATGAAAAAATATTAAAAAATGAAGGAAATATGGCTCTTTTTCTAGAACGTCCGTTTTTTTACATCACTTGCGGTGACCAAAGTTTCTTAAAAACTATTGCACCGATCGAACTCAAATTTTACGTACTTATTTGTTATTACAATAGGCAGGTCCTGAACGAAGGGTTTGATAAAATTTTGATTTTTACAAAAATGACAACAATTTTACGAAAAAGTCAATTTTTCGAGATGAACTGATTTTGATTTTCTTGCAATAAACAAAAAAATTCTAACTGAAATAAAAAATCCTTCATCCAGGCCCTGCCTATTGTAATAACAAATAAGCATGTAAAATTTGAGTTCGATCGGTGCAATAATTTTTAAAAAACTTTGGTCGCCGCAAGTGATGTAAAAAAAACAGAGAAGCGCCATATTTCCTTCATTTTTTAATATTTTTTCATAAAAAAATTTGTACATGTAACTCAAAATATATACTTTTCGATAGTGTTTTGTAAATTTTAATAAATATTTATTAAAACGGCAAAAAAAATTCTTGAATATCACGTAATTTTCCCGATTCCAAGTAGGCATAACCCTTTAAGATAATTTTATCTATGAAATCTAAATTTACTAATGTATGTAAATATACACCTTTGATAGTTGGTCTCAATATTACCCACTATAATAATTGTAAATTTACACAAAAATTTACAAAAAAATTCTAACCGAAATAAAAAATCCTTCGTCCAGGCCCTGCCTATTGTAATAACAAATAAGCACGTAAAATTTGAGTTCGATCGCTGCAATAGTTTTTAAGAAACTTTGGTCACCACAAATGATGTAAAAAGACAGAGAAGTGCCATATTTCCTTAATTTTTAAATATTTTTTCATAAAAAAATTTGTACGTGTACCTCAAAATATATATTTTTCGATAGTGTTTTGTAAATTTCAATAAATACTTATTAAAACGGCAAAAAAAATTCTTGAAAATCACGTAATTTTCCCGATCCCAAGTAGGCATAACCCTTTAAGTTTTTCTCTGATATAATTATCATGTATAAAATAAGTTTGTTTTAACAATAAAGAGCATAACCTGCGCATTAAAAATATTTCAATAATGCAATTTAAATATAAAAGGATTAAAAATAGAATAAACTAAAAAAAATTGCACAATTGTAGACTTAACTATATCGAGAAGTACATTTCAATCATACATTTTATATTCAGTTATTACTCCATGTGATAATAATAATTTTAAGAAAATTACTTTCAGATTTGATCGATATAAAATTGCAAAAAGCAATTTACCTTCCTGTTCCGGAGCACTGCTAATGGTAAAAGGATGCCACTCGTATCTTGCTATCACCGGGATGTTAACGAATACATAATCACCGGGGTGAAAGTGGAAATGAAGTGGTCTCTTGATGACTAAGTGAGTCACCTTCGAAGGTAACAAGAGACCGGAACTTATGTACGTTTTGCCACGCTGCGAACGCAACCACATCAATCGACGAATTTTTTCCACCAAGTATATCACGCCCGGAACAACGAACCACTTCCAAAAATTTGGGCAATGAAAGATCAATAAAATCCAGAACGGTATGTACAGCAGATGAGACCAATAAAATATCTGTTATAGATAAAAAATTGTGGAATTGTTATAAAAGGATGAATAAAAAAGATATACAGGGTGGGCCATTTTAATCGATCCAGTCGAATATCTCGAAAACCAAGCCCGGGAGAGAAAAATGTTTCAGACAAAAGTTGTTTGGTTTCGAGGGGGCCATAAGATGGTACCATTGCTTTGACTATGGAATTTGCAATTAACAATTCCAAATTTTTTCCTAAAAAACAACTGTATATTTTCTTTACACCAATTGATTCCTTTCATTATTTGGTACATAAAAGTATTAAGATAAGATAATTGAAAAATGAATATTTTACTAGATATTTTATGGTTTGTGTAAAATTAAGAAATTATTTCGAGCCTCATAACTCGAAAAGTATTCAATGAAGAAATACTTTATTATAGTGTTTTGGAAAGATCTCGAGATGAGCTACAAGAATATATAAAAATATATAGGATGTTCCATTTAAAAAAATTGAAGTAACCTTCGCATGACCTTCAAATGACTCTTCAAGGTTAAACCAATGGTACCCTCTTATAGTCCCCTCGAAACCATATAACTTTTGCCTGAAACATTTTTCTCTCTCGGACTTGGTTTTCGAGATATTCGATTGGATCGATTAAAATGGCCCATCCTGTATATAAAATCTAACAAATTAACATTTTTGAATTAAAAAAATATTTTTATAAAATAATAATACCTCAAAACAACCTCCACGCCGTACAAATGCCATGGAACACACTGTCATAATGACAAGTATAATAAGCAGAACTACTCCAGTCGGATACGCACTGCCTGCCACCAAACCAAAATATCCAGGCCGACTTGTCAATAACCATTCGGACATTGTATAATTATCACTATTCATTTTCTCGTCTTTTATGACCACCGTACCTATGATTAATATGTAATTAGATTTAATTATTATTAATTATAATTTTATAATTATAATTTTATTAATTACAATTTAATTGAATATAATTATTATTAATTATAATATTAAATTTAATTGAATATAAGAAGAGATAAATCGTGATTTCGGTTTTTTTGTTGAGAAAACATTTATTTTTTAAGTTCTAAATTTAGATATAATTATTATTAATTATAATTTTAAATTTAATTGAATATAATTATTATTAATTATTATTATATTATAATAATTATAATAATATTATAATATTATATAATAAATATTAATTAATATTATTATTAATATTATAATAATATTAATAATAATAATAATATAATTATTAATAATAATATATATTATATAATAATTATTATTAATAATTAATAATAATTAATAATAATATTATAATAATATTATAATAATATATAATAATAATATTATAATTAATAATAATTAATAATAATTAATAATAATTATTATTAATTATTATTAATTATAATATTAAATTTAATTGAATATAATAAGAGGTAAATCGTGATTTCGGTTTTTCTGTTGAGAAAAAATTTATTTTTTAAGTTCTAAGTTCTAAGTTTTATGTATAACATATAACCTAATTTAAAACTTAAAAAATAAATAATAGATGTATAACTAAATAAAAGAAAAGTATTTTATATACCGCAGTAAATAAGATGCATCAAAGTATGTATAATGCTAAAAATTCCAATCGATATTCCTGTTACTTTATGGAGATATATGTGATGATCTAGAGGCACGATAGAGTTAAAACCATGTGTTCGCAGGAATGTAATGCATTGACGCAGCATCAGAATTAGGATAAATGTGCAGTCAAAGTTCAGACATTGTCCTAAAATGAAATATTTTACATCAGTTTAGTTCTAAATCTTTTTACATTGTCCTCTCTTTTAAAAACATGGACAAAAATTTAACTTGATATTAAATTGCTAACCTGATATTAAATTTAATCTGATATTAAATTGCTTGAAAATAATGACTACAAACTTATTAAAACAATTGTATCTATATAAAAAAAAAATTGTTAGAATAAATGTATTACATTTATATGATACATTTAAATATCTAAAACAAATAAACTTCATACTGTTGTATGTATTTCTATATATTATTATATTTTTCTTACCACATGCACGCGCGATCATCACGTAGCCGTTATAATTTCGGTATTCATAGAGACGAGAGACGAACAAAGCCACGTTGATGAAGGCGAATATTGAAATAAAAGCGATGTAAACATAATTGTTCTTCATATATGGCTTTGTGAATTGATATGGGCGAAGAGACGACATTCCCAAAACGGATTTTTGTTTGGCTTTCGGTTGTGGTGGTACTAACCATCGATCTATGCTGCGATTTTTTATGTTTAATATTTGCTTTAATTCAAAACATTTATTAATAATTGAACTTTGCTTCAGTAATCAATAATAAATTTTATACAATTTTAAATTAAATAAACTTTCTTAGAATTCTATTATGTTTTTATATTTTTTAAATTAATTATATATATATATATATATATATATATATATATATATAAAAGTGTCATTTTAACAGTAAAATATCTCAAAAACTAAGCCCAGCAAACAAAAATGTTTCAGACAAAAGTTATATGGTTTCGAAGGGAACATAAGATGGTACCATTGGTTTGACCTTAAAAAGTTATTTCAAAGTCACATGAAGGTCACCTTCAATTTCTTAAATCTCGAAGAAAAAATATGTAATTGTTAATTGCAAATTACATATTTTTCCTCTGAAACAAGTATATATTTTAGTATGTATTTTCTTTACACACTAATCGATTTCTCACATTATTTTGTGCATAAAAGTATTAAGGTAAGATAATCGAAAAATGAATATTTTACTAAATATTTTATGATTTATGTAGAATTAAGAAATTATTCAAGCCTCATAATTCAAAAAATACTCAACGAAAAAATATTTTATTATAGTGTTTTGGAAAGCTCTCGAAATAAGTTACAAGAATATGTAATGAGAAAATGTAGGTTTCATTTAAAAAATTGAAGGTGACCTTTATGTGATCTTCAAATAACTCTTCAAGGTCAAACCAATGGTACCATCTTATGTCCCCCTTGAAACCATACAACTTTTGTCTGAAACATTTTTCTTTGCTGAGTTTAGTTTTTGAGATATTTTACTGTCCAAGTTAAAATGGGACATCCTGTATATGTATATGTATGAATGTATATATATAATTTATATCTTATAATTTTTCATCTAACCTGATCGAGAGATTTTCCAGCAGACCATCATGTTTCTCTAATTGCCTTTTTAGAGCTTCAAAAGTGATCGCTCCTCTGTTATCCTGATCAGCATCTTCGAAGAGAGCGATTGTTAGATCTTCGATTTGTTCGTCGCTGAATTTCATTCCATTTTCTTCCATACATGCTCTCATCACATGTTCCAGCTCGCGAAGTTGTATCAATCCATCGCCTTTTATTATTTATAAAAAAATGTGGAATAATGAAAACAATTTATTTAAAGATAAAAATATCTTTCTCTAAAAATATAAAAAAATATAAAAAAAATTCTAATTTTTCAAATCCATTCTAGTCTTTTTGCAAATCTTTTGCCAAAATTTATAAATATTTTGCTTGAATAAATAACTCATAAATCGATAATTACCATCGATATCGTAAACTTTGAAAAGGAATCTAATTTTATCGTCCGGAGACTTTCCAGCGAATTGATGCATAGCATCCACAAATTCTTGAAGCGATATCGTACCAGAATTGTCCTTGTCAAATATTTGAAAGACTCTGTCGGTGAAAAATGGCTAAAAATTAATTAAGATAAATATTATAATTAATTCTTTATTATAATTAATAATATAATATAAATTAATATTATAAATATTATAAATAAATTATATAATAATTTATATAATAATATAAATTAATATTATAATAAATTTATTATTTATTTCATTTAAATATAAAATTTTATGCTATCGATGTATGCAAACTTGCTTATATAAATATGTAAGAAACAATAAATATAAACAAAGCATTAAAAAAACACGCAAAAAAACGTAATTAAAATAACGAAGATTTCAAAAAAATTATATCTGCACGTTTGAAATAAAAAATACTTATGTTTCCTACGTTCTTCGAAGTAACAATTGTGTTAAATTCTTCGCGCCGGATTTCCCTCTCATTCCCAACAGTCTGTTTAAATATCTTTTCGAGCCATTCGAGATTTCCTTTATCGAAACCAGCACGTGGTCTGACAGGACAATAAATATTGAATTGATTAATACACAACGTTCGAAAGTTAACGAAATTAAGAAGCTTAAAAAACGCTTAATATCATGAAAACAAGGATAATAAATCTCTGTAATTTTATATAATAAGCGTATTACCTGGTATTACTCACGCCAGATATAAACTCCATGATTTGGGCCGACATTACGTATCCTGAGTTCTCTTGATCGATTAAACGGAACAGTTTATCCACGATCTGTAACACGTGAAAGGCACTCTTAAATCGAATGTAAAATGTATCTGACACAAAACGTTTATGCTTCTTGAATTCGTTTCTCGAAGAAACGAAAAGTTGAACGGTACATTTTTAATATAAACACACTTGTAATTTAACAGTTTCTCTCCTGAGGCAACTTTTAGAAAAGATCTTTTTCGTTTATCTTTGTCAAGAAATACATGCAAAATTACATATATAATTATACAGGGTGAGCCATTTTAATTAACGCACGCAATTATTTTGTAAACAAAGCATTTTAGAGAAAAATGTTTCAAACAAAAGTTTTATGGTTTCGAGGGGGTCATAAGATATATGGTATCATTGGTTTGACCTTGAAGAGTCATTTGAAGGTCACGTGAAGGCCACCTCAATTTTTTTAAATGGCACCCTCTATTTTTATTATATATTCTTGTAGCTGGCCTCGAGAGCTTTTAAAATACTATAATTAAATGTTTTTCCATTAAGTGCTTTTTGAGTTATGAGGCTTGAAGTCATTTCTTAATTTTACATAAATCATAAAATATCTTGTAAAATATTCATTTTTCGATTATCGTACCTTAATATACTTTTATGTACAAAATAATGAGAAGAATCAATTGGTGTAAAGAAAACATACAGTTGTTTCTAAGAAAAAATATGGAATTGTTAATTGCAAATTACATATTTCTTCTTCGAAACAACTATGTTTTTTCTTTACATCAATTGATTCCTCCCATTATTTTGTATATAAAAGTATTAAGGTAAGATAATCGAAAATGAATATTTTACTAGATATTTTATCATTTATATAAAATTAAGATATTATTTCAAGCCTTATAACTCGAAAAGTAACGGAAAAACATTTAATTATAGTGTTTTGGAAAGCTCTCGAGGTCAGCTACAAGAATATGTAATAAAAAATAAGGGATGCAATTTAAAGAAATTGAGGTGGCCTTCACGTGACCTTCAAATGACTCTTCATTGTCAAACCAATGATACCATCTTATAGCCCCCTTGGAACCATAAAACTTTTGTCTGAAACATTTTTCTCTAAAATGCTTTGTTGCGAAATAATTGCGTGCATTAATTAAAATGGCTCACCCTGTATATACGAAAAAATTGTACACACACACACACACACACACACATATATAAATGTATTAATGATTTATTGTTAATATATTTAACGATCTGTAAAGAAATGACGCGGACAAAGTATCTCATAAACGTTTCCATAAAAATACATCACACTATAATCACATCTTTGACTAGCTATTCTTAACTGTGTTTCTTCGTTGTTTCTTAATATTTATAATAATAAGTAATATAATAAGTAAATATAAGTAAATAATATTTATAATAATAAGTAATATAATAAATAAATATAAATAAATTATAATAATTAATAATTATATATTAATGATAATTAAATTTTCTTTGACTGTTTGTTATATTCATATATTAAATTACATTAATTAAAATAACTAATTAATTCGATAATTATATTGTCTTAATAATTTATAGACGTAATTCACTTTTTCTTTATTAAATGATATTGAAATGGTTTTATTTATTAGATGAATATAGGAGAAATATGTCTAAAACATATTATATATCGTAAAGTATTCAAAAAATAGATTACAACAATATGTAAAAATAATATAACTTACCCCTTTGGTATAAAAAATCTGTTGAAAATTGAGGAAGTTTACTGGATTCTCCCCGCATAATACATATGCTACACTTTCGATTTGATCGACAAAATCATTTTGCTTCTCGTTTCTGAGAAATTGATAAAATTGATAAAAATAACGTAGAATTAAACAAATATAAAATATATATATTTAATATATACGACTGTATCTAAAGTATATATTGAAAAATTATCACTTATGAAAATATACGCGAGAATATTTATAAGTGGAAAAATCATTCTTACGTCAGCCTTCCTTTGAGAAATTCTATCCATTCCTCCTGCTTTAGTAATTCATCACGATCTTGATCAAATAGTATAAATAATTTCTTAAGAAGCACCTGGAAGATATTGATGAATTTTATAAGTAATGTGCAAATGTTGATTTATTCATCGCAAAATTTTTAAATAAATTTTTAAACAAATTTATTATCCTTACAGTTTTACTTTATATTTTAATAAAATATTTAAAATCTAATGCCTTACCAATTAATGTTTATTAATTTAGCAACAAAAGTTTAATTAATCATGTAATACAAAAAATTTAAAATATTTAAATTTCTTATTGAAGATTGTGCAGGTAATAAAAGTGGATAAATGTTACAATTTCTGAGAAAATTTTAATTAATTTTAATTTTAGTTTATTAAAAAAATTAATAACACTACTTTGTATATATATAAATGCTTCAACATACAGGGTGTCCCATTTTAAATTACGCACCTAAATATTTCTCTCATTTCTTATTTTAAGAAAAATGGTTCAGACATGTTTGTATGGTTTCGAAGGAGCCATAAGATGGTACCATTGGTTTGACCTTACAGAGTCATTTGAAGATCACGTGAAGAACATCTTAATTTTTTAAACGGTATCCCCTATTTTTATTACATATTCTTGTAGCTGATGTCGAGAACTTTCCAAAACACTATAATTAAATGTTTCTCCATTAAATACTTTTCGAGTTATAAGGCTTGAAATAATATCTTAATTTTACATAAACGATAAAATATCTAGTAAAATATTCATTTTTCGATTATCTTACTTTAATACTTTTATGTACAAAATAATAAGAGGAATCAATTGGTGTAAAGAAAAACATAGTTGTTTCTAAAAAAAATATGTAATTGTTAATTGCAAATTACATATTTTTTCTTCGAAACAACTATGTTTTTTCTTTACATAATTGATTCCTCCCATTATTTTGTACATAAAAGTATTAAGGTAAGGTAATCGAAAAATGAATATTTTACTAGATATTTTATTGTTTAGTAAAATTAAGATATTATTTCAAACCTTATAATTCGAAAAGTACTTAATGGAGAAACATTTAATTATAGTGTTTTGGAAAGCTCTCGACATCAGCTACAAGAATATGTAATAAAAAATAGGGAATGCCATTTTAAAAAATTAAGGTGGCCTTCACGTGACCTTCAAATGACTCTTCAAAGTCAAACCAATGGTACCATCTTATGGCCCCCTTGAAACCATACAAAACATATCTGAACCATTTTTCTTTAATTTTTCTAAAATCAAAAATGAGAGAGATATTTAGGTGCGTAATTTAAAATGGGACACCCTGTATATCTACTTGCCTAAATGAGAAATTTACATGTACATGTTATATTATACGGACCATTTCAAAGATTGCATATTTAAATGCAAATTTTGAACTGTATCTTCTATACTGATGCGTATGTAATGCATATCTGGGACAAAGTTAATGTGTGATAATGAAAACCTATTTATTAAAATTCTAGCCTCAGGTATATATATATGACGGCATCAACTTTAGCATCAATATGACACATATCGATCATCATGTCGACAACGGGCTATGCACACGTGTGTATTTCAGTCTTGATCATTAAGAAATAGGTCAATGTCATGAGAGATTACACTGCATGTCCCCTCGGCATGTACAAGATCCAGAAACATATCCCAATCTCATGAGTTAGTGAATGTAATGTATGCAGTTTGCACCTAAATCATTATTTAGTTTTATTGACAGATCTTTTAAATGTCCTTTACTCTAACATTTTCGGTTCATTTAAATTCAAAATAGACTTTGCTTGAAAAAGAATTTAATCTTATATATATTTATGTATATTTTATGTTACTTTATAATAGTATTTTATATTAAATTATATTTTATGTTATTTATAATAGTATTTTATATTAAATTATAAAGAATACGATTTTTTTCAGAGTTATATTTTATACAAATTTAGAAATAAAAAGCTATTATAAAATAAAAATCACAAATATAAAAGACGTATTAATTATTTAAATTGTGGAAAAATACTCGTGCAAAAATAAGAAATTAAATTTAGAATTAAATATAAAATATTCATATATTTGTATAATATAAATAGTACTTTCAAAATTTTTGGGAAAATATTTCATTAAAAAAAGATGAATAAAACAAATTGAATTAAATATACATCAAGTAAAAATTCTAATACTTTATTCATGCAACAGACAAAGAATGGAATTTTATGTTGTAAATATGATGCTATGACGCTATTTGCATCCGGTTGTTAAAATAAGCGATGAGAAGCGATGAGAGAAAAGAATGTCTAGTTTTACGTCTAATCATTTATTCTTAATTTATTTCTCTTATTAGTTATTAAAGGTAGTATCAATCATAATAATTAGGTAGTAAAAAAGATAGTAATCAATCATAATAATTATATAGATTTGAGGTAACGATCTAATTACTTTTTTAATATAATTTTGAACAAAGATATTTCAAAGAACGTCAATATTGTTAGATAACATTAGAAACATGTGTATAAAATGTATGTATCTCTGTTTAATGATATAATCATAAATATTTATAGACTATCATCTCATATCATATGATGTATACATTTTATAATATAAATGTTTACGTGTGATCATAATTAATTGTATTTAAATTATCATATGTTTAATTTTTATAATAATATTATTATAAAATATATATTAATATATAATAAATAATAATAATATTATTGTAATATTATTGTAATAATAATAATATTATTGTTTCGAAGAAAAAATATGTAATTGTTAATTGCATATTATATATTTCTTCTTCGAAACAACTATGTTTTTTCTTTACACCAATTGATTCCTCCCATTATTTTGTGGATAAAAGTATTAAGGTAAGATAATCGAAAAATGAATATTTTACTAGATATTTTATGGTTTATGTAAAATTAAGATATTATTTTAAGCCTTATAACTCGAAAAGTACTTAATGAAAAAACATTTAATTATAGTGTTTTGGAAAGCTCTCAAGATTAGCTACAAGAATATGTAATAAAAAATAGGGGGTTCCATTTAAGAAATTGGAGTTTTACGTGACCTTCAATTCACTATTTGAGGTCAAATCAATGGCACCATCTTTTTTCTCCTTTTGGACCCTATAACTTTTGTCTGAAACATTTTCTTCAAAGCCGTAGGAAAAGAAATATTTGGGGTGGGACATTAAAATGATTCACCCTGCATATATATATATATATATATATATATATATATATTATATATTATAAATTATAATATTATAAATAATAAATAATGAATAATATTATTAAAATATATATACATATATTTTAATATTTATTTAAAAGGAACTATGTAATCAAATTGCAAAAAAATCTTTTTTTCTCAAGTCTCTAACTTAATAAATAACTTATAAACCTTCTATTTTTATATTTTTTATTCAATTAAATTTCAACATTAAAAAATATGACGCTATAAACGTTTTAATAATGGATGTATCGGTATAAATCCGGTATTTAACGATCGATAACGATCGCCGATAGCGCATTTGATGCCGATGGCGGTTAAAGGGTTAATGGATGGTTTAGTAAACGAAGTGTCGGCTTTAGCGGAGATGCTATGTTCTATCATTAGTCTCGACGATCGATTAATCGGTCCCAAGCGACCGGGAGGCGCTCGGGGCATCAAGGCCTTCCGCCTGGAGCGATCGGCCACCTTGATCGAAACCGGGAGGCCGTCGATAGAGACACTCGATCGTATCGTCATCGCCGCCTCGGGTCTCCTTTTCTTACGCGGATTCTCGAACGTGTACTCATTACCGATCACGATCTTACAAAGAAGATGATTGCAAATGGCTCGGGATTGCAAATCTCAGCCGAAAATATTTCAGCTCCGATAAGGAAATCTCATCGCCTATGTTGTAGCTTTCCTTATTTGGCAAGATCTTCTTACAATTGAAAGTTATGCTACGCGTAAACCAATTGAAACTTTCCCAGAGCAATATTGATTTCGCATAAAGATATCATTTTTAAATGAGAAAGCAACATATATGGCTGTCCACGCTCTTATGATATATTTTTTATAAATAATATTTTTACAAATAATATTTTAATAAATAAATAATTTTTATAAATAATATTTTTTATAAATAATATTTTTTATAAATAATATTGTTTATAAATAATATTTTTTATAAATAATATTTTTTATAAATAATATTGTTTATAAATAATATTTTTATAAATAATATTTTTTATAAAGACATCAAATCTTCTTAAACGATAGCATTAAAATTTCGTGTCTCGATATAGGTAACAAGAAAGCGTCGCATTTGTCAAGTAAGCATTGCACAATTATACATAAATCCTGTATAATGACAGTGCTTTCTGTCGGAGTGTGAAATGATTGACTGGTTAAGCGATCACGATCTCATAGAGTATCCATATCGAGTTTCGCTCCATTTTTTTTTCGTGCTGCAATAATAGTCTGAGAGAACTGGTTTCTTTTTAATTAAAGATAAATGTAAGAACTATATATATATAGTTCTTACATTTATCTTATATATATATATATTTACTTGTCCTGCATTTTTCTAAAATATTTTTAAATGTTACAAGAAAAATATGCACGCAGAAAACTATCCAGAAATTATGTTTTAAAACTTTTGACTTAAAAATACTTATATAAATAATTTTTGAGTAAAAATATTAATGCTAGTAAATCCGGATTATATTTTTCCACTATTCCCAATATTTTCTAAACCAGTCTTGCATTCCCGTATTAATTAATTCATCGCGTATTAATTAATTCATCAACATCTTTTAAAAATACATATCAATAAACTCGTTTATTGAGAAAGTAACTCGTATTAAGTTTTCAATTATTTTTTATACAACAAATTTTTAAATGTTACAAGGAAAATATGTACGCAGAAAACTATTCAGAAATTATGTTTTAAAACTTTTGATTTAAAAATACTTATATAAATAATTTTTGAGTAAAAATGTTAAAGCTAGTAAATCCGGATTATATTTTTCCACTATTCCCAATATTTTCTAAACCAGTCTCGCATTCTCGTATTAATTAATTCATCGCATATTAATTAATTCATCAACATTTTTTAAAAATACATATTAATAAACTCGTTTATTGAGAAAATTCGTATTGAGAAAGTTTTCAATTATTTTTTATACAACAAATTTTTCATTACTCGTGTATCAAACGTACATCTTACTTAGCTATATAATTTTATCTAATTATAACATTTCAAACGTATATTTTATCTAATTATGATTTTAATAAATTGATAGTTGGTTAATTAATATATTTATACTATGTTTATAATATTATATTGGTAGTTGTTTAATTAATATATTTATACTATGTTTATAATATTAATATTAATATATTATACTTAGCTTGTTATTTAAATACTGAATTGATAAAAAGTTAATTGTAAAATCTACAAATACTTTTTCAAAAGAACCCAAATTGTTCGACAAGCCAATATCTTCGAGTGATGTAATGTCGAGGTTTCACGTCTAGTGCCACGCGAACCTTCTTTTTTTACAAAAGAAAGTGAAATGGCGAGTCAATAATTACAATAATTGCAATTTCTCATGGCCACTTTAAGAAAGTACCATATAACAAAAATAGAGAACCACATTTTCAAAGTTGTATTAGTTTATTGAAAGGTTAATCAAATTAGAATTTACGATATAAAATCGAAATCTAAACTTCATTTTAAGATAATTATTTTGTTTGCGAGAAGATAATATAACTTATCGATGCAGCTAACTTTTTATAATATCCGCTTTTATATAAAAACTTTCCCGAAAATCTACGCAAAAGATATGTCAATTATCTTTTTATATAGTTACTTTAATGGTATCTCATGTTTTGTCTACGACTATGTTTAGCAGAAGTTTTATTCAAGAGTGTCTAGCCAATTAAACCATGAGACATTAAGTCTGTATATGGATTCAATGGAGTTTTTGCAATCATGCATATAACGTCAGCGGACGATTTGAGTTACTTGACCGTATTTTCTTTGTCGCTATCCCGCGCGAATCTTTAGCTTTCCGATTTAATGATTTTTGCATTTCGTAATAATTGCTCTCTCGTAAGTTACGATATTCTTTTACATGTTATTTGCGTGATTTCTTCCTACGAAATCACGTTCCACTTATTTGTATAATACGTATATTTTAATTGAGATATTTCGAAACCATCGAAAAAGCCATCATAAAATTAATCCGTGTCACATAAAACTGAAATTACTACACGAGCCTCGTATTTTATAATAAATGAAAGTGGCATTTCTGTTTCTCATCATCTCAGAAAATTCGTAACAACTTTATCGAACATTTGTGCGCATTCCAAAAAAATTTATATCGTGATTTTATCCATTTATATAAAATCTACGCATGTTTTGGCAAACTTAAAGTTTTTAAAATAAATTATTTTATACATTACAAAAAAATCACAAATTAAAATCGAAAGCTTTCGTAAAAACTATTCTATTTTTCTTTTAGTCTTTAAATTTTTTTCTCTCAGATATTATTTTCATATTTAAGGCTCGCCAAAAATAAAAAGAATAAAAATGTACACAATATCATTAATTTTAATTAAGCTATTTTACCATATGACATCTGTTAATGTTTTTATCTAAGTTTACTTGAATTAAACAGAATATGCGTACCTGATCTTGAAAGAGTCTTCTAAAGGCTTCCTTGCTATAGCGTCCAGATCCTTCTTCCTGTAGTATTTCCTTACACTCCTTTAAGATAGTGGCTCTCCTCTTTTCAATCAGGCATTCTTCCTCCATGCAGCTGATATTTTCTTCCATGTTTGAATATTGTTCGTGACAGGTGTTGCAAAGAACGAGGGTGCGACCGAAGAAATGAGATCAGAGCCACTTTGGCAATTCATCACGAGATCAACAAGATTCCTGACATTTCTCGCTCGCCTTATTCGCTCTTGTTTGGAACACAAATGATACAGCATCAATCGCAATACGTGAATGGAAGGTTAAATATGTCAATTCTCGTTGTTGTATTAAAGTTCAAAGGTAATTACAATCTATAAACATTCAAGATATACGAGATAATTATATTATAATTAATTTGTAACTTATTAAATTAAACGTAATTCAGCAAAGAAGTGATAATCGAAAAATTAATGTCAACGTAATTCTTTGTAATAATTTGTAAACATTTTCTGGACAAAAATAATAATAAAAGGAGAACATTAAATATTTAAGAAAGAGAGAATTAATATTTTATCTCTTCCTTTTTTTCTATTCTTATTTTTGCCTTTAACTGTTGATTTAAATTAATAAAATAAAAAGTAATTATAATCTATCTATAAACATTCAGTAATTATAATCTATCTATAAACATTCAAGATATACGAGATAATTATATTATAATTAATTTGTAACTTATTAAATTAAATGTAATTCAGCAAAGAAGTGATGATCGAAAAATTAATGTCAACGTAATTCTTTGTAATAATTTGTAAACATTTTCTGGATAAAAATAATAAAAGGAGAACATTAAATATTTAAGAAAGAGAGAATTAGTATTTTATCCCTTCCTTTTCTATTCTTATTTTTGCCTTTAACTGTTGATTTAAATTAATAAAATAAAAAGTAATTACAATCTATAAACATTCAAGATATACGAGATAATTATATTATAATTAATTTGTAACTTATTAAATTAAACGTAATTCAGCAAAGAATAAGTGATGATCAAAAAATTAATATTAACGTAATTCTTTGTAATAGTTTGTAATAATTTGTAATAATTTGTAAACATTTTCTTGACAAAAATAATAATAAAAGGAGAACATTAAATATTTGAAAAAGAGAGAATTAGTATTTTATCCCTTCCTTTTTTTCTATTCTTATTTTTGCCTTTAACTGTTGATTTAAATTAATAAAATAGAAATTAATTAATAAAAGTTAAATTTCGTCTCGAACGAAAAAATGAATATAAATTTTGCCTTATTTCTATTGTTTATTTTTTTATGAGATTCGGAACAACACAGATAAATATACGAGTAACCTGAATTTTCGATTCTTTACTCTGCAACTATAAAATATTGGAACTATCTTTTTTTTATAAAATCCTTGCTAATAAATTTTTTATAAAATCCTTGCTAATAAACAGTAATGACTTATATTAATTTAGAAAAACCATTTTTTTGCAAAACATTTCACTTTTAAACTAATATCGAAGTCCAAACAAAACTTGCAATCGTGCTTTCATCACAACTGAAAATTAATTTTTATATAATAGTCCTACCTCTTTCTTTTCGACACTTAAGAAAACAAGACCTTTCAAGTTCAACGTGCGTATGAAGACTCACTTAATCACGCGTATCAACTAGCGAAATCGCCACGTTAGTCGTTTCGATGTTACTGAGAGAAGTCTTGAATGAAAATCATCCTCGGGGCATCAACGAGCCGGCGTTGATGGTGTCGTCGGCTGTCTGAAATAGTGTTGGTGCCAGTAATGTTCATATGGGGGGGAGACACTGTATGAGAAAGAGAGAAAGAAGGGAAGACGGAATACAAAGGGAAGGGAGATAAATTGGTTCTACTGACGATTCAGATCATTCGGGGATAGAGGAGACAGACAACCTTTCACTTTTTGACAAGCTTATGTTTCTCCACCTCCTCCTCTCTGTCATGTTCTCCTTTTCCTTCCATCTATTCGTAACGCGAGTTTTGTTTCTGTCCTCCTTGCTCTTTTCATCTGGCAGGTGCGACCCAGACTTCTATCAGGAATGTACCGGATTCCGTTTCGTATAAATTTGCGGAGAAACGAGTTTCATTGATGGCTCAATATGCATTCTTACTCGCTCGGATGTTTCTTCAGATTTCTTACTTGTTTTTCCTGAATCGCAGATGTTTTATAGAAATTAATATTAATTTTTAAAAATAAATCTATCGCTCTTTGTAAAATATATATATATATATTGGTATTTAAATGGTAAATTGCTCATAATACTTTTAACAGAAATAATACTATATATACATACATACATATATATATATATATAAGAAATATGATAAGATATACAGGGTGTCCCAAAAATCCCGGACCAGTCGAATATTTCATAAATTATGCACTTTAGAAAGAAATGTTTCAGACAAAAGTTGAATGACTTGAAGGGAGCCATAAAGTGGTGTCATTAGTTTGACCTTGAAGAGTCACCTGAAGGTCACGTAAAATATTCATTTTTCGATTATCTTATCTTAATATCTTTATGTATAAAATAATGAGAAGAATCAATTGATGTAAAGAAAACACATAATTGTTTGAAAAAAATGTAATTTTCCAATTAACAATTACATTTTTTTTAAACAATTATGTGTTTTCTTTACATCAATGATTGATTGATTCCTTTCATTATTTTGTACATAAAGGCATTAAGGTAAGATAATCAAAAATGAATATTTTACAAGATATTTTACGGTTTATATAAAATTAAGAAATGATTTCAAGCCTCATAATTCAAAAAGTACTGAATGAAAACTAACTTAATTATAGTGTTTTGGAAAGCTCCCGAGATGAATACAAGAATATGCAAAAGCATATATAGGGTATCCCATTTAAAAAATTGGAAGTGACTTTCACGTCACTTTCAGGTGACTCTTCAAGATCAAATTAATGACACCATCTTATGGCTCCCTTCAAGTCATATAACTTTTGTCTGAATTTCATTTCTTTTTAAAATACATAGTTTATGAAATATTCGATTGGTCCGGGACTTTTGGGACACCCTGTATATAAGAAATATGTTAATAATAATAACATACATCATACATTGTCAGAGAGAGAATATATTAGGTTTGTTATTAGATGTGATGATAAAAACCTGTAGGCTTTCCGTCTCCGTTGTTGTGTAAGCGCGAAGCACTGCTATATGTTGATCTATTATGAACCGTTTTTATAAAATATATATATTCTCTGTAAAGAGAATATCAATTTCTCTTGAATTTTTCTTCAAATAAGATATAAGAAAATGTTTGATGCATCTAATCAACGATATAAATATTTATTAAAATTTTTTCCCCCTCGTTTTCTATCTCTTTTTTATACATACAGGAAATTTTTATACATACAAATACGAAGAGATATTTGTGACACTAACAATGTATAAAACATTCATGCCTACGATTTTATATAACAAACAGTGAATAAATTTTATTATTATCAATTAAATTATTAATTATATATTTTAGAGATTAATATATATGTATTTCAAATATCGAAGTTTTCATTAAATTGTCGTGACTTGTGTACCATATTCGATCTATAAAGTTCGTCCAGAGATGCGCTTGCGCTCTTTAAAGATTGGCACCTGCGCTTTAGGAGTCATCTACGAGGTGAGTCCTCGACGTGTTTCGCTTCCTAGTCTCGCACATCAACAACAAAGTCATGAAGGTATCCTGAAAACACAGATGCTCTTTTGAAATGAGTATCTCGTCTTTGAAGCCAATCTGACTAAGTTTCTGGGGAAGGAACTTCAGGAAGTATCCCCGGCTTAGTCCTAAACAAGGTCTGATCAAAGTAATTTTTTATCGATAATTTCGCGATTATTTCTCTAAAATAATAACATGTTAAGATTCCGTGTGTAAAATAAAGTATGCATTGTTATTATATATTAATTATACAAACATAGATCTCTAGACTTAAAACAAATAATATTTAATATAAAGCTAATTTTCAAAAATAAAAAATCTTTAAATATTTTCTTTATAACATAAATATTTAATATTAATTAATTTAATATTAATAATTAAATAAATATTTAAAATAGTATTTAAACATTAATGTAAATAATGTCATAAATTGCAAAATATTAATATATATATATTTTTATAAATATTTTTGCATTTTTTGTATTAAAGAGTTTGATTTTTGTGTACGTGTTTAGATGACGTTCGTGAATCGATTCATATATATATTAATCTTCCTTCTTTGGATTGGTACGAAAGAATGTTATAATGTTCCTTGCTCGTTCAACACCATGTGCATGTGTTGGATTCAAGATGATGATAATGATTACACGAAGATGGATATCAGTTGCATGGGAGTTCCATTCGCACGATTTCCTGGTACAAAATCAATTTTTTTGGATATAATATAAATATCACTCTTAGATATAAATTTTCTTGAATTATTTTAGCTTAAAAAATTATTTTCTTCTCATGATTTTCTATATGTTTAATATTATTATTTTACAAATCTATATTTTTTTCTCCATGATAATAGTAATATTTATATTTATGCACATATATATATATATATATATATATATATATATATATATATATATCAGCAAAAATTCGAAAAGAAATATAATTAAACAAATTTAACACAATTTATGTAAAACATTTTAGATGTATTAGTAAAATATGTGGCACAATTGGATATTGCTGGCTCTGGAATACAAGTATTGGATAATGACGCTCTTACGAGTTGTGATGGTGTCGAAGCTCTCGGATTGATGAGCAACCGGTTATCCAGCATAGATGAAAAATCTTTATTGTAAGTTTATTTTTAATTTTTTTGCATACAATACAAATAAAACAATAATATATATTTTTCACAAATACTTTTATTATTAAAATAATTAACTTTTGTGTTCAAGATAATTTATATTTTATAAAGTATTCCCTGTTCTAGAAATTATTTTTAGTAAAACCAACTGCATGCCAAAATTTGATTTATTAAAAATTTATTACTAATTTTGAAAAAATCCTGGAATTAAAATTAATACCATTAATTTTATTGTAAGAGGTGTTACGGATAGTCTACGTTCGTTGGACCTAAGCTATAACTCTCTCGAGGATGTGCCTTTCAAGGTTTTTCGTGATTTAAGAAAATTAAATTGGCTCAACATGCACAGGTACATATAAATCATTTATTTCAATGATATTATATTTCTAATCTTCATTTATAAGTAAAGTATTATTTCGCTTATAGCAAAAATTGCAAATTTTATTACTCTAATAATCTTTCACTTAAGAGGTTATACCTAGTCAGCAAGTCGAAAAAAACGTATTTTTGGGGAATTTAAAAAAAACTGTTAGGTATTTTTATTTCATCGATTCTTTATCATAATATATATCTATCAAAGAAGTTTTCATAATTTTTTCAGTTAAAAATATCGAGAAATGTAGGCATAGTAGCTATTTTCCAGAGACATCTTTTTTCGGAGGCGTTTGGCGGTGAGCAAGATTAACTCGGAGCTGGATCATCTGAAATGAAAAATTCAAAAAGATTTAGCTTTCGTATGAATTGATCTAGTTCGTGAACGAAGGGATTTTAATTTTGATGAAACCTTTTTTTTATTAACAAAAGAACGAAAAGTTTTAACACAAAAAATTCGTATTTTTGCGTCAAACATCTGTCACATTATCAAAAATCAATTTTTTGTAAAATCCTTCGTTCACGAACTAGATCAATTTATACGAAAGTTAAATTCTTTTGAATTTTTTATTTCCGATGATCCAGCTCCGAGTAATCTTGCTCACCGCCAAGCGCCTCCGAAAAAAGACGTCTCTGGAAAATAGCTACTGTGTTTACATTTTTCGATATTTTTAATTGAAAAAATTATGAAACCTTCTTTGATAGATATACAGGGTGTCCCGCAATTACCGCTCCATATTTTAAAGGTAGATTCTCTGGCCAATTTAAAAACGATTTTTCCTCAGCGAAAATGTCGAAAAAGATTATTTTTTGCATATTCCCAATCTTTGTCATGATGTATCTTTCTAACTAAGCCTTAAATTAAAATTCTATTAAAGTAAACTCTACCTAAAATTAACTAAAGAATGTGACTTTATTAATATTTTATTCCCATAACGCTTAGTTTGTGAAAAACCCTTTATTTTCAATCATTTATAACTCGAAAACTATTAGTGCCTTGACATTTTCGCTGAGGAAAAATCGTTTTTAAATTGACCAGAGAATCTACCTTTAAAATATGGAGCGGTAGTTGCGGGACACCCTGTATATTATGATAAAGAATCGATGAAATAAAAATACCTAACAGTTTTTTTTTAATTTCCCAAAAATACGTTTTTTTTTCGACTTGTTGACTAGGTATAACCCCTTAAAGTTTAGTATTTTTTAAAAAGTTTTACAAGAGAAACATTATTTAAAAAAGATTGATATAATAAATCAAAACATTTCTTTACTTTACGTGTAGTCAAGTAATTTGTTAATAATTAGCAATCATCTAACATCATTGGATGGCGACTGGGGCCGCACTAAAGAGACCTTGACGAACGCATTCTTCGGGGATAATTCAATCACTGAAGTACCTAGAATCTTTTCAAGTTTTGCCGCGTTGGTATGGTTGAATCTAGATAACAACAACATCGAGAAGCTTTCCGAGGATTCTTTGCCACCGAACATGCACACCTTGAGCATCAACAATAATCTCTTGAAAGAATTTCCGCAATCTTTAAGAGGTTTGAAGAAACTTACCTGGCTTTATATGAGAGGAAACGATCTTAAATATTTGGAGTTGCCGGACTTTCGTAGTTCCGGTTTGGAATTAATTGACGTTAGCGAAAACTCCATCGAATGGATAAAGACACCCACTTTGAACAATCGCACCTTAAAAGTAAGAGACTTTAATCTCGCCGGAAACAAATTGGCTTCATTGCCTGGCAGAATGTTTGATCGTCTCGAAACGAGAAGGATTCATTTGTCGTCGAACAGTATCAGAAATGTTGACAGCGAAGCCTTTCACGGTCTGGAGGATATCGTCGAATATTTGAATCTTGAAAACAATGATTTGCCGGCGGTACCGACCGCAATTAGTCGATTGAGAATATTGTCGTATCTTTATTTGGCTAACAACGAAATCAGAAATATTTCCGGTGAGGCTTTTCAAGAATTTGCAGAGCATCTGAAGGCTCTCTCTCTCGCGACTAACAGTCTCGATGCAGTTCCCGTAGCTGCTCTGTCCAGGTATTCTTAGCATTTTTAAATAAAATACAATTTTATTTACTAGATTCAATTTTGATAATTTTGAAAAAAATAATTTTTATAAGAATTAATTTCCAAAATCTAATTAAATATCATAAATTAAGAAAAACGATATTTTCCAATAAAACTTTTGAGCGCATGTATATTGATTATTGAAAATAATAAATGCATATATCTAATAAATATATAAGTATTTTAAATATTTATACAATTTTTAAAAATATACATGTAAAGAATATAAAAATGTTATCTCTAGCAAAAATATTAAGCAAATGCATTTTTAATAACATAAAAATATCTTTACTCAAATTAATAAATTAATAATTAATAATTAATTAAATTAATTATAAATTCAAGTCATTAATAAAAAACGTATAAATACGTGATATGAATAAAAAACTTATCCTTCTGTTATTTTCAACGAATTTATAAATTTAGTATTTTATATAAAAATTTATAAATTTAATATTTTATATAAAAATTAAGTGTGAAAGCAAGTAGCCGATTAATACGCGTATATTCTTGTATTAAAAATGCTCTGTCCAGGTATTCTTAGCATTTTTAAATAAAATACAATTTTATTTACTAGATTCAATTTTGATAATTTTGAAAAAAATAATTTTTATAAGAATTAATTTCCAAAATCTAATTAAATATCATAAATTAAGAAAAACGATATTTTCCAATAAAACTTTTGAGCGCATGTATATTGATTATTGAAAATAATAAATGCATATATCTAATAAATATATAAGTATTTTAAATATTTATACAATTTTTAAAAATACTATACATGTAAAGAATATAAAAATGTTATCTCTAGCAAAAATATTGAGCAAATGCATTTTTAGTAACATAAAAATATCTTTACTCAAATTAATAAATTAATAATTAATAATTAATTAAATTAATTATAAATTCAAGTCATTAATAAAAAACGTATAAATACGTGATATGAATAAAAAACTTATCCTTCTGTTATTTTCAACGAATTCATAAATTTAGTATTTTATATAAAAATTAAGTATGAAAGCGAGTAGCCGATTAATACGCGTATATTCTTGTATTAAAAATTTATATACGAATAGTTTTCTGTTATATAATAGATATAATAGATAGTATGCGTATAATAGGTTGTAAAGGTCAAAAAAGAGTTACGTAGCAAGATATGATTACGTGGAAGAGATATGAGCTAATGATATAAGATCCTATATATATATAGCATGGAAAGAAAGTTTAATGCAACATATCTGATGATCAATTTTTTCGAAATAGATGCCAGAGGCTACTGCACCTGAATCTTGGTTATAACAAGATCTCCCACGTAGAATCGGGTGATTTCGAATGGGCTGAGGACCTTGAGATCCTATTGCTTAGAAACAATTTCTTGACGAAATTGAAAGCTGAAACCTTCAAGGGAGCTAGTACGTTGCGCATAAATTGGTTACAAAAGTATATTACTCGAAATAAAATCAATATACATTATAATCATTAATTCAGATTAAATTATATATTTGCTGTTTATGTGCGCTTATTGATTAATATATTAATATTATATACAGGATGTCCCAAAAGTCCCGGACCGATATCGAATATTTCATAAATTATGCACTTTAGAAAGAAATGTTTCGGACAAAAGTTGTATGGTTTGAAGGGGGCCAGAGATGGTGTCATTAGATGGGGCCATAAGATGGTGTCATTAGTTCTTAAAGAGTCACCTGAAGGTCATGTGAAAGTCACTTCCAACTTTTTAAATGAAACATCCTATATACTTTTGCATATTCTTGTAGCTCTCTTGAGAGCTTTCCAAAACACTATAATTTAGTTCATTAGTACTTTCCGAGTTATGAGGCTTGAAGTCATTTCTTAATTTTATATAAACCGTAAAATATCTTGTAAAATATTCATTTTATTCAATATTTATTTTTATCTTACCTTAATACCGTTATGTACAAAATAATGAGAGGAATCAATTGATGTAAAGAAAACACATAATTGTTTCGAAAAATGTAATTGTTAATTGCAAATTACATTTTTTTCGAATCAATTATGTGTTTTCTTACATCAATTGATTCCTCTCATTATTTGGTACATAAAGATATTAAGGTAAGATAATCGAAAAATGAATATTTTACAAGACATTTTACAGTGTGTAAAATTAAGAAATGATTTCAAGCCTCATAACTTGGAAAGTACTTAATAAAAACTAACTTAATTATAGTGTTTTGGAAAGCTTCCGAGATGAGCTACAAGAATATGCAAAAGTATATAGGATATTTCATTTAAAAAATTGGAAGTGACTTTCACGTAATCTTCAGGTGACTCTTCAACGTCAAACCAATGACATCACCTTATGGTCCCCTTCAAGCCATTCAACTTTTGTCTGAAACATTTCTTTCTAAAGTGCATAATTTATGAAATATTCGACTGGTTCGGGACTTTCGGGACACCCTGTATATCTATATTTAATTAATATTTCTATAAAATTTATTATAATTTTACTTTCATCTTTGTTTCTTAAAGAAAACATTAAAACGTTAATAGAAATATCTTACATAATTGCATATATATGAATTTAATAGAACATTATTTTTCAGACAAATTAAAGGAACTCAGTTTATCTTTCAATCATTTGACGGAACTCGATGATGATTGCTTTGTTGGTATCGAGGAGAGCCTGGACATTCTTGAATTGAGCTTCGCCTTTGCTACAGATGTTTTTCCTCAGCGTGCGCTCAGACCGCTTTCGAATCTTCGTTGGCTGGTATTGGACAACAATAATTTCCAAACAATTGAAGCAACTGCCTTTTACTCTTTTCAACAACTACGTTACATTAACATGGAATCGAACAGACTGCACTATTTGCCTGAGAGGATATTCCTCTCAAACGTACACCCGGAATTAAGAGATGTCAAACTAGGATACAACTTCTTGGAGGCGATTCCAGAATCAAGCTTTCACAATCTGACCGAGTTGCTATCTCTCGACTTGACTGGCAATCGAATAAAAGTCTTATCATCCGGCTCCATCATGGATTGTCCAAAGCTGGTTACCATATCATTAGCTTACAACAGAATACAGAAAATGGAGAGAAATGCCTTGTACGGTTTGTCCAGCTTGCGTTTCCTCCACTTGGAATTTAACAAACTAACTGTGCTGGATTTGGGTGCCATAGCGGAGATTGGTGGTCCCGACTTTGCTCTGAATGTTTCTTATAATGCAATCGCGTTCATTGACTCGGGATCCACGATGAACAATCTCACTAGGTTGGATCTTGGATTTAACAATATCAGTTATTTACCAGCGAACACGTTCTACGGAACGCCAGATTTAAAAAGCTTAAATCTGCGTAGCAATTTTCTCACAACGATTGAGTCAGGTGAAAAAATCAAAACGGTATTTTTATCTCGTATGCAATTTTCCAAAAATCAAAATCATTCTTAGCAGCTCGAACACTTTTCGTCGACAGTGTTTGCTGTAGATAATTTCAAAATTATCTAGATAAAGATAAAGATAAAATTCCGTAAATTTATCTTAGATGAGATAAAGATGATTTTGCTTTTACTTAATTTAGATGAAAGATGAGATAATTATTGCGATAATCTAGATAATTATCTAGATATTTTTGTTTACTTTAGAAGACTATAAATATTTGTAAAAAATGTGACGCATATTATAAATGGGACATTAAAATCATAACACATATTCTTTCTCTTTTCCTAAAGAATATTTAAATAATAGCAAAAAAGTATATAAATGATATAATAAATATTTATTTATTAATTTATATTTATAATATATTAATAATATATTAATAATATAATAATAATAATATATTTATAATATATTAATAATAATAAATATAAAAAATATATTTTAGATGTTTTAGACGGATTTTCAGAAGCTTACCTGGAAAACTTTTTTGTATAACGAAAAACGTCATCTTAGACAATTTTTAGATAAGATGACATATATTTTTCATCTAAGATAAAGATAAAGATACTTTGTATTTCTTCATCTAAAAGATCAATCTTAAAGATAAAGATGATCCATTTCTTTATCTAGATGAAATCTAGTATCTAGATTAAATATATAATTATCTAGATAATCATCTAGATAATTTTATCTAGATACCAGCAAACACTGTTCGTCGAATATACTGGGACAATAAAATTTTCAGTAATTATAATACATGCTGCTTCACAGGAACATTCGCGTTCCCCCATTTGGAAATTCTGGACCTGAGTGACAACAAGATAGACACGTTGCGTAAACAATCCTTTCACGGTTTAAAGTCTCTTCAACGGTTGGAGCTTGGCGGAAACGAAATTGTCCAGCTGTTAACCGAGCAATTTCGAAACCTAAAGAGTTTGAGGATCCTGAATCTCTCGAATAACAAGATTCGATCATTGCCGAAAGACGTTTTCGAGGGTACTAAACTGGAGATCCTCGACTTTAGCCGCAACAAATTCACCGTCGTACCATCGCCGTCATTCTTAGAAGTTGCCTACACTCTGAGAGATCTCAATATGGCGGAAAACTTTTTGGATCATCTTGACTCGACTGCCTTCCCGACATCTTATTTAGTATCTCTGAATCTCGCACAAAATCGTTTGAGTATACTGCCGGATAATTCCTTCGTTTCCTTGGGAAGACTACTCAGTTTGAATGTGTCTCAGAATATTCTTCAGGCAAACTTCAAAGAGTTATTTCATTATCTGCAAAATCTTCGGCAACTTTACATGGCTAATTGCGGCCTCAGAAGCATACCATTGCTACCGCTGATAAATTTAAATATCTTGGATTTATCCTTCAACAATGTTGACGAAACTACTGACAAGCAGTTTCAATATCTAGGAGATTTAAAGATTCTTCTGCTAGTAAATAACTCATTGGCGTCAATGCCCGGTGTTAGGCTGAACTTATTGAGGGAGCTTGACGTATCTGGCAATCCTATTGAGGTAAAATTAGATTTAAAAAAAATCAAAAAAGCGTTTTTAATTTTTCGGGGGAACAAACATTTTGACAAAAATAACACCTTTGCATGATTTTGCAGGAACTGACAAAAGATAGTTTTTTGGGTTACCCGAGATTAGAAAAATTAAATTTAAGGAATTTAAATCGAACCAGGTTAGTGGATAAGGATTGTCTTCGACCTTTGAAATATTTGAAGCATCTGCGAATTCAAACGTGGCCTCAAGCCGACGGGTTCCATCTGCGTCACTTGCTGTCCGGGCTACCTCTTCGAATGGTCGAGATTCAGGTGACGGAACATTTGCTGAGACATCAAATTCAAAATGTCTTCACGAAACATTTGAAAGAGTTGACAATCACCGGAAACGACCTCGAGTTAATCTCCTCTGAAGCGTTCTCCACTATCGAAGGTGGAGAATTAATATTGAGAATCAAAGACACACACGTTCAAAGACTTCAATCGGATATTTTTCTATCGTTAACGAAAAGATTATCGCAGCTTACATTGGATCTAAGGAACAATCATATCAACGAACTGAGTCCGTCGATAATTTACGGAAATCTTTCTTGGGAAACTGTTGGGACCAATATGGTAGCTGGTAAGTATTTATAATAAAAAATATAAATATAAACATAGTAATTTAAAAATATAGTTAAAATTATTATTAATTTAAATTAATAAACATATAACATATAAAATAATAAACATATTAAATTAATAAACATAATAATTTAGAAAAATAATTAACAGTTATTATTAATATTTAATATTTTTTTGTAACGTTATAAAATTATTATACAGAGTGTTCCATTCTTCTCAGTCAAATATCTCGATATTACTTAAAGTTAGAAAAAAATGTTTCAAACAAAAATTATATGGCTTGAAGGGAGTCATAAGATGATGTCATTAGTTTGATCTTGAATAATTACGTGAAGGTCACTTTCAATTTTTTAAACGAAACTGCCTACTTTTTATTACATATTCGTGCAGCTTATCTTGAGAGCTTTCCAAAACACTATAATTAAATTAGTTTTCATTAAGTACTTTCTGAATTATGCTTGAAATCATTTCTTAATTTTATATAAACCATAAAATATCTTGTAAAATATTCATTTTTTGATTATCTCACCTTAATACTTTTATGTACAAAATAATAAGAGGAATCAATTGATGTATAGAAAAAACATAATTATTTTTAAAAATAAATATATAATTGTTAATTGCAAATTACATATTTTTTCTTAAAAACAACTATGTTTTTTCTTTATTCTAATTCCACATAATTCAAAAAATACTTGACGAAAACTAACTTAATTATAGTGTTTTGGAAAGCTCTTAAGATAAGCTACAAGAATATGTAAAAATATATAGGGTGTTCCGTTTAAAAAATTCAAAATAACCTTTACGTAACCTTCATGTGACTCTTCAAGATCAAACTAATGACACTATTTTATGTCTCCCTTGAAATCATACAACTTTTGTCTGAAATATTTTTTTCTAACTTTAAGTAATATTGAGATATTTGACTGACAAAAATAAAATGGAACACCCTGTACATAAAAAATAAAATGGGACACCCTGTACATAAAAAATACTTACTATATACATAATATATACTTGCTTTTTCTACAGGTGGACTTCAAGTATCTGGGAACCCGCTCGAATGCGATTGCGAGATTGCGTGGCTGAGTTTATGGTTGCGTAGATGGCTTAGGGAATCTCGACAGATTCATACAGCATCGCAGTCTGATGCCAGACAATTGAGGACCATAGCTGGCCGAGCTGTGTGTACGGAAACAACCCCGTCTTACTCTTCCGATAAGGTGTTGTTAACGTTAGGAACTCCGCATACTGCTTGTCAAGCATCCGCTCTCAGTTCGGGAAATTACGAACGACTAGCGACAGCTTGGCTGGCCTTTGTCGAGTTTTTCATCTTCGTTTTCATTGCTAATTAACGGCGAGTTCATATTATGATGAATAACACAAGCCTGCGAGATTTTTCTTTTTAAGATGCAATAGTGATTTCCGACGTAATTTTATGAGCTGAATTCGAATCTGGCTGCCGAATTTGCGTAACATTTTTGAGTAATTTGTAATTGAATGGCAAAAATCGCTATTTTGGCTAATTTCATGAATTTATTGCGAGGAATCCAAATTTTTTGAAATATTTCTGCCAATGGCATCGTATAATACTCCCTTTCGCCTTTCAAATCCACTTTCGATTACCGCCGCACGATTTTCCTTCGCTGAGATATATAAGTATGACGTTGTAAGAAAATTTACGTTAAAGAAAATTTATATAGACATCAATATGGTAGATCCATGATGTTGAAAGTTGAAAAGACTGACATATGTCAGGTTTGGGGTTGTCCAAAAAAGTATTGTAAAGAAATATCTAATACAGTTGTTACACATTTTGATAAATTTTTTAAATTTTATGCCTTTTATTGTGATTTTATTCGCCATATTGGATGCGCCATTTTTAATTTCAAAAGGTGATGGAAGGTTTAAAAATGTATATTTTTATTCTAATTTTGATTCGTAGTGAAATAAAGAAGTGGCACGGTTGATTTAGAATGGCTTATTAGATCCCTATGCATGACCAGTCTTATGACTTGTATATCTGAGCGAAGAAAAATGCGGCGGTCATCGAAAGTGGATTCAAAAGATGAAGGTGAGTACTATACGATGCCATTAACAGAAATATTTCAAAAGATTTGGTTTACTCACAATAAATTCATGAAATTGGCCAAAATAGCGATTTTTGGCCAATCTATTCAACTACAAATAACTCAAAAACCGTGCTACGCAAATTCGGCGGCCAGATTCGGATTCAGCGCACAAAATTACGTCAAAAATCACTATTGCATCTTAAAAAGAAAGTTGACCCCCTTTTTTGCAGACCTGTGTAATTCTTGGGCCTAGTCTTTTTAAAGTTTAATGTGATTTTTTATGTAAGAGATTAGTAATAAAAAAATAAAATTAAATAATTACGAAAAATATTTCTCGTTATTTTCTCGACGGATAGGGCAACGGTATTTTATTATCACAAAACAAGAAAGAAAATAATAATTATTTCTTTTCATTTGTTTCGAGAGAAATCTTTATTTACAAACATAATTGTCGTGTGATTCCGCTTGTGCTTTATACAGATGGCGAAAGTAAAGAAAGACGAGAATGGAAAAGATTCTTAAAAGTAAATAAGGTACTTGTAAGATATATAATAATGGAAAGAAAGAGAAATTCGTGAAGAGAGGGAAAATTCTGTTGATTAACGCGCGATGGTAGCATCTGTCTCGTCACTTATAAATTCTATAATGAACATTTTTGATAATATTATTTTCCCTAGACACTTTCGTTGCTTCTTTATTTTACAAATTTCGTTTATTCTTTATTATATATTTCTCGCTTTTAAACCGGTGGCGCCTGTGTATGCTGCAAACAACCCTCGACATTCTCCGGCCAATCGCAAACGTTTTCATTGGGGTTGAAGACCAGATTTACCGGGCAGGGCATGTGATGTTTGCGCTCGCCCTCGCACATATAGTACATCGTGCAATCATTCTTATCCGCATGATAAGATATATGATTGTCCTCCTCGTCACAAATCGTCTCATTAGCTGCGAAATTTATTTTCAGATAAACAAGATTTCTTCTGACTATTTTGATCTCTTTTTTTTTTCTCTTTCTTTTACATAATTTTATCGATTTTAAAATTTTATTTCTTTTATCCTTTCGCAAGAAAAATATTTCTATATACATGTGTCGATTTACTTACGATCTTTAGTAGTATATTTTCCATTTCTCGAAGTACTTTCATAAGGACCATCATACTCCAGCTTGACTTTGTAGTCTTGCAATTCCTTCTTCATAGCTTTAATCAGCGGATACCTTCCTGCTCCACAAGAACCTCTGAAGTCGTCCATATCAACTGACCAGATCATGACACCTCCGAAGCCTTCTTCCTTAAGCCAAGCCATCTGTAGAAAAAATATAGTATTTAAAATGGAAGAAATGGATGCATCTGTGAATAAAAAAGTGCATCACAATCATTATTCAAACAATATATATGTATATATATACAGGATGTCCCATTTTAATCCATCTAGTCAAATATCTCAAAAATGAAGCCCGAAAGAGAAAAATGTTTTAGACAAAAGTTGTATGGTTTCAAGGGAGCCATAAGATGGTATCATTGGTTTGACCTTGAAAAGTCATTTGAAGCTCACGCCAAGGTCGCTTCAATTTTTTTAAAAGGAACACCCTATATATTTTTATATATTCTTATAGCTCATTTCGAGATCTTTCCAAAATACTATAATAAAGTATTTCTTCATTGAATACTTTTCGAGTTATGAGGCTTGAAATATCTTAATTTTACATAAACCATAAATATCTAGTAAAATATTTATTTTTTAATTATCTTACCTTAATACTTTTATGTACAAAATAATAAGAGGAATCAATTGATGTAAAGAAAAAGATAGTTGTTTTTAAGAAAAAAATATGTAATTTGCAATTAACAATTATTATACATATTTTTTTAAAAAACAACTATGCGTTTTCTTTACACCAATTGATTCCTTTCATTATTTTGTACATAAAAGTATTAAGATAAGATAATAGAAAATGAATATTTTACTAGATATTTTATGGTTTATGTAAAATTAAGAAATGATTTCAAGCCTCATAACTCGGAAAGTACTTAATGAAAACTAACTTAATTGTAATGTTTTGGAAAGCTCTCGACGTGAGTTATCAGAATATTTAATAAAAAGTAGGTAGTTTCATTAAAAAAATTGAAGGTAACCTTCACGTGATCTTCAAACGACTTTTCAGGGTTAAATCAATGACACTATCTTATGGCCCCCTTTAAGCCATACAACTTTTGTCTGAAACATTTTTTCCTAAAGTGCATAGTTTATGAAATATACCGGTCCGGGACTTTTAGGACACCCTGTATATATATATATATATATATATATATATATAAATAATAATTGTATATATATATATATATATATATCACAATTATTATTATTCAAAAAATAATATTAGAAATTTTTATTCAACAATTAAAGAAATAAAAAATTCAAGAATACAACCACTTACCTTATTAATAAGACTTCTTTCGTCATCAAATCCGACCCATTGATCATCTCTGTATGCAAATGGTACTTGTTGTTCACTATCCCATACTAGAGTTGTGTTGTCTTCATTTAAGAAGCTACAGACCTATTTACGCATTTATTCAAACAAGTATAATTAACAAAAGATATTTTAATTTGTTAGAGAATAAATTATAAAATTTATTCTAAAATATAGGGGAAATGTATTCTTTTAAAATATATTCATAAGTTTTTATAGTTCATTTGGCTAAGTCTTGCATCATATTTAGGTTATAATGCTTTTATTCTAAAAAATGTGTTTGGAGACAAAAAGTAACACGACACTCTGTGGACGAAAGTAACATGTTTCAATGCTTAAAGTATAAGAACTGATCCCATAATAACTGTACCAAAGGCGATTCTTATTACGTATGCCATAATTGTGATTTGGAATAGATACAAATCTCTTTTGCATAAGTAGTTATTACACAATTTTTATGCTATTATTTAAAATTAAACTATTATTTAGACTTAAAAAAAATACAAAACTGATGCGATATTAAGTATAATTATTTTATGATATTACTTAAAATTATTTTGCTTAACGAAGATTATTTCTTTTAAATTTTTCAAAGATAATAAAAATAAATATTTATTTTATTTTTTCAATATAATAATATACAAAAAAAAAGTTTATAATAAAAAAAAAGTTTATAATAAAAGTTATCTTGCTTAATAAAAGATTATAATAAAAGTTGTCTTAAATTGAAAAAAGTCATATTTGTTTTATTTTCCCGAAAATAAGAACTGATACTTTTATCACCAGACTATGTTACTTTTGTCCCAAGCCCCCAAGATAAAAGTAACAATCAACGTACTTGCGAAAAACTATAATATCTTTTAATATCTATCATTTGAGATTGAAATATAGATATAATAGAGCAATAAATGGAGTTTTTTAACATATAATAATATAACCTTTTTTTTATATATCTAACGATAATTAATTAGTGACTTATAATACAAAAAATGTTACTTTGGTCTCCGGTCTCCCCTACTATCATATACTATACATATAAAATATAATTCTTAAAAATTAAAAATTAATATTACTTTTTAACTTCAATCGATATTTAATAAATACTTCACATTATATTTTTATTTTACTTACGATATTTTATATTTTTGTACTTTTTTCTCAAGAAAAGAATAAAAATAATATAAAAATGCGATTAGTGACGAAATGATGTAACAAACCTCGTAATAGGACAAGAATCCAGATTCGTTTGTGAAATTTCCAGCCAGTCCACCACCAGACGCTGGTGCACCAATATCGAACTTGTCTTTGTCGACTAGTGTAAAGGATCTACCGTACGTGGGCATTCCTATCATGAGCTTTTCCTTCGGAGCTCCTTGTTTCACCCATTCTCGTGCACTGTAATCCTAAAAGTGAAGTAAGGAAAACGCAATGACAATATTAATTAAAAAACATTAACACATATACATTGCCCATAAATATACAGGATGTTCCACAAGTCCAGGACCAGTTGAATATTTCATAAACTATGCACTTTAGAAAGAAATGTTTGACAAAAGTTGTATGGCTTAAAAGGAGTCATAAGACGATGTCATTAGTTTGATCTTAAAGAATCACCTGAAGGTCACGTAAAAGTCACTTCCAACTTTTTAAATGGGATATTCTATATGCTTTTGCATATTCTTGTAGCTCATCTCGAGAGCTTTCCAAAACACTATAATTAAGTTAGTTTTCATTAAGTACTTTCCGAGTTATGAGGCTTGAAATCATTTCTTAATTTTATATAAACCGTAAAATATCTTGTAAAATATTCATTTTTCGATTATCTTACCTTAATACCTTTATGTACAAAATAATGAGAGGATCAATTGATGTAAAGAAAACACATAATTGTTTTAAAAAAAATGTAATTTGCAATTAACAATTACATTTTTTTTTCGAAACATTATGTGTTTTCTTTACATCAATTGATTCCTCTCATTATTTTGTACATAAATATTAAGATAAGATAATAAAAAAATGAATATTTTACAAGATATTTACGGTTTATAATATAAAATAAGATATGATTTCAAGCCTCTAACTGAAAGTACTTAATAAAACAACTTAATTATAGTGTTTTGAAAAGCTCTCGAGATGAGCTATAAGATATGCAAAAGTATATAGGATATATCATTTAAAAATTGAAAGTGACTTTCACGTGACCTTCAGATGACTCTTTAAGATCAAACTAATGACACCATCTTATGGCTCCCTTTAAGCCATACAATTTTTGTCTGAAACATTTCTTTCTAAAGTGCATAGTTTATGAAATTTTCGACTGGTCCGGAACTTTTGGGACACCCTGTATAATATTTATGTACCTACCACTGTTAGCTTCTTCTGATAACTAGTAGCACTTTCTAAAGGATATAGCGGACTGTTGTGGCCAACCTGTCTCTCCCATTGACCGTGGAAATCATATGCCATTACATTAATAAAATCCAAGTATTTAGATATTTCAGGAACATCATATCTAAAAGAGAAAAATTTCAATCTCATACAAATTTTAAAAATTCTTATATATTAATTTATAAAAATAAAACATTATTTTATTCTTACTTTTACTAACTTTTAAATATACAACATACAAAACTGAAATAAATGATTCAGATAAATTTTTATCATTAGAAATTGTGTCATCTCTATGATATTTACCCTGCAGCAATGGCTTCGAAACTTGCGGGTACTGCGGCTGATAAGATCAATTTTGGTTGACCGGAGCTCTTTGCTTCACCCTCGAAAGCCAATCTGAGCTCTTTTAAAAGATTAACATAAGCTAACCGATCGTCGGCTCCTCTGTAAAAATTTTGAAAGATTATAATATACATTGTTGTATATTATACAATTGTATATACAGGGTGAGTCATAAGATAAAATAACAAAAAAATAAACATTTCCACTGAAAATCAGTAAATACTCCCTGATTTTCAATGAAATCTTATTTTACTGTTTAAATTAGTGGTATTTTCACTGATTCACTTTTAGAGTAATATACAGGGTGAGTCATTTTAATGTTCCACCCCAAATATTTCTTTTCCTACGGCTTTGACAAGAAAATGTTTCAGACAAAAGTTGTATGGTTTCAAGGGGGCCATAAGATGGTATCATTGGTTTGACTTTGTAGAGTCATTTGAAGGTCACGTGAAGGTCATTTCAATTTTTTTAAATAGAACACCCTATATATTTTTGCATATTCTTATAGCTCATGTCGAGAGCTTTCCAAAACATTATAATTAAGTTAATTTTCATTAAGTACTTTCCGAGTTATGAGGCTTGAAGTCATTTCTTAATTTTACATAAACCGTAAAATATCTAGTAAAATATTCATTTCTCGATTATCCTACCTAAATACTTTTATGTACAAAATAATGAGAGGAATCAATTGGTGTAAAGAAAATACATAATTATTTCGAAAAAAATATGTAATTTGCAATTAACAATTTCATATTTTTTTTTCAAAACAATTATGTGTTTTCTTTACACCAATTGATTCCTTCACGTGACCTTCAAATGACTCTTCAAAGTCAAACCAATGGTACCGTCTTATGGCCCCCTTGAAACCATACCACTTTTGTCTGAAACATTTTCTTGTCAAAGCCGTAGGAAAAGAAATATTTGGGGTGGGGCATTAAAATGACTCACCCTGTATATTACTCTCTAAAAGTGAATCAGTGAAAATATCACTAATTTAAACAGTAAAATAAGATTTCATTGAAAATCAGGGAGTATTTTACTGATTTTCAGTGGAAATGCTTATTTTTTTGTTATTTTATCTTATATTTATCCCACTGATTATGGTTAAAATAAAATTCACTGTAAAATCAGTAAATTTCACTAAAACCAGTAATCGCTAGTTCGTTCATTTATCGCTACGATCGCTATCTCTCTTATATTTAATTTCAATTATTAGAATTATATAAAGTTTGCAAAGAGCGACATTTAAAATTAGAAGTATTACTTCGATTTAATTTCTGACACAATCTCATAGAGAGGCTTCAGATATTAAATCGATCTTTATAAGTCGGACAAATAAATGTCTGGCGACTTAATGAAAATTATCTCGTTCGTTATTCTATAATATTTAAAATAACAAGTTTAATAGTGCATGTAATATAAATAAAGTAAAATTTTTAATATAATAAATATTTGGTAAATATAAATAAAATTTTTAATTTTATATAAAATGGATAGAGAGATGAATTATAGTTTAATATTACCGACAATAACGAAAGAAATATTACTAATATTGAGAAATATTACTGATTAAAACAGTCAAAATTATTAACTGATTCTTTCAATAAAATAACATTGATTTACAGTATTGTACTTATAACTACTGTAATCAGTGACTATTTACTGTTTTTTCAGTGATAATACACTGATTCATTTTTAGAGAGTATCATTTAATAAGATAAAAAAACATAAGATAGAAAAAACCTTGGATATTCCCAGTCAACATCCAATCCGTCAAATTTATATTCTCGCAAGAAATCGATAGCTTCATAAACAAATTGATTCATTCGGAATGTGTTACTGGTAAGTTCCTTGAAAGGCGTCGAGCCAAATGCCCATCCTCCGATAGCAAGTAAAATCTGAAAACATTTTCATAAGATATGAACGATTATATTTAGTTTTAATAATATGCTTATTTAAATGATAATTTTGTTCAATTTTTTAATCATAATCATTCAATTATAACCATTTGAATCTTAATCATTTCATTACTTTCTTTTTTATCTGTTTTTAGAATGAATGTTGCGAAAGTTGAAAGATTGAGAAATGAGTCGGAATTTGTAATTGAAATAACTTTCACGAGATTGCTTTCTTCAGTAAGATTTTGGTATTTCAAAATGCGCATAAAATAATACAATAACAATGACAATAACATAATATTAAAAAATATTAAATACAACTTATACAGGGTGTTCCAAAAGGGTGTCCCGGACGAATATTTCATAAATTATACACTTTAGAAAGAAATGTTTCAAACAAAAGTTGAATGGCTTAAAGGGGGCCATAAGATGGTGTCATTAGTTTGACCTTGAAAAGTTACCTGAAGGTTATATAAAAGTCACTTCCAATTTTTTGAATGAGACACCCTATACTTTTGCATATTCTTGTAGCTCATCTCAAGAGCTTTCCAAAACACTATAATTAAGTTAGTTTTCATTAAGTATTTTCCGAGTTATGAGGCTTGAAATCATTTCTTAATTTTATATAAACCATAAAATATCATGTAAAATATTTATTTTTCGATTATCTTATCTTAATATCTTTATGTACAAAATAATGAGAGGAATCAATTGATGTAAAGAAAACATATAATTGTTTCGAAAAAAAAAATGTAATTTGCAATTAACAATTACATTTTTTTCAACTAATTATATGTTTTCTTTATATCAATTGATTCCTCTCATTATTTTATACATAAAGATATTAAGGTAAGGTAACCAAAAAATGAATATTTTACAAGATATTTTACGGTTTATATAAAATTAAGAAATGATTTCAAGCCTCATAACTCGGAAAGTACTTAATGAACTAACTTAATTATAGTGTTTTGGAAAGCTCTCGAGATGAGCTACAAGAACATGCAAAAGCATATAGGGTATCCCATTTAAAAAGTTGGAAGTGATTTTCACGTGACCTTCAGGTGACTTTGTAAGTTCAAACTAATGACACTATCTTATGGCTTCTTCAAGCCATACAACTTTTGTCTGAAACATTTCTTTCTAAAGTGCATAGTTTATGAAATATTCGACTGATCCGGGAATTTTGGGACATCCTATATAAAAATTGGAGAAATGTACCTTAATGTCTGGATTCTTGTCGCGAAGTGCGATTAATCGTTGGTACATTTCAGCATCTTTGTCACTTCCTTCGGTAAGTAAATGATCTTTCAAAGTTGCGAATGCGTATACCACATGAGAGCAGAGGGTCGGATCAATGTCTTCCGGATTGAATCGGCCCATTCCTGGCCTTTTATGCGACCAATTTGTCAAGTAACAAATAGTTTGAGCTTCTCTTTCTACCAATACATAAGAAAACTTTCACTACATGCAATTAATCTTTAATCAAAGAGATTATCACAGCAAAATTTTTAACTATTATCTTAAACGCTAAGAAAATAAATATATAAATAAACATAACCTTAATTCTTTGAGCGATTATAGATGTAAAATCTGAAATATTTTTACCGTGAGTTGGAGTGTTAATGACAAGTGTCGTAGACTTTTGAAGTTTCTTCGGTTTGTTGAGAACTTCCGAAACAGAAATCTTGTAAGCTTCCGGTTTCTTCACGATTGTTTCCGTAATGGTGGTGGCAACTGCGCTCCAATCGATATCTTTGGCATTGGAGCCTCGCGAAATACCTCTGAGTTCCTCCCTCATCGCGCCTATCAAAGGATACCGAACATTTCCACCACAAACAGTACCGTTAAAGTCATCCATGTCGACTGTCCACACCATCGCACCTCCATAACCTTTGCTTTTCAGCCAGTGCATTTTATTCCTGATAGACTTTTCGTCATCGAAGCCAACCCATTGATCGTTATGCACCAAATAGGGTACCTTCATCTCATCATCCCAAACATAAGCAGCGCCATTATGTAACATTTCGCAGATCTGAAATTAAAAAATGATTATATCTCTCATTCTTCAACAAATATTTCAATCTTCATCATATTCCTCAATCACATTTCATGAAATATTGTAACAATGTTGTTAATTTATTCTGTCAAGTTTATTTAAAATTTTAAAAAATTACAACTTTAATTATGCTAATAAAGTGTAGAGGAAACATACAGAGTGTCCCAATCGGGAAATCCAAAAGTCCTGGATCGGTCGAATATTTCATAAACTATGCACTTTAGAAAGAAATGTTTCAGATAAATGTTGTATGGCTTGAAGGGGGCCATAATATAGTGTCATTAGTTTGATTTTAAAGAGTCACCTGAAGGTCACGTAAAAGTCACTTCCAACTTTTTAAATAGGATACCCTATATGCTTTTGCATATTCTTGTAGCTCATCTCGAGAGCTTTCCAAAACACTATAATTAAGTTAGTTTTCATTAAGTACTTTCCGAATTATGAAGCTTGAAATCATTTCTTAATTTTATATTATATAAACCGTAAAATATCTTGTAAAATATTCATTTTTTATTATCTTATCTTAATACTTTTATGTACAAAATAATGAGAGGAATCAATTGATGTAAAGAAAACACATAACTGTTTCGAAAAAAAATGTAATTGTTAATTGCAAATTACATTTTTTTAAAACAATTATGTGTTTTCTTTACATCAATTAATTCTCTCATTATTTTGTACATAAAGGTATTAAGGTAAGATAATCGAAAAATGAATATTTTACAAGACAGTTAATAGTTTGTGTAAAATTAAGAAATGATTTCAAGCCTCATAACTTGGAAAATATTTAATAAAAACTAACTTAATTATAGTGTTTTGGAAAGCTCTCGAGATGGTCACAAGAATATGCAAAAGCATGTAGGATATCCCATTTAAAAAATTGAAAGTGACTTTCACGTGACCTTCAGATGACTCTTCAACGCCAAACTAATGATGCCTTATAGTCCCCTTCAAGCCATTTAACTTTTGTCTGAAACATTTCTTTCTAAAGTGCATAATTTATGAAATATTTGACTGGTCCGGGACTTTTGGGACACCCTGTATATTTAAATTTTTAATTTAGATGTTGGAATTAATTTATGTTGTGAACGTGAGATGGGAAAGTACCTCATAATACGCGAGGAAACCCGATTCCTTGGTATATTCGCCCGCTTTTCCACCGCCACTAGCTGTTGAATGTACGCGAAAGTTTGTCGGATTTGCAAGGGTAAAGGACCGGCCGTATGTAGGCATGCCTATAATCAATTTTTCCTTTGGTGCGCCCAGTTTAACCCACATTGCGGCCGCATTGTCGACACTCAATTGCTTCTGCCACTCCGAGTCTAATGACGAGGCGTACAGTGGAGCATTGTGACCAGTTTCTCTCTCCCATTTACCATGGAAGTCGTAGGCCATGAGATTAATAAAGTCTAGATAACTAAGTAGATGAAAAAATGCACGTTAATTATTAAGTATTAAGTAATCGAGTGCATTTCCACATATTGCGATCAAGGTATGATAAATGCATATCAGGAGAATACTTTGTAGAATTTTGCAAAAAACTATCTGAGAAGGAGGCTGAATAGCAAATATTATTTATACAAAGCTTACGGTTAATTAACTTCGATTTGACATAAAAAAAGATATTAAGAATTAATTTATTCATTCTGTTATTTTTTATCCATTATAGCATTATTTTACGTTCATATTTATATTTTTGTATTTTTATTTATATTTAATTTGTAATTTGTTTTTAATTTAATTATTTGTTTTGAATTTTAATTTATCTTTTATTAATATTAAAAAATTTTTATTAAATTTTGCAAAAAACTATCTGTGGAGAAGGAGACTGAATAGCAAATATTATTTATACAAAGCTTACGATTAATTAACTTCGATATGATATAGAAAAAGAAATTAAGAATTAATTTATTCATTCTGTTATTTTTTATCCATTATAGCATTATTTTACGTTCGTATTTATATTTTTGTATTTTAATTTATATTTAATTTGTAATTTGTAATTTGTATTTAATTTAATTATTTATTTTGTATTTTAATTTATCTTTTATTAATATTAGAAAATTTTTATTAAATTTTGCAAAAACAATCTGTGGAGAAAGAGACTGAATAGCAAATATTATTTATACAAAGCTTACGGTTAATTAATTTCGATAAGATATAAAAAAAGAAATTAAGAATTAATTTATTCATTCTGTTATTTTTTATCCAATATAGCATTATTTTACGTTCGTATTTATATTTTTGTATTTTAATTTATATTTAATTTGTAATTTGTATTTAATTTAATTATTTGTTCTATTATTTTAATTTATCTTTTATTAATATTAGAAAATTTTTATTATTATACCTGGCAACAGCGGGCACGTCGTATCCACTCTTGACATTATCAGGTCCAACTGGTACCGCGGCAGTTAACAGAAGACGCTGTTTCTTCCTCTCCTGAGCCTCCGCTTCGAAAGCTTCCCGGAGCTCTGAAGGAAACGATGAAAAATTAATTTAAATAGTGCAATGTGGACAAATTATTCGTGATAAAAAAAGTGGAAATGTCAAAGTGATCACGTGTCTTGTCACTCGAACTCATATGATTCTGAAGAATTAATTGAGGAATTAATATAATCGTGTTATCAAGATTGATGCTACTCGTGTATCCAACATTTCTAGCCTTGAGAAACTTATTACCATTGTTGTTGCTCTTTTCCAAGCGAGTCTTTACCTTTCAGCAACAGAACATAGTTCTTCTTGTCATCTCCACCCTTTGGATATTCCCAGTCGATGTCAAGACCATCAAAGTTTCTGTCTCGCAGATATGGTATAGCGCTGTAGATAAAAGTTTGTCGAGCGTACCTTGTCGAGGATACATCCTTGAACTTCTGCGTTCCAAAGGACCAACCACCTAAATATAAAACAGCGGAAACTCCGTCATAATTCTATCCGGATACAGATTTGTTACGTGCATTTCATACATTTTAAATCGCTAAAAATTATGATGAAACTGACCATACACACACACACACACACACACACACACACACACACACACACACACACACACACACACACACACACACACACACATGTATAATAGTTACGTCAATAATACAGGCCTGCGAAGTTTTTTTCTTTTTAAGATGCAATAGTGATTTCCGACGTAATTTTGTGCGCTGAATCCGAATCTGGCCGCCGAATTTGCATAGCACGTCACATTTTTGAGTAATTTGTAATTGAATGGCTCAAAAATCGCTATTTTGGCAAATTTCATGAATTTATTGCGAGGAAACCAAATTTTTTTAAATATTTCTGCTAATGGCATCGTACAATACTCACTTTCGCCTTTCAAATCCACTTTCGATTACCGTCGCACAATTTTTCTTCGCTGAGATATATAAATATGGCGTTGTAAAAAAATTTACGTTAAAGAAAATTTATATAAACATCCATATGGTAGATCCATGATGTTGAAAGTTGAAAAGACTGACATATGTCAGATTCGGTTATCCAAAAAAGTATTGTAAAGAAATATCTAATACAGTTGTTACACATTTTGATAATTTTTTCTAAATTTTATGCCTTTTTATTGTGATTCTATTCCCCATATTGGATGCGCCCTTTTTAATTTCAAAAGGTGACGGAAGGTTTAAAAATGTATATTTTTATCCTAATTTGATTCATAATGAAATAAAGAGGTGACACGGTTAATTTAGAATGGCTTATTAGATTCCTATGTATGACCAGTCTTATGACTTGTATATCTGAGCGAAAAAAAATCGTGCGGCGGTAATCGAAAGTGGATTCGAAAGATGAAGGTGAATACTATACGATACCATTGACAGAAATATTTCAAAAAATTTGGTTTACTCACAATAAATTCATGAAATTGGCAAAAATAGCGATTTTTGGGCTATTAAACTACAAACAACTCAAAAACCTGATGTGCGACGCAAATTCGGCGGCCAGATTCGGATTCAGCGCACAAAATTACGTCAAAAATCACTATTGTATCTTAAAAAGAAATTTTGACCCCCTTTTTTGCAGGCCTGTGTAATATAGTCAATAATATAGTTTTAATCTTGTGTTCAGAATCAATAATTTCAACAAAGTAATATGAATTTGAAGCAAAACAATTACTCACCGATCGCAAGCAGAATCTTCAGGGATGGATTGGCTTTTTTAAGATTTACCACCCTTTCGTACAGACCAATTTTGCCGTCCTTCGTTTCGTCATTCGATTCGAAACTCGTCAATTTATTCTTTTTCAGCCATCCGAAGGCAAAGACAATGTGGGTGCAGAGATCAGGTTGAATGTCCTCCGGCATGAACTTACCGATTTTTGTGCGATACTGAGACCAGTTGGTATAATAACACACCAGCTGGAGAAGAAATCATATAAAATTAATACAGGAGAATCGTCACACGCACAAAAGTTACGCACAATGTTTCTTCTTTTAAAATACAAGGTGTTTCATAAGTGGTGGGCAAAATTTCAGGAATGAATTTCTCATGCTTAGAGAAGAAAAAAAAATTAATCAACATAGGTTCGGAAATGATTAGTTTTTGAGTTATTAAGATTTTTTTAATACAAAATTTTGTCTCATTTCTCGTCTTAGAAGTCCTTTTACAGGCATCAATAATGTTTTTCAGGCCGCCAAACTTAAAAAACATTGTTGATGTCTGTAAAACACCCTATTTCATAAACTAAAATATTTACTAATCATGTAATTTTTAATTACATAATAGTGTTATATAAATTTTTCAAAATACTTAAAACATTAGCAGGACGAAAATTATTTATTGGAGAATGTTGATAATATCAAAATAGAACAGGATGTTGGATATATCTCAAATTGATCTCCGTTAGAAATTACGAAGCGATGCTCGTTAACTTGTTAATTTAAATTAACAAGTTAATGAGCATCGCTTCGTAATTTATAAATCAAGATACAGCCTCACAAACTATTAAATTGTTTCGATATGGATCTTGAAAAAACCTCATAATATAAATTTTCAAATAACAATTGATCATTTTTTGACGCAGATGCATCACAGCGAGCTTAAGGATGTTTTGTATGTACAATCTTAGCAAAAAGTAACTGAAAATCAATATTGACGAATATATCCACTTTTGGTGTATTTTGAGTAAGAAATTGTGTGGAATATTACAATTTGATCTTGGCTACAGTGCAGAGATGTATTTTTAATATTTATTGCATTTTTACTGAAATATTCCGAATTTTGTTAATTGAATTGATTAACTTTTGGCAGAGAATTTCGTCTTGTGACAGATATATGACTAACTTTATTGAATTATATTTAATATCTTTTTAATCACTTAGTACTTGTATAGTATTATTTGATCAAATGTTTTCTCTGTATCTAAACTTTTGCAAATTTTAAACAAATTCTAAATATTATTTCCATGTGTTTTTGTCATTTTAATCAACGTCGTTATACGTTTCCCATAAGAATACATGTTAATTCGGTGCAAATTAAAATCCTTATAACGTGAACGCTTTAATAAATCGATTTAAAAAATTGTACTAAAGATTCTAAACATATGTAAGGATATTCTGTACAATTTTTATTAAATTTTCAATATTTTGAAAATAAATACAAAACATCCTTAAAAAATTGTATATTAAAAATTGGTATATTAAAAAAATTCGACTAATATTCGAATAATTTAAAATTTGATTTGGGTCAGTGATATTTTCGTATAGGTCGCTAAACATTTACAGATTTGTTCACTGAAGATCGTGAATACAGGTCTGAATCGAAATGATTAACTTTTAGCAGAGAATTTTGCCTTGTGACAGATATATGGCTAACTTCATTGAATTATATTTAATATCTTTTTAATCACTTAATACTTGTATAATATTATTTGACCAAATATTTCCTCTGTATCTAAACTTTTACAAATTTTAAATAAATTCTGAATATTATTTCCATGTGTTTTTGTCATTTGAATCGACGTCGTTATACGTTTCCCATAAGAACACATGTTAATTCGGTGCAAATTAAAATCCTTATAACGTGAACGCTTTAGTGAATCGATTTAAGGATGTATTGAACGGACCATCTGTCTCAAAAGTTAATCCAAAATATCAAAAAATTAAAGTTGGGCAGAATACGAATTCTAATTGATCAAAAATTTTTTAAAAATCACGAAATCGTACTTCAAAGTATTCTTTAATATAAATAGGTCTTAATTTCCAAGAAAATGTTGCCACGTTTTATCATCAATATTGCGTCAAACCGATAATCACAGTTATTTTTTAATAATAATTTCAAAACGAGCAAGTAAATCGTTTTAAAACTTTATGGGAACATTTTTACATGTATGAAAAATATAATATTACAAAATGAAATTTTTATCATTGTTTTTTTATAGTTTGTGAATAATTTATTACTTGTCTCTTGTTTACATAAGATGTATGTTAAATCGCAAAATTCAAAAATTAATAACTTTTAAAGAAACAAGTAAAAAAATTTGAAATAATTCATGACGATTTAGAATGTTATTAAGAATATTAAATTAAAAATTCACAGCGATCTCATTGATTGTAATATATCTCCAATACATCCTCAAAAATTGTACCGAAGATTTGAAACATATGTAAGGACATTCTGTACAATTTTCATTAAATTCTCAATATTTTGAAAATAGATACAAACATCCTTAAGTTGAACAACCTCAACGAGATTTATTAACCATTATTAACTTAATTAAAGTTTGATCAATTCGCGCATAATATAAAAACAATCATTCGCTGAAATGATTTGTAACATCATTATCGTTGACATGTCGATATTTAACAAACGCTACACCTACCTTATAATCGTTCGTCTTGTCAGGTTGCAGCTCATTCTTCGTGTTCTTGTTGCTGACACGATTTCGCGTGACCTTGAACCTGTTGACACTGGCTGAGACCTCCTGATCATTCGAGATCGACGGTGCGGAAGTCGTCGGTCTGCGGAACCTCTTTCTCGCGCCTGGCAAACACATACGTATGCAGACACAATCGCCGGATAATTACGTAAAATTCGCTCCGATTCTTCTTTCGGCCATTACGCAACGCGCGAATATGTATTTCAACGTTGCGTAAGTATTTCGCGCTTAATACGCGCATACACGGCACGAAACTTGGAAAGGCAAGTGCCTTTCACCCATTAGAACCGATTAATCCGGAACCGTATGATTTTGCATATTCATGTAATATTTTAACAGGGGACCCTTTCACGATTTTTTGGGATATTATATAATACGAGTTTGTGTAATCGGAAGGCGCGTAATATTTACAGTGCATGACAAAAACAATGGTGAAAATTGTCGGAGATAAGTTTGGAGACAAGAAGATTATATTCTATTTAATAATAAAAATTAACACAATTAACTTCGTTGAGAAAATTGAATTGATAATTAAATATATCGACGTAGAAGAGAATTTAATAAATTAATTGCTCTCTCTCTCACTTCTCTCCTTTCTCTCTACTTAAGATTAATTTAAAATTAAGATAAAAATTGAGAAAACGTTAAAAACAGTAAGAATGAAAGATTTTTTTATATTTTTCATTTTATATTTTTTTATATTCTTTCATTATAAACTTATAAATAGATTTAATTGTATCTCACTATCTATTATAATTTCTATAAAGCAACATTATTCACGTATAATTATAATTTCTAACAACATTATTCACATATTTCACATTTTTAATAATTTTACATAATAGTGAGATATATCTATTCAATACGAAGCAATTTTCATTGGAATGACAAAAGTAATATATAGTTCTAAGAATTCATTGTTAAACAAACGTGAATAAGTATTTTCTCGCGCAGGTGAGTGCTCTTGCGGCGGACAGATCGGCCGATATACCTGTGCACTCATCGCTTTGATCGCTAAAAAATTTATGTAATCGATAGCGGAGAAATTATCAATCGTTATATACCGTTCGGAACTAAAGACTCTGACGTAATGCCGCTGTGAAATAAGGCATTACGTTATTGATCAATCGATAACTGATCTATAATGGAATCATTAGAAGAGCTTTAATAGCTCTTATTTGTTACAAGGTATAAATTCAAATTGCCTATGACTAATAGATTTAATCGTCACGATTTTCAGAATGCAATCGTTGCAACAGCAGATGCCGTTGGAAATTAACGGATGCAAAAATTATACATTACCTTCAGCGTGCTGCAGGAGGCCTATAAGCAGCACCGCAAAGCAGACGAGCAACAACCTCCAAGTAATTCTGCTGTTCGATGCCTGGAAAGAAAGTGAAGGTGAAGATAACGCAATAACAGGTAAGTACAATGAGAATGTAATGAGTTTAATGCACCCGCTTTTAATGCTGCTAGTATTGCTTGCAATCGAATCTGAAAAAACCTGCTTAAAAATATTTCATACAAATTATATTAATTTTGAATATAAATATTTCATATAAATTATATTAATTTTGAATGTAAATATTTAAATCTTCTCTTATTAATATGTATATATAGAAGATAGTATATTTTTTGTTGCACTTATAAATCAAAATTATAGTATTATATATTTATTAATAATTAATTTTTTAATTATTAATAATATGTTTATTAATAATTAATAATTAATAATTAATATAGTTTATAATTAGTAATTATATATATATATATATATAATTACTAATTACTAATTATATTAATTATTAATAAATATATTATTAATAATTAATAAATTAATAAATTAATTATTAATAAATATATAATACTATAATTTTGATTTATAAGTGCAACAAAAAATATACTATCTTTATACACTAATTATATTACTTTTTATTACTTTGTCTATGTGAAAAATAGCCATGAAATAATTTACAAGCAAATATAACAGTTGGGGATAGTTTTAATAATTAGTTCAAGCAATATTTCTTTACAATAATAACATTCATCTTTTTCTCAAGGAATGCTAATAAACAAAAATTTATTTGCTATATATAAATTGTTATAAATAAGTTATAAATTAAGGACTCGAAATACTGATCTCTAGTCACAAGTATTATTTAATCTGTATTGCGCTTAAAAGAGAGAATTTAGAATATTATCTATATTCATTAATATTTACAGTGCATGACGAAAACAATGGCGAAAATTGTCTGAGATAAGTTTGGGGACAAGAAGAGTGTGTTCTATTTAATAATAAAAATTAACAATTAACTTTGTTGAGAAAAATGAATTGATAATTAAATATATCGACGTAGAAGAAGGTGTAATAAATTAATTGCAGACTCTCACTTCTCCCTTTTCCGTCTACTTAAGATTAATTTAAAATTAAGATAAAATTGAGAAAACGTTAAAAACAGTAAGAATGAAAGATTTTTTATATTTTTCATTTTACATTTTTTTATATTCTTTCATTATAAACTTATAGATTTAATTGTATTTATCTCACTATCTATTATAATTTCTATAAAACAACATTATTCACGTATAATTATATTTCTAACAACATTATTCACATATTTCACATTTTTAATAATTTCACATAATAATGAGATATATCTATTCAATACGAAGCAATTTTCATTGGAATGACAAAAGTAATATGTAGTTCTAAGAATTCATTGTCAAACAAACGTGAATAATCTAGAAACATTGAATAAAAATATAAATAAATAATTGTATAAATAAATAATGATATAAATAAATAAATAAATAATTGAATAAAAATATAAATATAAACAAGAATAGCCAGCAGTGTGGAAAACATTCAAGAAAATTATATCTTATTATCATATTTGTAGGAAACGAAAGAATTTATAAAAATATGTACCTTGTGCATATAAAAAATGTAAACAATTTTAGGAATTGTTTAATTTTAAGAACAACCGTGAACGAAAATAATTAATCTTTATATGACATTGAAACATAATTACATTACTATTTATTCATAATATTCAGCATTGTATTATCTCAGCTCGTGTAAAAATTCTCGTATTTAGAATAATACAAATTGTTTAACACAAGTATTGGGGAATAATTATCTCCGGTACATGATTATGAAAACAATGCGAATTGTTCATACGCTCTAATCATCTTTTCACTCCTGGCTCGCGTGAGATCGAGATGGAAGTCACGCTCCATCGCTCCATCACTCCTTCTAAGAGATAGCACCAGGCGATAAAATACCACGCAGAGAGCTCGCCGTCCTCGTTTATATTAATTATTAACGAGCAAATGACAGAAAAGCAACGGATCTCGATTTTTTTTCGGTTTTTTTTTTCTTTTTTGAGGTCATGGCCGACCCGGACTTCTCAACGAGCACATTTTTTTAACGGTGTCTGTCCAATTCGTATTCCAGCCACGAGCTTGGAAAGTTTTCAACTTTGTGAACCACTCGCGAGAAGATCGTTGAATATCATTATGGATGCGACTTTAATAATATTCGGTCCGAATCTCCACGATTCTTGTCTTTATTGCGTATCAAGAGATACCGAGCCGTTTCCTCTCGACTTTTCGTGCGATGCTAAGGAAGTAAAATTTCTTTCTGCAAAATGGCCGTTGTAGTGTTTATCGAGAATGATTTTATTGAAATTGTCGGGTAAAGATATTTTGCAAAACTCGATAATAAATTGTTTATGTCACTTAATTTCTTTCATTCACGTGCCTCTTGTTTTCATATCTTCCAGTTTTTGTACAATGTGTTTGTAGATTAATTACATTAAACTTGACAAAATATTTCACACGATTATCTGATCGTCTTCTCAATCGCTCCTATAACAAGTTTTTAACTCGTGTTTTGCGACATTGATAGCATAAAGTGAAAACGTGATTGCATCTTTAATCATTCTGTTCCGATTTCACTTTATACAAAGATGTTGAATGAAAATAAGCTGCCAGCTTATATTAAATCTCCCATTACAAATAATAAAAATAGATATGCTCTAATGAAATATTAGAATTATATTTATACATTTATAATTATAATTGTCTTTATAATTATAATTATAATTATAATTATAAATACATAATTATAATTATAAATGTATAAATATAATTCTAATATTTCATTATAACACATTTATTTTTATTATTTGTAACGGGAGGTTTAATAAGCTGACAGCTTATTTTATTATAATTATAATTATAATTTATAATTATAATGTATTTAACATAGAAAATACATTATTTTATGATACGTAGGAGTTTTGATTAATATATTTTATTCGTTAACGATAATATAAAGGGAATCTTTATAAAGGAAGAATCTTCTATCTTCTATAATACACTGTAAAAAAAGGATGTCAAATTACACATATAAAACACATATAATCAGTGTAACAATTACGCTATTTATAACGGAAATATATAAATTCACGTACTTTTACAAAAATTAGTTTTTTTTTACTCTTTATTGTGTAAATATTCGTTTATATTTGATGAAAAATTACAAGGTTAAAAGTGTAATTTTTGGATTTTATGTAAATGTACAATTTTTTGTAACATTTATATAAAATTTAAAAATTACACTTAATAAACGAATATTTACATAATAAAGAGTAAAATAACTAATTTTTGTAAAAGTATATGAATTTATATATTTTCGTTATAAACAGCGTAATTGTTACACTAATTATGTATGTAATTTTAAATTAAATTTAATATGTGAAATTGTATAAATACATACATAAAATATGTATTATTACATAAACATTTCTAGAAATCTACTTTTAACATGTAAATTTATTAGTACAAGATGCTTACTTACCATTTAAGATAATAATTTTATCTATGAAATGTAAATTTACTAAATGTATGTTTAATAGCTGGTCTCAATATTACCCATTATAATAGTTGTAAATTTACACAAAAATTTTTTTACAGTGTATTTAATTTAAATCGCGAACTTCGATAATTTAATATTTCAAAAAGTTAATAAAAGTCAATAAAATTGATGAATTCATTTCGAGAGATACTCTGTATATTACACACATATGTTTCTCAAAGCATCATGTATCTTTCATAAATGTCACTGCGCGGTGCTCTACATTTGCCTTATTTTCTTGTATTTTATTGCCACGCGTCACATAATGACATCGAACGAAAAATTATATCCGTGCCCGTCTCTTTTCTCATTTTTTTCACCTCATTGTTGACGCGCTCATTATCACCGCAAAATGCTCTCGCTCGCGTTTCAACGTGGGAACGACTTCATGTTACACTTCTAGGTCGACGACTTCATTAATACGGTTATTAATTAGCCAGATGTGCGGCTTCAAATCTAGTCCCAGGAAAAGGCGTATCTCGCCCGTGAGATGCTTAATTTGCACACACAAGCACATGCTCGTTTCATGGATTTAATTAAAACCCTCCGTATATGTCATTACATTTGCGTTCTCATAGCACAGATTGGTAAATATATCTAAACTGGAAAATATATCTAAAACTTGCTTTCTCATTATTTTTCTCGTCATTATTTTGTTTTCAGCAGTTTTATATAATAATTCAATTTGCATATGTATGTTATAAACACAGAGTGTCAGGGTAATCTCTTTCCCCTGAAAAAAAGCTCTTGTAACTTACCTTGAGAGTTTTTTCAAAACACTATAATAAAGTATCTTTTCATTGAGTATTTTTCGAGTTATGAGGCTTGAAATAAATAATTTGATAAAATTATATATTAATTATTTATAAATAAATAAGTTATGAGGCTTAAAATAAATAATTTGATAAAATGAATAATATATAAATAAATAATTTGATAAAATGATAAATTAATTATTTATAAATAAATAAGTTGTGAGGCTTGAAATAAATAATTTGATAAAATGAATAATTTATAAATAAATAATTTGATAAAATAATATATTAATTATTTATAAATAAATAAGTTATGAGGCTTGAAATAAATAATTTGATAAAATAAATAATTTTTAAATAAATAATTTGATAAAATAATATATTAATTATTTATAAATAAATAAGTTGTGCGGATTGAGATAAATAATTTGATAAAATTATATATTAATTATTTATAAATTAATAAGTTATGAGGCTGGAAATAAATAATTTGATAAAATGAATAATTTATAAATAAATAATTTGATAAAATTATATATTAATTATTTATAAATAAATAATTTGATAAAATGAATAATTTCCTAATTTTACGTAAGAATCCAGTAAAATATTCATTTTTCAATTATCTTACCTTAATATTTTTATGTACAAAATAATGAGGGGAATCAATTGGTGTAAAGAAAACACATAATTGTTTCGGAGAAAAAATATGTATTGGTTTAGAGCAGTCGTCCGGCAAGCGAAAGACTCGGGTTCGATTCAGCGACTTCGCCCCGATATTTTTCTCGCTTACATCTCTGTAGGGGGGTAAAGAGGGATCTTATATAGTATTCTCGAATGGAGAATCTACCTTGGTTTATGCACCAAGTAAAATATATGCATGTCTTATTTTCGCGTCTTATTTTTCGCGATTTATTAATCTTTATAAAATTTTACGCACTATCATCCGCGGTGGCTCTTATCGCTCTTTTCTCGTATATCGGTTGTTTAATACATTTCAGAGCCTAATTCTTTATCTATTTTAATTTGTTTAAAAAATATGTAATTTGCAATTAACAATTACGTATTTTTTTTCGAAATCTTGATGGTATAAAGATATAAGAAAAAAATTAACACGATTTCTCACTTTTAATGTCGTAATTCAACATAACGACAACAAGAGATTTCGCAGTTACAACTATTTCTGTGAGCTATATCGTTGTCGTTGCATAGTAGCCGGTGACTAGAATCGTATGCACGTTCGCTAGAACCAGGAGAGAGCGAAAGATTTCTATGCCGGACTTTTAGAACGAATGCGGCCTCCATTGCTTCCCCTCATGTTATATAGTATCTAGCCAAGTATCTATGACTTGGCAGAATAATAATGTTTCTTTGAATATGTTCCTCTTGTCCGCGCAATGGACGACTACAAATTTACCCAACATCTCGATAGATATGTGCGAGATACTTAAAATCGAGATGTCGGATTTTCTTATCTCTTTTTTCCTCTTCCTCTCGAGATTCTTATTATGTTGCTGCAACCATAAAAATATGTCACTCTTTTCTTCATCAGCTTTTTTTATGATAACTTATATTTTAATTAAAATTATGATAACTTATATTTTAAGTGTATTTTATACAAAAAGTTTAATCTTTATCTTTATATTTATCTTTATATTTATCTTTATATATTTGTATGTTCCATATAAGCTAGAAATTTATATATCTCAAAGTGAAAGTACCTCGGATCAATTTGTCAAATATAACTAGCACACTAATAAATTATGGGAATATCCGCTCGTTTCATTATGGCATAAATTTATACTTTTAACTCTATGAATTTTTAACAGATAAAAATGCAAATGTTAACTTGGTCATTTGTTTTTGCTCATAAACTATAAGCGTTAAACTGCTCTTGTTTTCCTCTGTTGCGATAGAATTAAAATACATATCGTCTCTTATTTTTGTATGATACACATAAAATTATTTTTATAAATATCTCAATGAAAAATACGATAAATCTTTATGCGATATCTATTTCTTGCGACTATTTCTTTACTGATTACTACATTTATACCTATGTTAGCTGTACAAAAGGATTTAATGTATTTCTGATCTCCCTCAATGAGTATGGCATTGCAAATTTATTAGGTTCTAATTTATTTGCACTTACATAACAAATTGTAATGCACATTATTATTAAAATATTTCTACAAATTAATAGACATACATATTCTGAAGCTCTAAATGCAAAATGTAATTTTTTAATATTTTTTAAATAGATTGTTGTTTTATATATAAATATTGAAGAAAGTTTTTTAAATTATTTTATATTATTTATAAAATAAATTACATGATTTATTAACTGATATTATACAAATCATTTTTTATCAAGAATAAGTAATTTATTTTACATATATATAACTTAATTTTTTAAACTCTTCTTATATAAAGAAGATATATATCTGTATATATCTTCTTTTAGTTTATATTAAATATATTAATTTAATTAATTTATGTATTAATCTCAATAAAACAAAGAGCAATTTTGAGTTATTATAAATATAAAAAACTTAAATAATAATTTTTTATTATTATAATTTATTTACCTCAAACTTTTTAAGCCATATAAATATTAAGCCGTAATATTTATTCGAAAATTAATCAATATTTTACATAAAAACTTTTTTTCCTTTAGTGATTATTAAAGCGCAATTTTACCCTGTCATTTAAGCAAAAATAAATGCATTGATTATATGATTATTTAATTCGTTATCATATTAAATACAGCAATTTTATCATATATAAATAAGTGAAAATATTCTATGCTTCTTCACTTCCGATTCTCACTGTTAATTACTCCCATCCTAAACGGAACTAATAAGATATTAAGCAAGCAATCAAATCTAATTCAAGAGACTGGACTTTAATGTCATCACAGATAATTTTTCACATACCTACAATTTTCTTAATAATTTTTAATCTCTTCAGAATTTATCTTTTATTTTTATTAGTATTAACAAAAGTTTCAAATTGAATAAGCACAATCTGAACTGAACTTTAATTTGTATATCATATTGTATACATATATTACAATTTTAAAAAATTGAGAATAAATAAAAAATATCTATAACTATCAAATCGAATCAAAAGTTGTGCAAAATAAATGCTCTATTTTTTCATAAAAATATTATTTTCATATAAAAATGCATTAAAAAATATTTTTTAAATAACTGTTAGTAGGTTAGTTCAATTCATGCTTTGTCTACAATTGTATAATATATGTTATAGATGCGAATCGAATCGCACGCACTTTTCCATTTTATCCATTTTCCTATTTTTTCATAAAAATATTATTTTCACATAAAAATGCACTAAAAAATATTTTTTAAATAACTGTTAGTAGGTTTCAATTCATGCTTTGTCTACAATTGTATAATATATTTCATAGATGCGAATTGAATCGCACGCACATTTTCATTTTATCCATTTTCGTATTTTTTACAATCTCATTTTTATTGCGAAATGAAATTATAATTTTGCTATATCCAGGTACCGCAATTATAGAAAAACAATCTTGATGATTATTTACAATAATAAGAGAACACGATTGATGCAAAATAAACTTTCATATTTGCAGAAGATTAAACTCATCGAGATTATACCGGATTCAAATCCTGTTATTTCTCTGATTAGCATCTGAAATCGTTGTGAAAACTAGCTAAGTTTACTTTTGACGTTGCGAGTCGTCCTCGTTCTATCTTTGGTTTCATTTGAGATCAGCTGTGTGTTGATGATCGTATGCAAGATGCAGTCCTGTTGGTCGATTTTGCAGCAGATTCTAGATCAATCGTGCCATTCATCCGTGAAAATTTCACTGACGTTCTTCACGGTCGAACATATACATACGGAGTTCGGGATTTTCGAAAGTTACTCGCTGTAAAGAGGTACGCGCGCACCCGACCCATCTAATTGTTGATTCACTGCCAACGAGAGAAATCGATTCTCGATGTTGCCTATTAACGAAGAAATGCAATTATGCTGAGAATTATGCAGTATCGATCACAATGCGCGTTTTCCCTTTTGCTCGCACAAGTGACAAAATTTGTGCAATATATTGCCATCACGATTATCTTCTAAGTAATATCTATCATTTTTATTATAACACGAATTTATAATTGATGAAATAATTAAATAAATATATTATTATAAATATATTAATAAATAATATTTATAAATAATATTAATAATATTTATAAATAATATTTATAAATAATATTATATATAATATTAATAAATATTAATTAATATATTATAATATTAATATTAATAAATATATTAATTTATAATTGATGACATAATTAAATAAATATATTATCTTTAATAAGCGATAATTTATAATTTATAGAAGCTAATATATTAAAACTTTGATAATAATCAATAAAAATATGTAGCGCTTATTACATCTTATTAAAAATCTTATATTTTCAATAGTATAAGGCCTGTAATCGTAAACAATTGATATAATGGAAATTAATATGCTTAAATTAAGTAATCTAGAATTGAATGCATGACTGGTAGAATCTTACGCACAATGATGAAAATTCCGTGAGATGTAATAAAGCATTTTTACCGGTGTTTCTACTATGCTAGGCTTTCTTTTCGACCGTGCCATGTTACCTCGTTACATTTACCTGGTTTACACTTGAGCGCTCTCATTCAGACTGCATGCAGTTAAACTTCGCCGTTCTTATAACTTCTCAAAAATCCTTTCCAAATTAGCAAATTCCATTCGATTTATTTATATAATTTCAAATAAAAATCCAATTATATAACATGTCATATGTCTGTAAAAATACCTGTGCGAAAATCGATGAAAATTTTATGTTAGTTTTATAAATAAATATAATCTATTTTAATCCATAAAATTAATATATAAATTAATTTAATATGTATTTTATATATATATATATATATATATATATATAATTTTTATTGTATTTTTATAGTTAATATTTTATATAAATTTATTGTATTTTTATAGTTTATATTTTATAATTTATATTTTATAATTTAATTCGCAAATACTACATATCAAGTTAATATATTACATATTTTATATAATAAGTAGAACAAACGCGTACTATGCGTTCATTTCAATCCTTCTACTATATAATGTATTACGAAAAAAAATCTATGCATAGGGTGTCTAATTTTAAATAACACAATATTTTCCGACCAAGCCTTCATCGAAAAATGTTTCACAAATTTTGTGATTTCAAAAAAAACAAAATCGCTTGTTTCTTACACAAGGCAAAGTCGCTATTCATTTTCGCTTTTTCACGATGTTGATTAATTATCTCGATTCGCATTGTGTTATACTTGCGCTATCGAGCGGCTGTTATCACGAGAATTAAGTTTTGTTTTTCTTCAATCATTTGTATTTTCTATTTTATTTATATTATGAAGATGCAACAATAATTTTCGAATATTGATTTAATGATATGACTTTTTTGTGAATGGATAATCAAGTTCTTTCATAAATAGCATCCTTTTATGTGTTATATCTTTTCACGATTAATACTGTTTTTCTATTTTTCGCGTCAAGCTTTCTTATTTCTGCTCAAATTCCGGAACGTTCCAAGCACATTCCTTATTGAATTACTGTCATCGACCTCTCTCAGAATAGAAACGTTTCCGCCGATCACGATAACACGATACAGCTATTTAAAAAACCACTTCATTAATAATTGTAAAACATTTAATCTAATGCATGTGTTTGTTTTTGCATTTTAATTATAATAATAATTCTTTTGCATGTTATAAAATAAAAATAATAACAAATTATGTATATAAAAAAAGATAAATATAAAAAATACATCTTATATGAATGAAGTACATTTATATAAAATTTTTATATGAAACATATATATGTATATATGCATAATAAAATTGTTATTTATTTGAAGAAACATTATTTTCATTTTAACGTTTGATTAAATTTTAACGAAAAAGCTTAAATTTTAAATACAAAATTACTCTTTCAAAAGAATATATTTTTACATTGAACATAAAGATTGAAACAATTTATAAATTTTCATACTTATTTAAATTCTAATCTTTCAACATCTTCTTTTCTTTCTCTACTTTTTACTTCTTTTCTATTTTCAAGTTCTATCGCTTGGAATTCCTACATTTCAAAGTGCATTTCATATTGAATTACTCTCGTCGAAAACAGTCGTATTTTAAGTTTCCGTCATGTGTTTGTGACTTTCTCACTTTACGTGTCACTTCGTTTACCTCCTTTACGGCTCTTGAGAGCCTTGCGCTTCTTTTTCCCCTCATGTTCTCTATTCTTTTTTCACCATATTCGCCTCGCAACACGTTTTCTAACGTCGTCGACATGGTTCGTCACTATCGTAGTTTTTGCAATCGACTAAAGATTAAAATCAGAGATACAAATTTAGCACATCGAAACGCAAGAAGTGAGACTCCGATTTATACGCCTCGTTGGTCACAATAAAATGCAATTGTTGCTTCTTATAATATCTCAGAGCATATATTGTCTATAAAGTTAAAGAATTTTTGCCATGACAAGATATTAAAACACATCAATATTTATATGATATTTAAATTAACAAAATTATCAACTTATACAAAAATATGTTAACATATTACAATAATATATATATATATATATATATCTTTGCTTAAGAAAAAATTATTCTAATCATCTACGTTAAAAGTTAATCAATCTAATACATTTTAAGATTCATAAATTTGATATTTCGCAAAGTAACTGATTGGTACAATTCCTCCTTAAATATATTGTATTTTATTTTAATTTTTATTACTTCCTAGAATAGCTTGTAGAGATTACATATAGTTATTGCTAATATAGTGTCAAATATACAGGGTGTCCGTCGATTTTCGACCTTAACGAAAATAAATAGATTGGCTCAAATTAAGAAGAAATTATCTATTTGTTTTGGGATTGTCGCAATAATTATGGAAAATTAAATAAAGGCTCGGCCACGTGAATAGAGCGACGTCGCCTGTAATCCGATCAGTCCCTGCCGGGCGGGCCGAGACAACGCATACCGCGCCTGCCTTTAGCGGCGAGAAGGCGCTATTCCCAGCATGTGCCTTTTAGGTAAGCCTACACTCCTTGAAATTATTCAAAATGCCATTAATCGCTGAATACATCGAAATGTAAAATAATGGGACAGACCTTACAAAAATTGATCCGTGATTGAAAATCCTTCGATAATGTATCCCCCGTGATAATGATACGTAATGCTTCACGAATCTTTCTTCATCTCGTACAGCGCACTGCTGGACCGTTCTGATATCCGCGCAATACAACACAGTACGGCCCTGTGTACGCCGCATGGGCCGTGTCCGCAGCCGCCACACCCGATTCCTGCAACCTCACTGTTAATTTACTACGCAAACACAAGATTTTTTTAAAAACCTAGCTCCGCACACTGTTATCACACTGGTACGTCGGCAGCCGCAACACAGGACAGCTGAGCGACATGTGAGTGTGCGTACGTGTGAGTTCGACGCTTGCGCACTATGGTTGTCCGCTCAGCTGTAGTTGCGTGCTGCCGGCGTGCACAGTCTGATAACAGTGTGCGGAGCTAAGACGTTTTAAAAAAATTTTGTGTTTGCGTAGTAAATTAACAGTGAAAATGAGATATATTCTGCAGGAATATATGATATGATGTGGCATACGGACTAGGGAAATACTTATCGTGGCCGCAATTTACATGGAAGCTTCCAGGCGTTACGAAAACCAAGTGACCGACAATTTTATGTTGTGCAATAATTATGGAAACTGCGTGTCATACGGATATCGGTCCAGCAGTGCGCTTTCTTACGAGGTGAAGAAAGAAGCATTTTATCATCGTATCATTATCACGGTGCAACACATTTTATCGAAGGATTTTCAATCCGTGGCAATACATTTTACCGAAGGATTAATTTTTGTAAAGGTACTGCACCATTATTTTTACATTTACGATGTATTCAGCGTATAGTAATGGCATTTTGAATAATTTTAGAGTGGAATAGGCGGGGAAACCACTATAAAAAGCGCACCATGCTATCTACCGCAAGGGGGGAAATGATAGCGCATCATTTCTCGCCGCTAAAAGGACGGGTCATTTTTCGGCGCGGTATTGCGATATATCGTATCATGTCTCGGCGACCCCCCCACGCTCGCGGCGCGACTAGTATCGATTCAGTGGGACCCGTGCCGCGGCTCACACGGGATCCGATTTTTTTATTTAATTTTTCCGTAATTTTGCGACAATCAAACCAATATAAATATTTCTTCTTAATTTGGGGCCAATCTACTTTTTTTTGTTAAGGTTGAAAATCGACGGACCCTGATAGTGAAAGCTCAATACGTAAAGCAGAAACACGATTTTCACAAAACCGGTGTATTTCTCCTACATGTAAAAATTTTTTTTATAGCGGAGATTCAGCGTTAACTGCTTAGACTTTCTAACTAGTGACTTTTATATCTAACTTATAATTAGTAAAAATTAAACTCATAGATAAATATTCTTGATGGATTTATACAACGTCCTACACTGAGGGAAAAATATTTTTAAATAAATCAAATAAATTTAAAATAAATCATTTTAAATAATCAAATAAATTTGTTTTCCTGAAACTTTTGCTTTAAATGCAAGGAATTGTTTATTTCATTTAAGCAAAAGTATTTAATTTTAATTAAATATGCATGTTAAATTAAGTACATTATTTTCATTTATATCTTTTTTATATTTAAATACTATTTTCGTAAAATATATACTATATAATTTATAAATATATAATTTATAAATATATAATTTATTAAATTAAATATATTATTTTTTTAAATTAAAAAATTTAAAATTTTTGGGAATAAAAAATGCATTTTAATAAATATTTTGTAAAATTAAAAATATTTAATTAAAAATTATATTATTTTAAACATTTGTAAATAAATACTTAACTTAAGCAAACAGACGTTTTGAATACAAGTAAATACGTAATTAGTATCCATCGAATAACTAACTTTCTTGAGTTAACTCAAGTAAAATTTTTTTATTTCAAGATAATTTTTTCCTCAGTGTAAAATCAATACTATTTACATATTTGCTCATCAGTCATCTAATAAGGATCAGGTTAAGGATATATCAGGTTAAGGATATCAGGTTTACATTTAATTATTGCAGATTCTTTTATAATTTGCCTAAGTAAATCCATATTTTTGCTCAAACTATATTTCAAAATTGAAGTTAATTCTTTTTAGAAAAATTTTTTACAACATTATTATTTATCTTGTTATATTTTAATTAAGTATGTTTAAAAAATAGAAAAATTAAGTTTTCATGAGTCTTTATATTTGGTATATTTATAATAAATTATTGTACTACTAATATTACTTTATTAGTAATATAATTATTTTTTAATAATATTATTTTATTATTAATAATTTTGTAATTGTTAACACCACAAGTGTCAAGAATAAATATAATTATATAATGCTACTCACTTATATATTCTTCCCATATGAAGGGAAGGCATTCTTTACTCTTGTTTTGCATTTTATGGCTCGAACACATATCAAGAAATTATTTTATATGATTTATGAACGTCTTTATATAATGTTGTTTACACAGCTTCATCAATACGGGCAGTATCATCTTGCATTCGTGCATTCGAAAACATGTATAAATCTTATGCGTCGACAATGTAATAATTTCATTGGAACTCAATTTTACTCAGGCAAATTATAAAAGAATTCGCAATAATTAAATGTAAATCGTAACCTGATTTGTTAGAATAATATTAATAGCTAAACGTTTTACGCGAGCTGAGCAATAATTCTCGTCACGGTGCATCGATTATGAAAACTTGAAAGGCGAGGCATTATGCATATATATTTGACGCATTAACGGTAATCTACGTTTCTCACTGATGTAACAATTAGAAATGCTGTATGTGAAGCGTATTTATTTTAATGTGAGACACGATTCTTCTATTCTTTTCTATTCTTTTTCACGGCGATCTTAGAATCTTAGTTCATTTTCGATTTTCATTTTTTTTCGTCATACAATAACATAATTTGTACATTTAGCTACATTTGTACATTTAGCTGATTATTATCTTGCTTTATCAGCATTAATTTATGTATTTACACTTGAAAATTCACACTGAGATTGACAACAGAGTATCTTTTCCTATATTGAATAAAATTATCTTGTACTTGACATATATAATTTCTTTTTACAAAACCACTAATGACCCATTTTTCAGAGATTACCATTGACACAGGCCTGCAAAAAAAGGGATTAAAATTTCTTTTTAAGATGCAATAGTGATTTTTGACATAATTTTGTGCGCTGAATCCGAATCTGGCCGCCGAATTTGCGTAGCACGTCAAGTTTTTGAGTTATTTGTAGTTGAATAGCCCAAAAATCGCTATTTTAGCCAATTTCATGAATTTATTGTGAGTAAACCAAATTTTTTGAAATATTTCTGTCAATGGCATCGTATAATACTCACCTTCATCTTTCGAATTCACTTTCGATTACCGCCGCACGATTTTTTTTCGCTCAGATATACAAGTCATAAGACTGGTCATGCATAGGGATCTAATAAGCCATTCTAAATCAACCGTGCCACCTCTTTATTTCACTACGAAAAATTAGGATAAAAATATACATTTTTAAACCTTCTGTCACTTTTTGAAATTAAAAATGGCGCATCCAATATGGCGAATAAAATAAAAAGGCATAAAATTTAGAAAAATGTATCAAAATGTGTAACAACTGTATTAAATATTTCTTTACAATACTTTTTTGGACAACCGAACCTGACATATGTCAGTCTTTTCAACTTTCAACATCATGGATCTATCATATTGATGTCTATATAAATTTTCGTTAACGTAAATTTTCTTACAACGTCATACTTATACATATATTTCAGCGAAGAAAAATCGTGCGGCGGTAATCGAGAGTGGATTTGAAAGACGAAAGTGAGTATTATACAATGCCATTGGCAGAAATATTTCAAAAAATTTGGTTTCTTCACAATAAATTCATGAAATTGACCAAAATAGCGATTTTTGAGCCATTCAATTACAAATTACTCAAAAACGTGACGTGCTACGCAAATTCGGTGGCCAGATTCGGATTGCACAAAATTACGTCGGAAATCGGAGCGCACAAAATTACGTCGGAAATCACTATTGCATCTTAAAAAGAAAAACCTCGCAGGCCTGTAATCATATGTCATGAGAGATAGTATTTAACTTTTGACATAATTTTGACATTTTTAAATTTAATTATATTTTTATATAAATTTTGTTGAGTACAACCACAAAAATACTATTTTAAAAACACAAATTACTATAAAAATATTAATTTTGAACAGGCCAGAGTATCTTATAAACAGGCCAGAGTATCTGAAAAACATAACATAAGAAGACAATAATTTATTCAGCCAACAATTTCATTTAATAAATTCCATCGAAGTTTCAGTTTATTTATTTGTACGTTTAAAAAATTGTAAATTATACCATGCTTTAGTATTATCCATTAATGACAATCCTATCGCTTGTCAATCTATTTTCTGTTCTTACTTTTATTTGAAAATTTGAATTCTATCTATAATTAAAATTTTTTTAAACGGGATTGCTAAATTTATTACCTAATCATTAATGTTTAATTAAAATCAAGTAAAAGTGGAACTGTGTATTAAATAAAACTTATTACATAGGCCTGAAAGGGCCAGTTACAAAAAACAGAGTAGGTGAATTTAATAGACTTTTTAATGCTTCGAAAACGAATCTGTTTGCAAAATTTTCCCAGCATGTTCAAGTTTTGAATAATTTATAGTTAAATAGTTCAAAAATGGCCAAAAATGAATTTATTACGGATGAATCTAATTTTTTGAAATATTTCTGCCAATGGTATTGTATAATATTAGTCTTCACCTTTCAAATATATTTTCGACTGCCGCTGCACGATTGTTTTGCTGAGATATACAGATATGAAGTTATAAGAAAATTTACGTTAAAGAAAGTTTATGTGTAAGAATCAATATGGCAGAACCGTATCATATCCGCCATCTTAAAATTTTATCTGTCAGGTTCGATTAAAAAGACCTGTAGAAATATATCTAATACAATTGTTACACATTTTAATGAATTTTTCTACATTTCATGTCTTTTATTGTAATTCTATCCGCAATTTTTAATTTAAAAAAAATAATAAGTGGCGTCCAAAAATTTATGCTTTTATCCAAATTTTGATTCACGGTAAGATAGAAAGGTGGCACGATTGATTTAGAATGGTTTATTGAATCCCTATGCATGACCAGTCTTACAACTTGTATATCTCAGCGAAAAAAATCGTCCAGCGGCAATCGAAAGTGGATTTGAAAGGTGACGACTAGTACTATACGATGCCATTGGCAGATATATTTCAAAAAATTAGGTTCCTCCATAATAAATTCATATATAAATTCATAATAAATATAATATAATAATATAATAAATTCATAATAAATTCATGAAATTGGTTCGATTAACCATTTCTAGACTATTTAATCACAAATTACTCAAAAACCTGATGGAGAAGTTCTACGGCCAGATTCGTTTTCAACATCAAAAAATCTATCAGATTCAGCTGCTTTTTATAACTAATAGAACCTAAAATTTCGCATGCTTATATTATTTTTATGCATTGTAATTTTAATTAATAATAATAATTATTACGAATTGTATATATCGCTGTTATCTTAAATACACTTATTAAGAAAAAAATCTTGGTATTTAATTATAGATAATATAATTATATAATTATAATTATTAATTATATAATTATTAATTAATAATTATTAATTATTATTATATAATTATTAATAATATAATTAATAAGTTCTAATATTGCTTAGAAATAAATAAAAAAATTAGAAAATCGTTTTGAAATTGTAATTAATAGACAACTTGCTAGAATTGAATGTTATTGAACGAATATTGAAAAAATATAATAACAAATATATTAAGACTCCCATAATAATTAATAGTAATGTAGAATAGAGTTATTATCGAACACAAATTGTCATGCATTGTGTATAATAAAATCGTAATTCCTTGGAGCTACAGTATGCAAACGTTTTGTGGCATTTTGAGTTTCTATTACACCCGCATCGATGCGCAATCGTGCTTTTTTCCACATGGTTTCCTCATTCCGTGGCTTATCCTGCTCGTCCTATCGTGTAATTAGAACAAATCGCTATGCAATCGACGCCATAATGTGCGGCTGATAGACCTGTCTCGTCCGGTAACAATATAAATTATTGGCACGCGTTAAACTTTTTACTGCCGCTAAAGAGAAGTATTGCGCTCATTAACAGCCAATTAATGTTTAACCCGGGGTTCAGGTGAAAGTGCCGGCGGTGAAAAAAGAAGAAACTATCTATTATTCTTCTGATAGCTTCCGTTAGCTTGTACGTTCAATGGTTACGCCGTACTTTCCCAAAGTACAATCTATATTCTTAACGTTTCTCACGATTTAACAATTTGTTCTTCGTTTCTTCTTCCAGAAACTTTCTAATTAAATATGCTAAATTAAGGAAAAATATTAAAAATAAACATTACTTAGAAAAATACTGAATTTTCAAACAAATAAAAAAGTGATAATAATAGATACACAAAACTTATTGATTTAAGAATGTGTCTGTTAGATGCACGATATTTTTCTTCATAATTTTTTGTAATCTAAAAATATAATTACGTATTTTTTCTTGCTTCAATATGAGCTTAATGAAGTTCTTTGAAAGAGAAGATTTCTAGTGATAATACTATAAAACTATGAAGCTAGAATAAGGACAATGACCAAGTTTCTTCCATCCTTCAATCAAACTTTGAAGAAAAAGTATTAGTTCTTCAACTTCGCATTTTTTTTACATCTTATATTTGAGAAGATTGACTTTAATTTCACTATTATTATTCTTGATTAAAGCAAAATTTCTTCATCATTTCAATGCAATCATCTATTGATCAAGGCAATTCTCATTTCGCGCGATATGTATATCCTTGAAGAAATTATTGGACTAAGATTGTATTATCATGTCCTCCATCTAATACAATTTATTTTTAAGAATAAAACAGAAATTAATCTCACAAAAGAAATGCGATCAAAATATTTAATATTTTATTTTATATAGTAAGTCTTTCAGTTTTCTATATCCTTTTTTACAATTATTAGAAATTAATAGTCTAATATTCTCACAAAAAACTAAATAAATAGCACTAATCTTAAGTATCATTTTTTAGTTATTTTTGTTAACGATTGTGCATTACTTACGTATTTTAATTTATCTAATCATACTAATAATAATTTTTCTTTCACGATATTCACGTCCGATGTTACCAAATATTTCATAATATTTAAACAAAATATACTTACATTACTATTTAAAATTATTTTTTTCTCGATTTACAATAATTTTATAGTTCATTAATATCTTAATTTTGGATTATCTTAAATGTTATCTTTTATGTGTGTGAAAAAGATACGTGCAACGATAATAAACTCAATTATATTTGCACGTTCATATAATTACATTCTCGTAATTTAAACAAATAATTGATATCAAAGCAACATATAATTAATAATAATGTATAATATTATATTATTTTCATTAAGTCACTAATCGTACTTACATCTGATGTCAAATAATTATATCTTTATCTAAAATTAAATCCATTGTTTAAAATACATCAATTAAATTGAAATAATTAATTAGACTAGAAATAAGTTATCTCAATATAAATTATGTATTTTTTTAAACATTAGAAAAATAATATATGCCAATTAGTATTGAATTTCAATGTCAAAGCATATCTTGATCGAAACTAACGGGTCTTTAGAGATTGTTAAAATTTCCAATGCCGCGTGCAATTTTTCATTCAATTACAAAACTCCTCTAACCACTCATATTCGTAACCATTATTACATCTTCTCATTAAAATAAAAACACATCGTTTCGACACATTATTGTAATCTGTTATCAGTCAAAGATCGAATCTTTCTTACAATATTTGCCTACAATATGATTGCGCATCTATATCATCCAACTCGAAACAGCCGGTAATTCTCATTTTTTTCTCAAAGTGTATACAAAGCACGTGCTTCGTTTCGATGTATGTGCTCGTGTAACATTTAATGACTCTCTTTCTCTCTCTTTATATTTTGAAATCTCACATTTTTTAAATGCAAGAAAGAATTATATAGAATATCATTACTATTTCATTAATTTATTCTCTAGTAGAAACATCATGCAATTGATTTAATAATTTTTGCAGATAAAATTTTTTTTTATATTATAAACTATACTTTTTGTTTTTAATATTTTTAAATGCATGTAATTTCGAAATTTTTAAAATACTCTTTATATAGCGTCTTGAAAAAGACAAACCTCTAAAAATACTAAATAAAATTAATTAGGAAGTATATTTGATTTTGCAAAAAATTGAGAAGAAAATATATAAAAGATACAAGTCATGAGAGGAACAGATTAATTTTTAATCCTGCATTGCATATAAACCGCTTTCTATAAGTTGTATCGGCAATTTCATCGGTTTCAATTGAGATGTCATAATGTTTTGACATATAATAGATACTAGCTGCTAAATCTTGTTTTTTTGATCTTTGAAAAAAAAACATACATAAATTATATCAAAATTTATATAAGAATATAAGAATTTATGTAAGAATATCTTGATACATTATGCAAACATACATAATTTTAATCTCGAAATGATCCACTTAGTGCAAAAATTTACTGCTTTTATATTAGATCAATTTTATGGAATAAAAATTCGACGATATCTTTAATTAAAATATTTATATTACATACATTCGATTTACAAAAAATATATAGTTTTGCAATAACAATTGTAATATAAATATAAAAACAAAATTTATAATATATTAATCTTGATTTCTCATTATTTAATATAAAATAATTTTTGTGTAGTTTTATAATCATAGAATTTTAAATATTTTGTTATATTTTAAATATTTAAAATTACACATATTCGAATTTAACATTATACTCCGTTATTATTTTTGTATCATTGCAAAAATTAAATATATAAATATTTATAAGTATCATATAAATATAATTTTACATGGTTTAATTATTTATATATTATTCTGGTTAATTATTTATATTATTATTATTTATATTTAATTATTTATATTTATATTATTTATATTTAATATTTAATGTGACACAGATTGTCTTAAAAAGCAGAAACATATGTTCATTATTCCATGTGTAAAATTGCCGACGCGATGCTATGAGAATAATAAAGAGAACAACGCCTCGAAACGTGGCGCGGTACATTGAGCAACCTAAAAAACAGCGCGTAGCGACGAATTTCACTTTCCAAGTTAATTAACCTTGAATGACGTATGAGATATTATCAATCTGCGTATGGTACTTTCATAAAAAAATTTATTTAAACATCGAACACAATTTCTTTCTTCCACGAAACAAAATCGAAGGCGAATTTTTTACACGCAAATTGAATATAAACGATAGCTTCTTCCTTCGTTATATTCGGCAATTAAAATCAACGGACATTTCTATAACCAAGATGCGAAATTCGCATTATGTATCCATAAATATTTTCGGCAATTTCCTGTTTTTTGTGTGCGTTTTGCACAGCCAATATTATATAAGTTTGACGACTAAAACAAGTTGCTGTCCTTCGACAGGACAGAGTCATGCTACTTAAATTATGAAAAATTATTAATTCTTTGTTCTACATTTCTTTTATATACCAAAATAATCAATCGTTCACCGTTGGCTAACGCTTTTAATATTGAGATCTTGAACAATCTTGATCAAGATTCTCCCTGAGTCCAGAATCGCGATGGCGATGTAATGTAATCTATATTATATGGTATTAAAACACTTATATAAAACAACCTGTTAAACACGTATCCATATTCCGTGCGTCTGGAGACGCTTTTTAACTTGAAAGCCACCCGACTCCGAGTGAAAAATCCGCTTATATCCGAGCCACATGCATCCAAGTAGTGATGGGTTCGATACTTTCGCCAATATAAGGAATAAAGTATATTATAAACCATGTGAATAGAATACATTCAATCTTCGTTAGAGAATCGAGTATTATATGTTTACGATAATTAATTCAATCATATGTAATAATTATTTTGATTAAATATAAAATAACCTTATAATACTATACAATTACAAATCAAATATATTTATATAAAGATATAAGTATCGAGATATAAGATATCTCGAATTCATCAAAATATAGATATTAAAGAAATTAATTATATGAAACGAATAAGTACCATAAAATTTACAAATTTCGACATGTAATTTGTAAATTTTATGGTATTTATTCGTTTCATATAATTAATTTCTTTAATATCTATATTTAAAATTAAAAAATATATTATTTATAAAGTTTAACTTTCCATGTACATTTCTTTCAATTTATTCCAAATTACTTCCTCTCGTCACTTATTTTATATTTTTAATTTACAATTGATTTAAATCCGTTTGTTTTTATTCACTAAATATGAACTATATAAAAAAAGAAATACTTAACAAAAGATTATATTATATAAATATATTTTGTTGATCACTTTTTATTATATTTTTTGCGAATTGAATTGATATATTTCAAAATTACAGGCCGATATTGATCCATTACTACGTGCATTAATATGTGCGTATCGATTCGTTTTCAGACTACGCACGTTTGCAAACCGTTTTCACCTGACTTCCGCCGGAGGGGTCTTTGAAACCGTGCGATGTCGCGTGCTTATGAAACTTCCACTGGTTTCCTGTTACAGGACATATTTCTAATCTATTGAAGACAATCTTTCTATCAACTTCCTGTTTTATTTTTTTAATCAAAATTCAAGTTGTATAATATATTATTCTCAATTTCTCAAATATCTCACTATTTATCTTTAAAATCGTATATATTTGTAATAGTAAGATATATGAGAATAATGTATTACAACTTAAATTTTGATTTAAAAATATATATATATATAATTATAAATACATATTTATATGTATAAAATGATTTATTAACATTTAGATTCAATAAAATTTGGAGAATAGATATCTGCAATAGATTTAATATTTATACGTAAAAAAAATATATATTCCTATTTTTTTTCACTTAATTTTTTATTTATCAATTCGCACATTTTTCTGAAAGATCTTGCACACACATGTTAATAAGAAGGTTAAAAGGGTTACATTTTCTTTAGGTAGATATACGTAAGATGTATGTAGGTTACGTTGGAAAGCAGCTGAAGTTAAACGTTGCGGTTAAACCACGGTTTCTACGATATTTTATTTTTTCTCTTCTTTTAGATATTTTTGTTCTTTGTCATTTTTATCGTATTATTATTTATACATCATAGTTAAAAGTGTAGATACTTGCATATAAAATAATAACGATGCATATAAAGTAATAACATATTATCATGAAGACCTTTCATTTCATAATTATTACGGATACAATCGTATGTTAACTTTTCATTCCGTTCTAAGGTTATTCTTTTTCATCGTATTTTCTTAAATTATTTTTAACTTTATAGTTTTCATTCTTGTAATTTAGGAGAAAACGTTTGCTTGCATAATTCTTTCCTTGTAAATGATGTTTTTATTTTCTGATACATATATTTTATTCTTTTCTTCTTTCTTGCATTCTCTTGTTTTATTTTTCGTGATTCCCTTTTTTAAAATCTTCTTCTAACTCTTCCTTCACGCTTCTAATCTTTATTCGGTTTCATATGTTTTTTTACTTTCACTAGATTTTATTCGCTCACATTTATAAAATTTTCATCGATTTTCTGCGCGGAAAACGTGATAAATTCATACAACGCTACGTGGGTGGCATCTTTTTATTCTTTTGTTCTCACGATAGCACTCCTATTCGAAAGACACGACTTTATATTCCAGAGACAATCTTTACGCCCACCTTTTACCTCGCTTCCTGCGGAAGAGATCTTAAGCGTGCACGCATGTTTGCAGCATAAACTTCTCAAAGAAAAGTATATTTAATTTCTAAACATTTCGATTTTATATTTTAAAACACTTCTAATTTCATATTCTTGTTTTATTTGCTAAAGAAAACGTAGGAAGGCTTGAAAGCGCAAGTAAGAGCTGCCTCAAGTGTTGACATATGTGCAATGCTCCAGAATTAATTAACGTCAGCGTTGTTACTTTTCTCGCTTGGATGTCAATTTAAAAACTTAGATTGTGCATTATGCAGTTCGGCTCCGATAATTTGCGATAAATGCGACGTACAATGCGGCGTCGTAATTCAGAGAAAAAAGGAATTGCGATAGAAAGCCGCTGGAATCCGGAATTTCTATTCTAAGTCCATCCCATTCGGTAGATACTTGCACGTACGTTCACTCACTGACAGACAAAACATGTCGTTGATTCTTTTTATAAGGCAACTACATGATTTTGCATCAATTTGTCCATCTTTGTCTCTCTTCACCATTATAATTATTAATTCTTAAATAATGAGATAATTTTTGTTATGAATTTCCACCGAACTTTTTATATTCTTTTCTCGAATTTAAATATGTAAATACACATAAATGTCTGTAGTGCATAATAAATATCCAATGTTTGCTGTAGATAATTTCAAAATTATCTAGATAAAGATAAAGATAAAAATCCGTAAATTTATCTTAGATGAGATAAAGATGATTTTGCTTTTATTTAATCTAGATGAAAGATGAATAATTAAATAATAATGAATAATTAATCTAGGTAAAAGATGAATAATTATTGCAATAATCTAGATAATTATCTAGATATTTTTGTTTATTTTAGAAGACTATAAATATTTGTAAAAAATGTGATTATAAATGGGATATTAAAATCATAAACACATATTCTTTCTCTTTTCCTAAAGAATATTTAAATAATAGCAAAAAGGTATATAAATGATATGATAAATATTTATTTATTAATTTATATTTATAATATATTTATAATATATTTATAATATATTTATAATATATTTATAATATATTTATAATATATTTATAATATATTAATAATATAATAATAATATATTATTAATAATATATTTATAATATATTAATAATAATAATATAAAAAATATATTTTAGATGTTTTAGACAGATTTTTAGAAGCTTGCCTGGAAAACTTTTTTGCATAACGAAAACGTCATCTTAGACAATTTTTAGATAAGATGACATATATTTTTCACCTAAGATAAAGATTAAGATACTTTGTATTTCTTCATCTAGTTAAAGATAAAGATGATCCATTTCTTTATCTAGATGATTATCTAGATAATTTTATCTATACCAGCAAACACTGTAAATATCTCAAAGAAACGTATTGAGATGGGCAATATTTAACATCATTAAAAATTAGTTAAAAAATAAGTGAACAATTATAAATATACTCATGTGTAAGTTTTAAAACGAACACCATAGTATTTAAAAGAAAAACGTTTATTTGAAAATTATTTTATAGAATAAGTTTTGTTATAAAATGTGTGAAAGAAAGAGAGAACAAGATATCAAAATTATATACATATATAATATTTTACTAGTTCAATATAATACAAGCATTATAAAAAAGTTTGCAAATTTTTCCGATATATAAAAGAAATCTACTATATCTTATATCTATGAAAATGTCCGAAATGATTTCAAAAAAAGCGGGATATCGCACCGCGGCAACGGAACAGTGAATGTCAAAGTGTTTTGACGGCAAAATGTTGTAAAACTCGATTCCTCGAAGTTTCACCAGTGGATGTAACAGAAAGAAAACGAGTTCTTTCTTCTTTTTTCTTTACCGTTATACTGGTTGGTCACGATTAACGACACTCATTAATAATTCAGCGCAATCCATTGCATCCTACGATCGCGACGAAGGCACGAATGTCGTCGAATTGAACAATAAAAACTATCCTTCTTGTATAGAATGGAAGAAATAAACAATCATCTCTTGATAAATATCCGGAAATCAGTCTTGCCACTCATAAATAAAATATTCATATCATTTTCCTGGAAGAAATTTAAAATAGAAGTTTAAAAATGCTATATTAAGTTTAGTTTATCTTTGATATAATTATTTATACGATGTATATAACTCGATACTCTTAAGCATGGCAAGAGATGAGATAGAAAGTTGTAATACGATAGAGATTTATAACGCCGTGCGGTGATTGTAAAATGGTCGTAATTAGAACATATAATCTATCCGATTTATGTCCATAGGAAAAGCAATTTTGACATTATGTGATGTATAAACTGTGTAAAAAAAAGATATAAATAAAGACAATATAAAAACAAATATAATAATATAATCAATAATCTGGAAAATAATATAATTATTAGTATTATTATATATAAGTAGATTGCGGATTTATAGCGAGTTATTGTAATTAATATTGTAACTAATGATTAACTTAATAATTCTAATTCAAACTGCATAAACAAATGCAAATTCTCCACCCACCGTGTAGAAAAAAAATACTGGTATTTTAAAAAAGAACTTAACGAGAAAAAAGAGAGAAAATGTAAAATAAAATATTATTTGTCATAAATCGATAAAAAATGAGATGAGATTATAATGGCGAGACAAAATCAATCAAGTGCTAAAAACTCCAGATAATTTAGTAGCAAAACGATCGCATTAATTTTCCTTAATTTTTATCTTTTTAATTTTCATTAATTTTTATCTTTTTAAAAACAAAGTAATAAAAAACAAAGCCTTATACACTACGTCAGAATCGCAGGCTCACGTAGCTCTCAATGTGAAACAATAAAATTTGATTGGGTTCACTTGAGATTAAGAAAGTGAAAAGCAAAGAAATTTGCTGATTCAATTACACAGATAATTCTCAAAAGTTTCGCGCTTTCATAGTACGAACAGGTGAATTTTATAACACAACGTTACGAGGCACATAATGAAGTTATGATGGGATATATCCATTTTTTTGTATGTCAGTCGAATACACACAATATATATTATATATGTATATGTATTAGTAAAAGGCCCGCCCACGCCACGACATCATGCGATTACTCGGCGATTTCAATGCCGCTGTTCGGCTAAGATTTATGTCGTTATGTCAAAAAAAAAAAATAAATACGTCAACGAGGTCGTCGGACGACGAAAGTGAGAGGACACGTAGCACCCGGAAGGACAGAACGAGTTCTTGATTCTGTAAAAGTCTTGACGATGTATGCGTGTGCGTGTGCACGCATATGTATACGATTACGCTAATTCCCTTTGCAAAATTACTATTGTATTTGAATATATTGTTGATGCGTCTCAAACTGATAGATTTTTTGCGAATGTCTGAAATTCTCATTTTGCATGACAGTCTCACGTTAACTGATTCGTTATAAATAATTATTTACTATAATATAATTATATTAAATATTATTTAATATAATTATAAATAAAATATTATTTAATATAATAATAATAAAATATTATTTAATATAATTATAATAAAATATTATTTAATATAATATAATTAAATAGTTTTCATTTTTATCTAAACTAATTTTATTTTGTATCTAAACTTATAGTAAAAAAATTTTTGGAGAAAAGATTGATAAATTCTAAGCTAATTAAGCACAAAGGAAGTAATTAATGTTCAGCTAATGATGATAATCATTATTTCTTATATTGTATATAAATATATCATTTTAAATAATATAAGTATATAGTACATAATAATAATAATAATAATAATAATAATAATAATAATAATAATAATTTTCGAAATTCCATAAATTGTACTATTAATTCCAATAAATCAATTGAATAGAGACTATGAGTTAGCATAGATTAGAATCAATTATTTAAATAATCATGAAGCATTGTGATAATTACACTGAGATCAGCAAAAAATATTGTATTGACAATTTATATTTATATATATCGACAAATTTAATCGACGCTAATTAATAATACATATATTTGTCGATTTTAAATTTCTTGCTCAATCTAGAATCGATCGAATTCGACATCAGCAGAATAGCAACGAAAATATTGTGAATGATTTAAGTATAAATTATTGCAAACGTATATCTTATCATCAACTACAACAAAGGCTGTGCCCTAATAAAATATAATACAAGCAACCGATCGCGATGATTTGATTTCGCATATTTATCTTAAATCCGACATTCAAATCAAACTTTTTTCAGACCGGTTCCACAATGTCTCGCATGAATCCGCGCGTGATGTAATAACATCGTCGTCAAAAGAAAGATCAAAAAAAGATCGAAACTCGAAGATGAAGCCGCGTGTGAAAGAAACATGTTAACACAGAGCAACCTGTGAATATTTCTCTGGCAGGAGAATGATTTTAAATTGTCTCCTTTTCTCGATGATGCTCGTAAAATTGGAGCAAATTGTTCGGCCGATCTTTTTAGATCACTGATAGCATGGCGTAATCGAAATAAAAATCAGCTGAAGAATTCCTTTTTTGCATAACGCACGAATAATTTAGAAAACTGCTATTTCTAATCAATTAAGTTTAATATACATTAATTTACGTTGATTTATTTATAATTTGCAAGTTTATTAGCGATAATAATTTAACCTCTTTTTTCAAGTTGTATTACATAATTATAAAAATGGAAAAATAATATAATGTGATTATTATATATGACATTTTATTAATTGTTCTCAGATTAAAAAAAAACCGTAAAAAAATGTAAGTAAAAATAAAATCAAAATTATACAATCATATCTCAGATAAATATAAAAAAATATTAATAATACTTTAATTTTTTTAGTAACATAAAAGACAACGTATAGCCTTATGTTTATTTATTTAAAAAATATTTTATTTTAAATTTATTTTATTTTAAATAAATTTATTTTATTTTAAATAAATCTATTTTATTTTAAATAAAAAATTGCGTCTGCGATTATTAGAAAAATCCAAATCTGACGATATAAGTCAATTAATCAACGTGATAAAAAATTATACTCACCATATTAACTCCAATTATTCAAAACAATAAAAACAACAACGTAACACCGAGGGCAGAAAATCGACGAAAAATTCCTCGAACACTGTGTCTAATTGATAGAAAAACAATATGCGAACGAAAAGAAAACTCAACGGACAGAGTTATCGGAGTAAAAAAGGAAAAAAAAGAGTCTCTTCGTTACGGATTAATACGAATCAATAATCGAAAATCCGCCGCCGCATGATTGTGGAACTGTCACTGACAGCAGTTCGGGAAACACTGACTGGTATGGCGAACGAACCTACTATCATTCTTTCTCTCTTTCTCTATCTTACTCTCTTTCATTTTCCCTCTCTCTAGCTAAATCACTCCCCTTCCCTCCCTCCCTCTCTCTCTCTCTCTCTCTCTCTCTTTCTTTGCCTCCCTCTTCCTGAACAGGGTGCACCCTCTCTCCCTTTCTCGTGTATGCTGCACATTTTCGCAGCATATTTCCAGACGACGATGTCTTCGTCGCCGCCACCATCGTCGTCGTCGTAGCCGTAACGGCAATTAAAGCCACCTTTCATTTTGCGTATAGTAAGTGACAGCGCGCGCTATAGTTGAAATCGGTCGTGCAGGACGACGCGAAAGATCGGCACTGGCAAAAGCACCAGCAATTATGGTGAATATCGATCACTCTTACTATCCATAACATCTTCCATTCCGGCATGAATATTAAAACTAAGATATATCACGAATTTAATTTTAAGTATATCGCCAATCGCGCACAGCTGGATTTTATATAAATTTTTCATATATTTCTTTCTTTTTAATGTTTTTCAACAATTATAGTTAATTGAGATTCAATTTGTTCTCCTTTTTATCAAATGCAAGATTAAAAAAGAATTTTAGAAAGTTGAAAATTAATTAATGTTAATTAATGTTAATTATTTATAAATATATGTTTTTGGGTTAATTAATATGTACTAAGGAGATCAATAATTTTTACAGGCTTTTCCCCATAACTTCAAAAGTACAATAATTTAATAGTTAGTTGCAGTGTTTGCTGGTATCTAGATAAAATTATCTAGATAATCAACTAGATAAAGAAATGGCTCATCTTTATCTTTAACTAGATGAAGAAATACAAAGTATCTTTATCTTTATCTTAGATAAAAAATATATGTCATTTTATCTAAAATTGTCTAAGATGACGTTCCCATTATGCAAAAAAATTTTCCAGGCAAGCTTCTAAAAATCTATCTAAAATATCTAAAATATATTTTTTATATTATTATTATTAATATATTATAATATATTATAAATATATTAATAATAAATATAATATATAATATATAATAATAAATATATTATAAATATATTAATAATAATAATAATATATTATAAATATATTATTATTATATTAATAATAATAATAATATATTATAAATATATTATAAATATAAATTAATAAATAAATATTTCTCATATCATTTATATACCTTTTTGTTATTATTTAAATATTCTTTAGGAAAAGAGAAAGGAATATGTGTTATGATTTTAATATCCCATTTATAATCTGCGTCACATTTTTTACAAATATTTATAATCTTCTAAAATAAACGAAAATATTAAGATAATTATCTAGATTATCGCAATAATTATCTCATCTTTCATCTATTAAGTAAAAGCAAAATCATCTTTATCTCATCTAAGATAAATTTACGGATTTTTATTTTTATCTTTATCTAGATAATTTTGAAATTATCTACAGCAAACACTGGTTAGTTGCTATGATAACTGTAAATATAAGATAGTATTTGCCAGTTATTTTTGATGTTGCCTAAATGCCAATAAAATTATTTAAGCAATATATACAAAAGTTTTATAGTTGTCATTGCAAGATATAACGAATAATAATTTAGCAACTTATGCAACTATCTGTGCATGTATCTTCGAATTAAACATATGCAGAAACATAAAAATAGCATTAGTATTACAATTTTTTGCTTTGTGTCGTATAAATATAAAAGTTAGAGTTAAAGTTTTACAGTTATATCAGAATCTCGATAATTATATAGAGACTATGTGTGAAATTTCCATCACTGTCTGAAACGCAATTTTAATTATGTTAGGAAAATGCAAAATATAAATGCAAAATATAATGCACAATGTAATAATCGGTAAAATTTGTGATAAAGGTATGAGATAAATTGAGCCTTAATATAAAGCACGATTGGCTAAACGGCTAATACACATAATTGATGGGTTATTTAAATGTTGCAACACTTGCAATATAATTGAGGAAATATTCCAGCAAGTTATCGATAGCAATCGTGCAATCAGCCTACATAGCGATTGGGAATGATATACATAAATATATAATTTATATTGTATTTTTATGGAGCGTAATAAATAATCTCCTAAAATAAATTTAAAATTATCGTTTCCATGTGCATATTAAGTATATGCATTAAGTATATAGCGATTTCCCGCGAGTATATAGAAGATATAGAAAGTTGACAATCGAATTTACATCTGGGAATTGTAGAAGCGAGGAGATTGTCGTTCGCCGTGAAAATCTCACTGCTGTTGCAAAATGCCAGTGAGGAAGGCGCACAGTCTGTGACATTGTCCTACCGCGAGCTGATGAAACGCACTTTTATTTAGCATTCGTACAGACATAGTCAGGGTCAGCGACCTCTTTCGATTATTTTTTTTGCAATTTTTATCGATTAAAAAAGAAAGAGATAGTTTGAATTAATCAAATTAGAGAAAGCAACAATCGATTCAATTAAGCAAAAAAATGTTGCATTTGAAAGTATGTAAAATATATACAGGGTGATCCATTTTAAACAATACGGTCAATTTTCTCGTAAACTAAGCGAAATATGGAATCGAAAAATGGTTCAGACATGTGTTGCATGATTTCGAAGGAGCTATAAGATGATGCCATTGGTTTGACCTTGAATAATCATTTAAAGGTCACGTGAAGATCACCTCAATTTTTTTAAACGGCACCCCTTATTTTTTATTACATATTCTTATAGCTGACCTCGAGAGCTTTTCAAAACACTGTAATAAAATATTTCTTCGTTGAGCATTTTTCGAGTTATGAGGCTTGAGAATAATTTCTTAATTCTACATAAATCATAAAATATCTAGTAAAATATTTATTTTTCGATTATTTTACCTTAATATTTTTATGCATAAAATAATGTGAGAAATCAATTAGTGTAAAGAAAACATAGTTATTTTTAAGAAAAAATATGTAATTTGCAATTAACAATTACATATTTTTTCCTCGAAACAACTATGTGTTCTTTTACACCAATTGATTTCTCTTATTATTTTGTACATAAAAGTATTAAGGCAAGATAATCGAAAAATGAATATTTTACTAGATATATTACGGTTTATGTAAAATTAAGAAATGATTTCAAGCCTCATAACTCGAAAAGTACTCAATGAAAAAATATTTTATTATAACGTTTTGGAAAGCTCTTGAGGTCAGCTACAAAAATATGTAATAAAAAATAGAGAGTGCCATTTAAAAAAATTGAGGTGACCTTTACATGATCTTCAAATGATTATCCAAAGTCAAACCAATGGCACCATCTTATAGCCCCTTCGAAACCATGCAACACATGTCTGAACCATTTTTCGATATTTCGCTTAGTTTACGAGAAAATTGACCGTATTGTTTAAAATGGGCCACCCTGTATATATCTTATTATACGTGTGTTTTATTTTTAAAATAAAAAAAGTAAATGTCTATCGTATGAGGAAGATATTCATACTTAATGAGCTTCCGTCTAAGTACATAGTCCTTGATTACTGGCCTGCTCTAATTGAGATTGTATCGTCGTAATTATAGATACCATTGTGATTAAGACTGAAGGTAGACTTTCGCTAAAGAAACATTAACGGCAAATTACTTCTAGAATACACTATCTCCAAACGTTATCTTCCGAAGAGGTCTTGTAAACGAATTACGAGAAAAGATCGTCCTCTTAAACGCTCTAGAAAATAGCAATTGATTCTTTCATTTTTTTTTTCATCCATTACACAACATAATAGCCGTAATAATGGCAATTACACGTATTTCAAAAACCTAGATGCAAACAGGCAAAAGTGCTCGTTTTTCAAGATCCATCACTTTTGGCATCTGAATTGAGTTCGAGCGACATTTAATTGTACACTGTAACGCTCGTGTCTTGTAAGAAGCGCTGCCTCTTTATGTATAAATCATTTCGCGAATCAATCGCGTACAATGACTCGCAGGAAGAGCAGGAAAGTGAAAGAGGATACCAATTTGAATCGTCGTTAATTGTCACGAAGACCACGCGCCATCCGTCGTCCATTCTTAGCTCGTTTAAAAGGCGAAAGTGAGTCGCGATTCTTCCTGTCGCATCTTCCCAGCTCTTCGTTTCTTCCTTCGTCTCCCTTTTCACACCCATATAAGAATTTTAATCTTTCCCTTGTATGAAAATACACTGTAAAAAATTTTTGTGTAAATTTACAACTATTATAGTGGGTAATGTTGAGACCAACTATTAAAGGTGTATATTTACATACATTAGTAAATTTACATTTCATAGATAAAATTATTATCTTAAATGGTAAGTAAGCATCTTGTACTAATAAATTTACACGTTAGAAGTAGATTTCTAGAAATGTTTATGTAATAATACATTTTGTATATGTATTTATACAATTTCACATATTAAATTTAATTTAAAATTACATACATAATTAGTGTAACAATTACGCTATTTATAACGGAAATATATAAATTCGTGTATTTTTACAAAAATTAGTTTCTTTATTCTTTATTGTGTAAATATTCGTTTATATTTGATAAGAAATTACAAGGTTAAAAGTTAATTTTTAAATTTTATATAAATGTTACAAAAAATTGTACATAAAATCTAAAAATTACACTTTTAACCTTGTAATTTCTCATCAAACGAATATTTACACAATAAAGAGTAAAAAAACTAATTTTTTGAAAGTACACGAATTTATATATTTCCGAATTTATATTAAATAACGTTATTGTTACACTGATTACATGTGTAATTTTATATACTTTTTTATATATAAATTCGTGTATTTTTTATATATAAATTCATGTATTTTTACAAAGTAGTTTCTTTATTCTTTATTGTGTAAATATTCGTTTATATTTGATAAGAAATTACAAGGTTAAAAGTGTAAATTTTAAATTTTATATAAATGTTACAAAAAATTGTACATTTGCATAAAATCCAAAAATTACACTTTTAACCTTGTAATTTCTCATCAAACGAATATTTACACAATAAGAGTAAAAAAACTAATTTTTGAAAGTACACGAATTTATATATTTCCGAATTTATATTAAATAACGTTATTGTTACACTGATTACATGTGTAATTTTATATACTTTTTTTACAGTGTACCTCGCTGCTCCTTTCTTCCAACTGTTAAGTGATTCTTAACAAACTTTAAGTATCTGCGTATAATTAACGTTATAGAGAAATACAAATTGCTCGAACAGCGCATATTGCAGTTTAACCGCAAAACGGTCGTTAACCTTTTTCCCTCTCGAATCGCCGATCACCGTGTAATAAGCGCGACCATCAGATTTCGAAAATTACATCTGTGAGGAGTTATTTGTTATACGTTATTCCCACGTTCCTTTCCGCATGTCAATGCGGATTACCCAATATGCTCGTGACTGGAAACCCCTGATTTAAACTATCTGACGTAATTGCGATGTACAAGAAATTGGACGGAAAAGGGAGAACCTCTTTCTATCATTTAAATGAGATTTTATATAAGGTGAAGATTTCGATAAACTTCTAAGACACGGTTGGACGGAAAATTCGGCAAAATCAAACATATAAATATCTTGAAAACTCATAACTTTCGCAGAATGTTTTTATTGATAATTTTATTCACGTAGCCTTCGTTTATATTCCGCAAGTTCTATATTTGAAGAAAAGCGTATAATATAATAATTAGTTAATGTAAAATATATTAATCTCTTGTAAATATTACATTTTGGAATTAAAATAAAGGTAATAAAACTCTGTATTGCGTAAGTTTAAAAAAACATCAAATTGTATAATAATTAATAACGATATAATGTATAATCGATAACGATAATTTATACATCTTTTTGTAAACAGAGAAAAAAAGTTTTTAAAATTTATATGCACATCCGTTATGTATAATGAAATCAAAATTATAAGCAATTTTGCTTGAGCATATTTTGTAAAAGATAAAACATTTGTTCTTAAAACGTATAGAATTTTTTTAATTAAATTGTTCATATTTTTTAATTTATATATATTTGCATTCCAAACAATTTCATTTTTATGTACGACATATGTATATCACATTTCACATTGTCATATACTGCTTAGAAATCATGAATTGATTTAAAAGATTTCTATAAACAACAATACATATGTTCTTTTTTTAGAAATTGACTTATAAATTTATAATAATTTTGGCAGATTGTTGTATTAATATTGCCGTCTTTTATAAAATAGTAAGTAAAATATCTAAAACAAAATATTTTCATATGATTCACTTTTTGTTAATACACATAAATAGCACTAACATATATACAGAATATTCTTTATATATGTAAATTATAAATTAAATAGAAATTAAAACAAAGAATTATTAATACGAAAGTACAACGAAAAATTTAGCAATTTTTTAAAATCTCATGCACATATAAAAAATGCCAGTAGAAATGGTTCGCAATTGGTCAGACGACAACAAGAAAGAACGAAATGAAATGCGGCGATTTCGATTGTGTTCAACGATCTTATAAAATCCAAAATTGATTCGACGTCTAATATTTTACATATAATAATTATTTTCCTGAGATAGATGCAAAAAACAGGATTAGAATTTCAGTCGCTGGTCATATTATATTTTCGGTAAGAAATTCGCGCAGAGATACATATACAAGAGTAATTATAATTATCATAGTAATAACTGTATGTGTCATGTATAATATATATGTATATGTAACATTAGAGAAAATTGCATTTATGATAGATCATCGGTGAATGGGGAGAGTTTTACACGGCAAGTGCATCGGCGAGTGAGATGTGCAACGCGACGTCACGTGGCATGCGGCGATCGATTCAGACGACAGCTTCCACCGGGTGAAAGTATTTCAACCCAATAGATTTTCCGACTTCCTCTTCTCCCTTTTTATTTCTTGTCTTCATTCTTCTTCTTTACGCGAATGTGAAAACTGATTAAATTTTGCACGCATTTTATCGCGATCATTTCGGAAAATTGAATAACGATAAGATCATCGTATCATCGGCTCGTTTTCTTCGTTTTTCTTCCTTCATTTCCCTGTGTCCACGTGCCGATCGATGCACAGACCTCGAGATTATCTCGAAATATCTTTATAAACAACAATCATGGCGAATTATGGCACGATTAGGGAGGGACGATACACCTCGTGGAACGACACGAATCGAGAATTAGCGTCAGAGCCGCACGCCGCGCGATGGAAAAGCAGTCCCGAAGGAATGGAATCCGGTAAACGATTCGCCTAAGCCCGATTTTTGATCGACGAATCGATTACGAGATCGATTCGTAGCCATATTGTTTACTTCGGCGGCCGATCGACGATCGAGTAGATCCGCGATCGAACCAGAGCGGACGTCTACCGGCATTTCTTCCTCTTTTTTTTTTTTCGCTCCACCTCCTTCCTTTCCTCCTCGCGATTTCTGTCTAAGATTCCCTTTGCCGCGGATGAACGATCGGTGTTCGTCTTCTTCTCGGTTTATATGCACGCTTCCTTCTTCTTCTGCTGCTCTTCCTCTGCTGTTGGCCCCGATTACATGATTATGCACTTGCCTTTCTCGGCCCAGGGATTGTTCTTCTTGTCGGGCGCGTGTATCAGCGGGTCATTCTTCTCATTCTCTTCCACGTACTCTCGCATTCTGCCAAGAGGAAGAAGAAGAGGGTCAGCCGCATGCTGAAATTGCAATCTAGCAGCATGCGTTACTATTCTAACGGCTTACCTAAGGATGTGGCGCAATAAACGATTGAGATTGTCTTAATGGAATTAATACTTCGTTTCGAAAGAAGAAATAATAAGGTGCATAAATCCATTTTCAAGCATAAACTAAATTTGATTTGATGGAGATTTTTAAATGATATATTATAAATAATAAATAAACAATATCAAAAATATATTGTGTATTATACGCATATGCGTATGCAGTGTTTGCTGGTGTCTAGATAAAATTATCTAGATAAAGAGAAGGATCATCTTCATCTTTAACTAGATGAAGAAATACAAAGTATCTTTATCTTAGATGAAAAATATATGTATCTTTATCTTTAACTAGATGAAGAAATACAAAGTATCTTTATCTTTATCTTAGATGAAAAATATATGTCATCTTATCTAAAAATTGTCTAAGATGACGTTTTCATTATGCAAAAGGGAAGCTCCAGGCAAGCTTCTAAAAATCTATCTAAAATTGTTGAGGAACTTAAGACTTAATAACTTAAAATGAGAAAAGAACGCCGAGTCTTTTTCATTCCGTTCATTTATTTAAATTTATTATACTTAAATTTACTTGTACTTGTTTTACTTAAATTTGTGCAATGCATTAATGTATATTTTACAAAAATGATATATGTGTGTAGTGTTACACATTGATTATTAATATATTATATAATATAAACTAATAAATAAATATTTATCATATCATTTATATACCTTTTAGTTATTATTTAAATATTCTTTAGGAAAAGAGAAAAAATATGTGTTATGATTTTATGTTATGATATATGTGTTTATGATTTTAATATCCCATTTATAATCTGCATCACATTTTTTACAAATATTTATAGTCTTCTAAAATAAACAAAAATATCTAGATAGTTATCTAGATTATCACGATAATCATCTCATCTTTCATTTAGATTAAGTAAAAGCAAAATTATCTTCATCTCATCTAAGATAAATTTACGAATTTTTATCTTTATCTTTATCTAGATAATTTTGAAATTAGATAATTATCTAGATTATCGCAATAATCATCTCATCTTTCATCTAGATTAAGTAAAAGCAAAATCATCTTTATCTCATCTAAGATAAATTTAGGATTTTTATCTTTATCTTTATCTAGATAATTTTGAAATTATCTACAGCAAACACTGTGCATATGAGTGTGTGTATATGTATATTAAAATCTATTTTAATCTCAATATCGCGCGTGTGCCTTGAGGCGACAGTGCCGGTGCATTATTCGCTCTCGCAAATCGCCCAAAGGCCTGGATCTGGCGTGGATTTTCCAGAATCTCCCAGCGAATGTTTCGCGAAATGCTTGTACACGCGCGATACGTTACCTCCAATTTATTAGATCGCCGATAAGCTCGCACCTCCGCATGTTTTATGACCATTCACGACCGAAGCGAGTCCGACCGACCGATCTCGCTTCGACGCGACGATGTCGGTGAAAGGGACTCGGTTCAGGCTCGCGCACCCGATTTTGCGTTCAAGGAGATTCGTCGACAACTCGAAGCTTTCGGACTTTGTTGTTGCTAAACGCTCGCGAGAAGTATCCGCGGAATTTTTTCCCGCGGGATACACGAGAACACGCGCGCGTGCAAAGCATTTTAAACCCTTCACTGCATTTCATTGTATATAATTCTAATCGAAAATCACGTTCAACATTGTTGCTCAAGTTGCCTCGAACGCTTTATTTCCGAATGCAGCAAACATGTGACATTCATATTAAATGATAATTGTTTATGTGAATGAACAACGGGTCGAACGTAAAAAACTTTTGGCACTTATTTTAAGGATGTTTTGTACCTATTTTCAAAATATTGAGAATTTAATGAAAATTGTGATGACAGAATGTTCTTACATATGTTTAGAATCTTCAGTACAATTTTTAAATCGATTTACTAAAGCGTTCACAAGTTATAAGGATTTTAATTTGCCGAATTAACCGAATTAACATGTGTTCTTATGGGAAACGTATAACCACGTCGATTCAAATGACAAAAACGCATGGAAATAATATTCAGAATTTGTTTAAAATTTGCAAAAGTTTAGATACAGAGGAAATATTTATTCAAATAATATTATACAAGTACTAACTGGTTAAAAAGATATTAAATATAATTCAATGAAGTTAGCCATGTATCTGTCACAAGGCAAAATTCTTTGCCAAAAGTTAGTCATTGCGATTCAGACCTGTATTCGTGATCTTCAGTGAACAAATCTGTAAATGTTTAGCGACCTGTACGAAAATATCACTGACCCAAGTCAAATTTTAAATTATTCGGATATTAGTCGAATTTTTTTAATATACCAATTTTTAATATACAATTTTTTTAAGAATGTTTTGTACCTAGTTTCAAAATATTGAGAATTTAATGAAAATTATACAGAATGTTCTTACATATGTTTAGAATCTTCGGTACAATTTTTAAATCGATTCACTAAAGCGTTCACAAGTTATAAGAATTTTAATTTGCCGAATTAACCGAATTAACATGTGTTCTTATGGGAAACGTATAACCACGTCGATTCAAATGACAAAAACGCATGGAAATAATATTCAGAATTTGTTTAAAATTTGCAAAAGTTTAGATACAGAGGAAATATTTATTCAAATAATATTATACAAGTACTAACTGGTTAAAAAGATATTAAATATAATTCAATGAAGTTAACCATGTATCTGTTACAAGGCGAAATTCTCTGTCAAAATTTAATTTTGATTAACAAAATTCAATAAATATTTCAATAAAAATGCAATAAATATTTAAAAATACATCTCTGCACTGTAGCCAAGATCAAATTGTAATATTCTACACAATTTCTTACTCAAAATACACCAAAAGTGGATATATTCGTCAATATTGATTTTTAGCTACTTTTTGCTGGGATTGTACATACAAAACATCCTTAAAAAAGATTTTTAATCATTTTTTCATTAATTTGGAAAAATTGCAAAATATAAGAAAATTATTTATATTTAAATAATTTATATTTAAATATTATTTAAATAGAAGAATATATAATAACGAGTGAAAACATTCATTCGTCATTGCATTCACGAAAACATGGAAGCGACGTGATTTATTTAAGCTCCTATAATATTAGCGAAAGTACAGTTTCTTACACAATCTATAGCAGATAAAAGAATTATTTTCTTCAAATCATCTTGATTTATTACACCGTTTTAAATAACGGTGTAATATAAATTTGATGTATTATAAGTTTGATTTCGTTAACACAATAATCGCATCTCGTGCTTGATTTATCAGAGTTCGTGCGGAAATCGCAAACTTTCACTTATCAGGTCCATCGCGCAATTTTTAAATGAGGGTGAATGACCTTCCCCCCAGCACCCGTGTCGTAATGTTATCGATTCACGATTCCGCGATGCCTATTATTTATGTCGTTTATATAATGAACGGCAGTCGTCGCGAAATCGGAGCGATTCTCGTCGAGTAAGAGCCATCGAGCGAATCTATCGCAGAAATGAATGCGATTTTGTTCACTTCACGCTCGAATTCATAGTTTGTCTTACTTTCGCATCTGTCTTTAAGGCTCGCTTGATAGAAAAGTCACAATTTAATGCACGAAGACCAAGAGTGAAATTATCGGTTAACAAAATGTCGAAGAGATATTCCAGTATTTCCAGTTTCACGAGACGTTTAAACTGTCAATATTAGATTTATGCTGTAATTGATGAAGAAGATGTATATAAACGTTAATAATATTAAGTTTTTGATTTCTTCAAATTAATTTATAATTGGCAAACGCCTTTTTAGAACGAAAATGCAAAATATATTAATTTATATACAATGTATATATCTTACAATATCTTCAGTGTTTGCGATAGATAATTTCAAAATTATCTAGATAAAGATAAAGATAAAAATTTGTAAATTTATCTTAGATGAGATAAAGATGATTTTGTTTTTATTTAATCTAGATGAAAGATGAGATGATTATTGCGATAATCTAGATATTTTATCTAGATATTTTTATTTATTTTAGAAGACTATAAATATTTGTAAAAAATATGACACAGATTATAAATGGGATATTAAAATCGTAAACACATATTCTTTCTCTTTTCCTAAAGAATATTTAATATTATAAAGAAATAATAGCAAAAAGCTATATAAATGATATGATAAATATTTATTTATTAATTTATATTTATAATATATTTATAATATATTTATAATATATTAATAACAATAATATAAAAAATATATTTTAGATAGATTTTTAGAAGCTTGCCTGGAAAACTTTTTTGCATGACGAAAACGTCATCTTAGACAATTTTTAGATAAGATGACATATATTTTTTATCTAAAATAAAGATAAAGATACTTTGTATTTCTTCATCTATAATAGTTAAAGATAAAGATGATCCATTTCTTTATTTAGATGATTATCTAGATAATTTTATCTAGATACCAGCAAACACTGCATATCTTATATTTAATTTATTTTCATATACGTCGTTATAAGTCTCTTTAAATAATATTTTCGAGGAAAAGAAAAAAAGAGAAAGAGAGAAGAGAAATTAATTAAATTATAAAAGAAAAAAAATAAAATATAAAGACACGATACTCTTAATACTCTTAATAACTACAGAATTTTCCCTCTTTTCTATAAAATCGTTCCTTTCAATTACAGATTCTTTTAGACATTCTATCTGATTATTAACGACTGTTTATGTACAAGATCTCCGATCGAAGTATTGCGAAAACAAGAGCGTGTCGGAGGAACACGACCCACATTACCGATGAATGCAACAGGCAAGAGGCGTCGGGTACAACCGAGTTTAAAGGAGGTCACATCCTAAATTCGAGAGCAACATCGGCGCATCGCGCGTTCTCGAGCGATATTTCGCGTCCGGCAATTTCTGATATTTATCAATCTCGACTCTTAATTAAAGCGAAATTCGATGTTGCCGAGAAACACCATAATGACACCATAATGACGCGCTAAAGGACGAGCCAACTGGATCGCGGAAGTGGGCGCCGAGATCTGTGTTCCGGCGCGTACTTCCGCTTGCGAACGACGCGGAACCGTGAACGTTTCAATAACCGGTGACGCTTGGTTCTCGCGGTGGTTTTTGAGGCGAAAGCAAAAAAAAAAAAAAGTTTCCGCGGTCTCGCGAGACTTCTCGAACGGTGAAAGGCAGCAACAGCTCCCGTTCTCCCCTGCCGCGTCTCCCTCTCCCCACCTCCCCTCTTTCTCGTTTCTTTTTTCCTTCTTTCTATCTCTTCGCCGATCGACCTAATCTCGCGCCCCAATAATGCGACAATACATGTTTCCAACCGCTTCCTGATCCTTCTCCTTGCTTTCGTCACGATGATGTAATACCGAACTTTGCAAAACACTGACGCAAGTGATCAAGGATGTTCGCAGATTAGCGATATTTTTGCTCGCTCGATATCGTTTCAATGAATTTCGACATTAATAAAACAATCAAGAGGAAAATCATTAAATGTAATAATATAATAATTATAATAATATATTAATATAAATCAATATGAAGGAAGAGAGAAAATCTTTCTTTTCCAGAGTAAAGACCTGAGTAAATGTATAATGTATAAGTCTAACTTTAAATATTTCATATTCAAGTGTAATTGAATGTATCTATATAAGTGAATATGTATATATGATTATTATCTATGAAAAGTCGAGACCACCGTTAAGAATGTTTTGTATGTACAATCCCAGCAAAAAGTAGCTAAAAATCAATATTGACAAATATATCCACTTTTAGGGTATTTTGAGTAAGAAAATGTGTGGAATATTACAATTTGATCTTAACTACAGTGCAGAGATGTATTTTTTAATATTTATTGCGTTTTTATTGAAATATTCCGAATTTTGTTAATCGAAATGATTAACTTTTGGGCGAAAAAAAATCCCCCCCCCGGAAAAACCGGCCAACCCCATCAAATAATTTTTAAAAAAATTTTCTAACCAAAAAAAAAAAAAAAAATTTTTTTTAACAAAATTTTTCCCCCAAAACCAAATTTTAAAAAATTTAAAAAAATTTTTAATTTTTTTTTCCATGAGTTCATGTCATTTGAATCGACGTTATTATATGTTTCCCATAAGAACACATGTTAATTTGGAGCAAATTAAAATCCTTATAATTTGTGAACGCTTTAGTGAATCGATTTAAAAGTTGTACCGAAGATTCTAAACATATGTAAGGACATTCTATACAATTTTCATTAAATTCTCAGTATTTTAAAAATAGATACAAAACATCTTTAAAAAAATTGTATATTAAAAATTAGTATATTAAAAAAATTCGACTAATATTCGAATAATTTAAAATTTGACTTGGATCAGTGACATTTTCGTACAGATCGCTAAACATTTACAGATTTGTTCACTGAAGATCACGAATGCAGGTCTGAATCGGAATGATTAACTTTTGGCAGAGAATTTCGCCTTGTGACAGATACATGGCTAACTTCATTGAATTATATTTAATATTATTTTTAACCAGTTAGTACTTGTATAATATTATTTGACCAAATATTTCCTCTGTATTTAAACTTTTGCAAATTTTAAACAAATTCTGAATATTATTTCCATGTGTTTTTGTCATTCGAATCGACATGTTATACGTTTCCCACAAGAACACAATGTTAATTTGATACCTAAAAAATCCTTATAACTTGTGAATGCTTTAGTGAATCGATTTAAAAATTATACCAAAGATTCTAAACATATATAAGAACATTTTGTACAATTTTCATTAAATTCTCAATATTTTAAAAATAGGTACAAAACATCCTTAAATCCAATCGATCTTGTTTTGCGAACTTAATCTCGCAATAACTCGGTCGTTCGATCATTAGTCGACGCGCGACACGCGAGGGATATAATTAGCTCGATGATTTGTAACGAACGTGAATAATAATCCTTACGCGATCTCTTTTTCTACGCCCTTTCGTTTAAAGGGTGACGAAACTGCGAACGTTACATTAATAGACGACCGCCAATATCGTCTAATTAGACTCAATTAGATCATCGATCATCGTTACGTTGAGTCATCAGTAATCGCACCCGCGTCAGGTTTCTTGCACCTTTCCGATGCCCTCATCTCGCGCATATATACATATAATCGCAGCTTTATGCACTACTATGTGTCTCTGAAAGTGATCGCGGCGCGAAAACGCGACGGGCACACACCAAGTATGTGCCCAAGGAGATCCTGTCCCTCCATGTACACATAATACGGGGACGCGAGCATAATTCAGCCTTGACTGCCAGCAATCTGCACGACTACGTATGTACGCGTTGCTTTATATTTTTATATTTTTATATTTTATATATAGCGTGCGAAAGATGATTTATTTGGGAAAAGGCACTTCGCCAAGAGTCCAAAACGTACCGATCGGTTTTATAGGCAATTTTAATTTTGACGCGTAAAACGAGACTTAACGTTAGTCTCATTTCGCGCATGACAAATGAGATCTCCGTAAGCTACATCGATATACAATACTATGATGTAGTTTATTCCGAGATTTCTGAGCGATTGGCCATTTTACAACGTATGATGCACATGCGAAGGACAAAAATTACAATCCAAGTAAGCTAATTGTAAATATTATTTTTCATTTGATTAAAAATAATTGTTTTGTATACATTAAAAATTGATGGACAATGATCAAAAATCAAATCTTTTTATCTCATTTTTAGTATCATGACGAACGAATTGTCGGAGCGGAAATAATTGAATAACAACAATCAATTGAATATCAACAATACAACACAATATATTATATAAATTTATACGCGAACCAATTTCTAGGGAAAGATATTCTATGATTACGTATTGAAAATTACATCGTCGATTATTGGGAAACTAGGAATTGCTGTTACTGTTAAATAGCTTCCGCATATCATATCTTGTACATAAAGAATTTCTAAAGTATCCAAAGAAGCTTATAATGAGACGACGCCCGTATTATAAAAACTAAATGCACTATCTCGAGATTACGATTGCATAATGACGGTTCTTATTCGTTCAATAAATTATTATTACTATATATTATTATTATATATACTAAATTAAAAATAGATATAAATAGATATAAATTAAATAAAAAATAGATATAAATTATTAAAAATAGATATTAATTATTGCATAGAATAGAAATTAAAATATAAATTATGATAAAATATACTAACAATAAAATGAATTAAATTATGCCTTATAAATATATATGATGTTATAGTGAAACGTTGTAGCTTAGAATATTTCAAAAATACATACTAAGAATATATATATATATATATATATATATATATTATATAGCATATGTAGATAAAGATACGAAATTATAATAAACAAAATATAAATGTAAAAAATGCTTACATTATATTTAAATTATTATATTAATAAGAAATAAATGAATGATTCATTTAATGAAATAAAGATGAAATAAAGTAAATTTGAAAAAAATGATATTATTTAGAGATATATCATTACAAGACTAAAATTAATTAATTTTGTTTAATTATGGCTTTCCAGAGGGTTAATGGTTCATAAAAAAAAATTACGTTTTTCTTTCAAATAAGCAGAGATTTGAATAATGCAGAACTAATGTTTCAAAATAAATAAAATAAATATTAAATAAACTTCTATGTGTTTCCTTCAAAAAAATCATATATTTTCAACACTAATAATTAAACTTGAACCATGAAAAAAAGATTGTTTTAATATTTAAATCAATAATTCCGAGGATATTGAATATCAAAAAATATAAATGCGAATTATGTAAATATATGTAAATAATTTATTTCTAAATAAATTTTAATAAACGTAAAGAATTAATTTAAAACTTCCTGCAACGATATTGAATAATGAGAAGAAAAAAATTACAAATTTCTGTTCAAGTTTCAATCTGCCAATAAAAATATCATTTCAAATTTACAGAAATAAACTCATAATAAGTAGAAATTACAAAATTTCCGAAACTTATGATCTTCGAAGACAACAATTTTCTCGGGCGTTTTCTCGGTGCTTTCGGAAAAACTCGTAAATAATAATACATAGGCAGAGAAAGGCAATAAACAATAATCGACGATGATTCGGCTGGCGATGCACTTACGCCGCGATGCTCTTTGACAGGGGCCACCGTTCCATGGACGCCTGGTACTTCATGTTCTCGATCTGCTTCTTCAGTGCGTCCTTGTCCATGGTGGCGAGTATACTGGGATCCATGATTACAGCCGCACCCCCCTTGTCGCAATCGGGGACAGAGTAGCGCGTGCGCTTCCACAGGAAAATCAATAGGACGGCTGAAAGTGCCTATAAGGTGGTCCGTCTGTAACGCAAACGATGTCTCATCGGGAACGACAGAAAGAGGAGACTTGGCCCACGAGAGTACTCGAGGGATTGTCATAGTTATCTGGCGGCAAATCGTAAAACACCGCGAATGCAAGCCGATCTGACTCATTTCATGCGAACAAACGCCAATCGAATGGGAACGCGATTATTAAGATAGGAGAGGCACGTGTAATCAGTATCGCATTTGCATTTCAGGGCTAACTGATTCAACGCAAATCCGAAGAATAGTAGAATATAAATGTATACAGGGTAGGCCATTTTAATATTCGGACGTAAATATCTCGTATAGTAAGCAAGATGGAAAAAAATGTTTAAAAATGTTTAAAACAAAAATTTTTTGACTATAAGGGAGACATAAGATGGTGTCATTGATTTGACCTAGTGTAATCATTTGAAGGTCACGTAAAGGTTACCTTCAATTTTTTAAATGGAACCTGCTATTTTTTATTACATATTCTTGTAGCTGACCTCGAGAGCTTTCCAAAGCACTATAATTAAATGTTTTTTCATTAAGTACTTTTCGAGTTATAAGGCTTGAAATAATATCTTAATTTTACATAAACCATAAAATATCTAGTAAAATATTCATTTTTCGATTATCTTACCTTAATACTTTTATGTACAAAATAATGGGAAGAATCAATTGGTGTAAAGAAAAACATAGTTGTTTTCGAAGAAGAAATATGTAATTTGCAATTAACAATTACATATTTTTTCTTCGAAACTATATTTTTCTTTACATCAATTGATTCCTCTCATTATTTTATACATAAAAGTATTAAGATAAGATAATCGAAAAATGAATATTATATTTATTATATTTATATTTTATGGTTTATGTAAAATTAAGATATTATTTCAAGTCTTATAACTCGAAAAGTACTTAATGAAAAACATTTAGTTATAGTGTTTTGGAAAGCTCTCGAGACAAGCTATAAGAATATGTAATGAAAAATAGGAGGTTCCATTTAAAAAAATTGAGGCCCTTCACGTGACCTTCAAATGACTCTTCAAGGTCAAATCAATGACACCATCTTATGTCCCTCTCATAGTCAAAAAACTTTTGTTTTAAACATTTTTTTCCATCTTGCTTATTATACGAGATATTTACGTCCGAAGATTAAAATGGCCTACCCTGTATATGCTTTGACCTTTAAATTGCCATCGAATCCCTTTATTCCCTTTTCTCAATTTAGTATTCTAATAACGAAAAAAGATGTTTAGATTGATTCATGTGAATATATAAACATATCTATTTTATTAATATTTTATTTTTATTTTTTATATGTATTTCATATTATTATTCAATATTTATAGAAATAATCATTAATAATAAATCTTTATTATAAATCTCTTTATATAAAATAAAATCTTCATTATAAAAATAAATCTTACGAGCCAATCTCTTTCATCGCAAGATTGATCCACTGACCTTATTTAATCATGATATCGCATGTTTGCGTTGTTATTAACACTGCAATGATACGCGAGCTCTATCAAAGGTTATAATTAAATGAGATAATCCAAAAGTGCGTTATTAATTCCATTTTAATAACGCACTTTTGGATTATCTTATTTAATTATAACCTTTGATAGATCGCGTATCATTGCAGTATTCGATTACAATCTTGCATTCGTGATTTACAGAGTTTTAGTATGATTCAGACGGTAATCTCGCAGAAAAAGGCTTTTGCATGATTGCATTCGCGATCATTCATTCCACCATCAGTTATTAAAACTCCGCAATGCTGTCCATCGTTGGAATTCTCAGGTACATTAAGGCCATCCAAAGCCGTAGTCCATTTTGAAAAACCGGTAGCTTCTAAGCTTTCGCCCATAACCGTGTTCCAATCGCCCTCTTCGAAAAGATCATGTATACCAAGCCATGCTTCAGATACTTTATTTTCTTCCAAAATGCGTATTAATATTTTTTCTTCCGAGTTAGAGTTGATAATAGCCAAGTGACCTGTGTCGATAGACGTATTAACAGTGTTTGCCGGTATCTTATCTAGATAATTATCTAGATAAAATTATCTAGATAATTATCTAGAAACACTGCGTATTAAACCCGATAAAATTATTTGATTATTTAATTTATTTCTAACACGAGCCTTAAATATTGATCGATGACGCGCGAACACGAATAAAATTTATTAGTCAATTTTGGTACGTCTTTACTAGACAAAAAATTGCAAAAATGCAACATTCAACGGTCCACTTCATTAAATCCTTGTCAAGAACTCACCCCCTTCTTGAATGCAAATTCTACGAGCCTTGTTCCATGACAACTGGCGAATATGAAGTTTGTGAGCACCTATGCCAGGTGTAATAAGATAATCACTACCTGCTTTTTCTATGAGATTGACATTATTTTGCATTTTCCATTGGTTCAGTCCATAAATATAAATAATTTGCTGTGCTGGAATCAAGTTTCCATTCAAACCTGATAATGATTTACCTGAGTAAGGAGCTGTAAAAATATCTACAGTTTTGCAAAGTAAAATACTTCTCTTCATATCGATTATTTATTATTTTATTAATAAAAGATTTAATGTAAAAAGATTTTTTTTACAATTTAATATTTAAGAACAACAGAATCTGCTGATGTAATAAATATTTTTTTATTCTCACTTTCAATAAATAGAGAAAACGAAATACTGCAATTATTTTCTTATTAATTCACCTGGCAAGTTGACCGCTGTATCAGTTGTAATTGATGATTCCAACGCGAGACCACATGTTGTTATATATAAAAGCATTAGCAACGTATACCGTAACATAATTATTGCGTTATTTATTATGTTTACAATACGAATACTCGGGAATAAATGATTCGAATGACAATAAAATGTGCTTATATATTATATATTATATGATAAAATAAACTATTATCATAGGCAGCGAAATATAATTTGTTTTATTAACAGAACGCTTCATGAATTTAACTTTTTAATAAGGGTATATTTATAATATGATAGATACTTGAAATATTTAGTTTTTTAAAATTTTTTTAATTTAAAATGTTTTAATTTATTCGATTTAATATATACAATATAACATTTTACTTTATTTTAACAAATTCAGACAAAATTTATGGATATATGTTCAATAACAAAAATTTCCGATTAATTTTATCTAATTATCCCCATTTATCAAAAATTTAATTTGAGATTTATATAATTTTTAGGATAGTTAATATTAAAGGTTTAAAAAAAGATATAAATATATATGCTCACATTAACATTTTTGCCGAATTAAAATTTTTGTTTAGAAAAAAATTATAGAAGATATGAGAATGTGCAAAATTTGCAAAAGAATTTGTAAAAAGAAACATAATATACATTATACATAAAATAAGATATTTTACAAAAAAATTTTATCAAATTCTATAGAAGTGTCTCCATGATTCAACACAGGAAATATAATATTTATCAACTTGAGCAATTGACAAGTTATCGCAACAGGATTTTTGTTGATATTGATATGAGTATATCATATGATTAACGTTTATTAATTTGAAATAACATCATCCTAATTAGAATGTTGAGTTATTTATATAAATATTAAATAAAATATTATATAAATATAATTAAATTGTATTTAATAGTCTTTTTTACAGCAAAAAATAATACTACTTATTTTCAATCCATTTATAATATACATATATTATAAATTCAATAAGAAAACAATAACAAATTCAATAAGATTGAAGAATAATAAAAAAAATTAACTGATAAAAAATGTCGTTTATTGTGACGTTTTATATCAATTAAATAAAACTAAATATAATTAAATTGCTATTCTGTTTAAGATTAACATTTGATGTTTTTTCATCTATAAAATAATTCTTTTAAAGGAATGCATTAATCATAAATTACATTCCAGACTGAAAATTCGAATGTCACTATAACATGAAATCTAATACACAATAATAAAGCAATAATAAAATAAAGTTTCGCATTTTATGTAACGCGATTATCCTATTGTGCTAAACATACGCAAAATGGATGTTTAGCATACAATTTTTAAGTTTTTATGTCAAATTTAAAACTTATTATATAATAATAATTATTATTTTTAAGATTAGGCTTGCAATCGCAGCTATTTAATTAGCTAAAAGTGATGAGAAATATATAACGAAACACAAATTAAAATATAGTACTCACCTTGATGGAGGACGGAGAAATTCTGCGGCGAGGTGTCCGTTAGCAGGTTTCAAAACTCGCTTACGGAAGCCTCGGAAAATCTGGGCAATCTAATTTAAAGATAATTTCTCCGCCAGTATCATCAATCGTCATCAATGCACTCACAAACAAGCACATTCCATTGAACTTTATCTAAGGTAAATACATATTTTCAATGACTGACTTTTAAATATATAGGATATATTACAGATTCCATTGAAAAACATATAAGAACATATAAGAAATTGTGGCTAAATGTTTTAAAAATATTTTTATTAATAGAATATTTATTCTTTTGTTTTTATATTTTTATATATATTATTAAAAAATATAATTATTAAATGATTGAGGCTTGAAATAATTTCTTAATTTTACATAAACCGTAAAATATCTTGTAAAATATTCATTTTTCGATTATCTTATCTTAGTATTTTTATGTACAAAATAATAAGAGAAATCAATTGATGTATAGGAAAAACATAGTAGTTGTTTTTAAAAAATAAATATGTAATTGTTAATTGCAAATTACATATTTTTTCTAATTATATGTAAAGCAGTATCCTCTAAAAATAAATATTTTAAAAAATATTGCGTATAAATAAATAATAATTTTCTTTTTAACTTTTAAACAAATATTTAATACAAAAATTATATAATTTACAAGAAAAGATATTTATAGATTAATTTCATAAAATATGTAATAAATAATAATATATAACAAAAAATATAAAATAAAAATCTAATTTATATATAAATAATTATATATAATTGTGTTAAACACAATATTGAAATATTTTACAATTTTATATTAATTATTGTAAATATTTTATTACAAGTTTTAAATATTTAGAAAAAATAAAATCTCTGTATATATGTATGTACACATGTGCATATAAACAGTATTTCATACGTATTATATTTCACAATAATATAAAATTATTATCGCGAACAATTAATTGCAGTTGTAAAAAATAAATATTAAATTAATATATGTATAAAATACATTTAATTAATTACAAATTACTTACTTAAGGGTTGTTCCACCGTTACTGGTTGCCTTCCTAAATCTCCTCCTTCTCCTCCTCTTCCTTTTTTTTGCTATTCAGTTTTGACACTGATACAACACTTATTGTCTATGACTGATTCACTCGTGAAAGTATGATTAATTAGTCGCGCATGCAATAATTATCAAAATATGACTCTCGTGTATGACATGCGTTTTATTAAGCGACGTCTACAACGAGATTTTAAGGATATTTAAGGCGTAACACTTAAGAAATTGACCAATCACAGTCAAGTATTAAGAGAATATTCGATTGTGATTGGTCAATTTCTTAAGTCTTACGCCTTAAATCTCCTTAAAATCTCATTGTAAACGCCGCTTTACTTTATAATGGAAATATAATGCAAAGACTCGCACGAAAAAATACGATCCGTTGTCAATCAAAACTATGCAAACAAATTCACGAATTATATATACTATGGCACACACAGTACTACTTCTGTTATTAATAAATATAAAGACACGCGGTTAAATACAATATTACTCGTTAATTAAACGCGTCACAACATTATTCATGCGGAGCTGATCCGTATCCGTTTGATCGTTAATATTCTGTTATCAAAAATTTCAAAAACGAGGCACTTACCATATATTGGCAACTTCACTTGAACTCAACGCAATACTACGTGAATCGAATCAATGAGTTTGTTAAAATGCCATGGACTATTCGAAAATCAAACTATGTAGTCAAATTTTAACAATGTATAAAGAAAAATATTTTTCTATTAAAGAAGAATATTTTTCTATTACAATTCCGTAAAATATACGTATTATTAATAAGCAGATATATTAGGCCTTTTCGTTATTTTAATTACTCGACGATCCATACGTAATTGATTCGTAAAAATGACAAACATACCACATTTAAATAATAATCGAAAATTTTTCAAAGCACACGAAGCAATATTTTACAAGAGACTCGAGCGTATTTATAAAAATAATATATAAATAAATAAATATATTTAAATAAAATATATTATGTGGATTACAGTTGTAACATGAAACAAAATCGCACTTTTAATTTTCGAACAAAGAGCATCTGACGTTGCTAACCTTCTCTCTTGAATTTTGCCGCGCAAACAACAAAGTCATTACATATGTATTCGAAAAGTCCGGAAACGATCGAATATCTCGAAAATGAAACGTTTCTGAGAAAAATGTTTCCAACCAAAATTGTATGACTCGAAGGGGGCCATCAGATAGTGGCAACGATTTGACCTTGGAGAGTTATTTGAAGGTCACTTGAAGGTCACCATCAATTTCTTAAATGGAACTTTCTATTTTTTATTACACATTCGTGTAGCTTATCTCGAGAGCTTTTCAAAACACTATAATAAAGTATTTCTTTATTGAATACTTTTCGAATTATGAGGCTTGAAATAATTTCTTAATTTTATATAAACCATAAAATATCTTGTAAAATATTCATTTTTCGATTATCTTACCTTAATACTTTTATGTACAAAATAATGAAAGGAATCAATTGATGTAAAGAAAACGCATAATTGTTAACAAGAAAAAATGTAATTGTTAATTACATTTGCAAATTACATTCTTTTTTTCCGAAACAATTATGTACTCGACAAGTACTCAATAAAGAAATACTTTATTATAATGTTTTGGAAAGTTCTCGAGATAAGCTATACGAATGTGTAATAAAAAGTAGGGAGTTTCAATTAAGAAATTGATCTTCACATGACCTTCAAACTGACTCTCCAAGGTCAAATCGTTGCCACTCTCTGATGGCCCCCTTCGAGCCATACAACTTTAGTTCGAAACATTTTTCTCAAAAACGTTTCATTTTTGAGATAATCGACCGTTTCCGGATTTTTCGAAAACTCCTGTATGTTGATATCACGTCGCAAAAATAGGCGTTGTGGAACTTTTCAAAATTCAACGTGTTTTTATCTTCTATCTTTATTTATTCTTGTTTCTTATCGAGTTTTAAATTTTCGCTCTCTCTCCTCTCTCTTTCTCTCTTCTTGTCTCTCTCTCTCTCTCTCTCTCTCTCTTTCTCTCCTTCCCCAGAAAACTTCAACGAACTGTCATAACATGTAGACATTCTTCTTATTCTTTATATTCGAAGCATAAGATAACAATTGTCTGCAAATTTATGAAATACGAAAAGTAAGTGAACAATTAAGGATACTATTTTTTTCGAAATTAACATTTGTCATTCGTCTGGAATTCTATAAAGCTCTTCTAATCTCGTCAAAGCAATCCTAACCTTACCCATTCTCGTAGATTTGGAGAAAAGGAAAATTAATTATTGTCATTGTTGGATCAAGTGAGTCGAAGGATGAACAAGTATGTGAATTTGGCGAACGTGGGCACTAATTATGCCATGCGTATGAATCGCCTGAGAAATCGAATTTTCGGAGAAGTGGTCAGACCGACTAATCAGAAATCGATGAAAGTCGTGAAGCTTTTTAGCGAGAAACCGGTGAATAAACGACCGGAAATCGTGGATTATTACCCGAGATACGAGGAGACGGAATCGCTAATGTATCATCTACGCAATTATGGTCTCTTCAGGGACGAGCATAAAGATTTCAAAGAAGAATACCAACGTTTGAGGGAACTTCGCGGAAAAACGAAATGGATACCACCTCCGTTTAGAAATAAAGATAAATCGTCTTAAAATGAAATAGCAAGCTTGCGCTGTAAAGTATGTATTTTATTTATAAATAATATACTGTAAAATTAAGTTATGCTAAATACGGATTTTCTTATGACTTATTCCTAAATTTTGCATATCTTTCATAGCATATTAATATTAAATATATTAATATTAAAATTATATATATAATAAATATATAATATATAATAAATTATATATAATAAATATATAATATATAATAAATTATATATATAATATTATATATATTAATATTATATATATTAACTGTTAAAGGACACACTTCCATAAAATTACATAAATTGCACACTGGGTGTCTGACACCACGGATGTTCACATGTTTGCTGTGCAGGCAGTATTGGATATTTTTTTACAAAACAATTACTGAATAAAGTTTAATGTCTCTAAGTTTAATGTCTTTAATGACAAAAAGGTTTCATAGCTATTCATGGAATTTGAAAAAAAAAATCCTGTTTGAAAAAAAATAGGAAAAATGATTTTTTTACTCAAAAATTCATAACTTTTTTAGTTTTTTATTTTACGCCATATGTTCGATTTTCTCGAATTTAGTACGGTTTATTAGTGTAAAGTGAATGTTGGGTGTTTGACATCCAGAGTACTCTTTAAGAGTTAATATTAAAATTTTGATACATTTGAATGTAGATATCTAAATTAGCATTCACATTGTTGCATAAATTTATAAAGTTTTTTAAGAGAAATATAAAAGAAATTTATTATACAAAGTTTCTAATGATACAATAAATATGACGCATATATATCGAAGTATATATATATATACTCTATATTAATATTTACAAATTATCTTTATATATAATATCGCAGTCTGTTATATATACCATTATATATGCCACATTTGTTTCGATACAGAATCACATTATCTTTAGTCTATTAATAAGAGTTATTCTACATGAATGTATTTGTTGAGGCAGTTTATTCTTGCAGTTTTACAATTCCTGCTTCACTTTTTGATATTTATCATTCGTAATTTCTTCATCATTTGACTTCTTTTTCTTTTTTCCCTGTTTTTTGAGATCTTTCCCAGTGTCTCCTTTCTCATACAAGCAAGAATCATTTTGTTCTTTCAATGCACGCTCGGAACATAAATATCTAAACAATAAACAATAATACTAACTATATTAATACTAATTGTATAAATATTGCTTATTATTAAAACAAATATATCAAATAGAACATTACCTAATTAAAGGAATTTTTCCCTGATGATTATTATACCAATCTTCGATATCAGCTTCATGACTCTCCAGTAAATCTTCACACTGTGTTTTTAGAGTCGTTATCTCAACAGAAGGCTTGTCCCATAATTCATAGGGAATACCCAATTCTACTTTGACTCCCTTATCCCTATAATCATCTATTTATTAATTTCTAGATTATTTGAATAATGCCATATTATATTAAAGTATCTTACACAAGATTATGAAGTGTCGTAAATGTTTGACTCATTCCCTTTGCAAATCTTGTACTATCTGTACGTTCTTTGTGTATATTATATTCCAGTATACGTTCGCAAACATTTTCCATAGATTCTACTAATCGTAATTCTCTAGAAAGAAATCAGCAATTTATAAATTTTGTTAACAAAATAATCTTGTATATTATTTGAATTATTATGAGATACTTACGATTTCTTGTAGTCTTTTTTCTTTTTTGGCACAATATCATCTACTGAATATCCAATCTCTAATACATCATGTGTTTTCCCAGTTTCATCTAATCTAGCTTCAAGTTCAGTAGCTAAAACTTTGCAAACTGTAAACAGAGTTATTTTTAATTTCATTTAGTATAATCGTTATTATTATTTGTAACTATCTATTAAACAAGAATTTATAAATAATCTTTCAATATTAAGTCAACAATATCAGGCTTTAAATTTACTAAATCTTTAAATTTCTATCTTAAGGAAAAATCATTGCTCCAAAAAGATAAAAATCACCTTCGCATTTATTGGCATATTTTACTCCATGTTCTTCTTCAGGACCACCAAAAACAAAATACACGAATAATAAATTCAGTAAAATTGCACGATTCACAAGCATTGTGACTTATAAAAGAAGAATATTAATTGTAAAATCATGGAATGTTATTGAAATATCGTATAGCCAATGCATGTAGCGGTCTACGATGGCATTCGACGACGATCAAAAGAAATTTGTGCTCGTTTATACCGATTTACACTAATATTATTTTTAAGTGTCGAATACAATGCACGTGTGTGGAGTCAGTTAATTGGTTAACGAATAGGGAATTTGTAGAGTTCACTAAAGGATGTCGGAGAATTCTGGAAGTTCTTTGTATGATATCCAATTAATTCAATTCATTCGAGACAGCTACAAGTCAGCTGTTACTCTAGAAGGGGGATTCGAAACGCAATCCGATGCAACACGTGCTTATCTTCTTATATATTCACCAAATAGAAACCTGAGAGCAGTCATCATCCTAGAGATATCACTGTGAAGTTAGCTGTCGGACTAACATTTTCAATAATTCTGAAAACGCTATTCGATTGCTACTCGTTTGTTAATTTCTGCATGTTTTTTTATTTTGTTTGCATATTAATTATTTTTAGCAAAAAATCAAAATTAAAATTTGGACAAGTGTAATCACTGTTTGAAACCTTAACTCATGATTTCGTGAATATTTCGGTATTAGAACGTTTGCTAGTCGTTTGCTAGATCCGTATACACAAGTATTATTCTTATTTTATCGATAAATATTTTATTTATTAATAACTCGTAAATTATCTAGTAACTTAAGTTACTTTTAAGCGATTCGACGCGCATGCGCCGTCCCTGTTTTCAAGTCACATTCGAATCGATGTGTTCCGAAGCAAAATATTGGATAATTTATCGATAAAATAAGAACAATACTTGTGTATACGAACCTAGCAAACAACTAGCAAATGTTTTAATATCGAAATATTCACAAAATTATGAGTAAAGGTTCCGAACAGCGATTCCACTTGTCCAAATTTTAATTTCGATTTTTTACCAAATACATTTGTTAGTCGTTTGCTAAACTCGTGTATACAAGTATTATTTGTATTTTATCGATAAATTATCCAATATTTTGCTTCGAAACGGGTGGCACCCGATTGACCACGTCGCCAATTGACCAATTCAAAATAGGACTCTCTGATTGGCTAATCGTTGCTGGTTACCCTAGGCACAGGTCGATGTAATTGGCTATGGTCAAACGGGACGCTCTCACATAAAATAATTATCATATTGTCAAGAACAAAAGTTGCATGTTTGTTGGTCCGGTTTTTTTGTGGCTGGGCTCCCCGTGGACTAATATTTCCGGAGCATTTCGGAAATTAGTAAAAATATAAAAATTTATTTTGATAGTTTTTCGACAAAAAAATAATTAATACAAGAAAAATATATAAAAAGGTGACATTTGTGTGTATTGTTTATTATAACAGAAAATAATAAAGAAATTTTCTAAATTGAAAAACAATTTGAGGTTAGAATAACATTTCGTTTTCCGTAAAAAAATCCATTGGGAGCGAGGCTATCGAAAAATTGGATTGAAAAAAATTCTGATTAAGCACCACTCTAGTACTTTTCCGAGATTCCGACTGCCATGTGATGAGGGTGCCGTCCCATAGACATCGGAATAATCGGAAAACGGAATCGGAAAGGTGCAATGGTGGGCAACTAACCAATCAGAATTATTCCGTTTTTTTTCACAGCTGGGTTCCCCATGGTGATTATTTTTCGGAACAGACTTCAACGTGTGCGTAAATTCAAATATCTAATTGTCACTTAAGAGAGAGTGTTGTGATAAAGTTGCCGTTTTATATATTTTGATTAAAAAAGGAATATAATATCATATGTCGTCATATGTCAAGTATTGTAATTATGATATGTGTGTTGAGTTATGTTAGATTATAATGTTAATTTAATAATAGAAAGAGTCATACATTTCTAACTAACATTCCATATTTATACATTAATACTGATACTCATTAGTTGTTATTATTTCGAAATGTCATTTATTATATTCAAAATAAACTTACTCTTTATATTTTATTGTGTCATTAAGAAACCTCATTGCATCGCATATATATGATATATTTCATTATTTATTAATATACTATTAATATATTATACATATATTGTTTATATTATGTTATATATAATTTTATAAATTTTGTATATTTTTTCTTTTATTTATCTTTGCGTATTACATTGTTATTATATATAATTTTTACCAAAATTTACTTCTTTTACATTAAGTAATATGTTGAAAAAAAAAAAGAAAATGAAGCGAAAGAGAAAAAGTGAGAAAAAAGTCCAGATGGCGTTACTGGATTTACTCGCTAACTTCGCGCATGCGCACTCCATTTTGGACTTCACAAATTTTAGGGAGTTGCGTTACTAGATATATTATGCTTATGGATTCGCTGAAGCGGAGTGGCCGCTTTTAAGTTTCTCTTTGATATCCACATGTATTTTTGAATAATATTAAAAATGAACATAAAAGAAGCGTAAGTATTATTTTATTCAATGCATTGTAAGAGAATATGTATATATTTCAGTCCCCTTTTTATAATTTCTCTGTGTGTATCATATATATTTGATAATAACATTATGTACATTTGTAGATTTGAAGTGGAATGCAAGCATGGAGCATTTTATACCGGTGGCGATATACAAGTAAGTTTGCGAAAAAAAAAATGTTTCTATTTTATCACGTGCACTTCACGACATAATCCTTTCATTTTACAGTGGAATGCAGATGCAGAGTATTTATTCTGTCAAAAAGGAGGCACTGTTTCGATACTATCTGTGAACAAAAGCTCTGTGATATCATCATTGGGTGAGGTAGAAGCTAATCAACAGGAGGACACAATAAATTGTTTTGCTCTTAGTAATGATGACTCGAATATACTTACTCACCACAAAAGTGGATTGTTCAAATTATGGGATTGGAAAGGTAATAATTTAACAAATTAAATAGATAAAGAATTAGGTTGTGTTATGTATTAACAACGATACATGAGAAAAGAGCGATTAAGAGCCATCGCGGATGGTAGTACGTAAAATTTTATTAAAGATTATTTATTCGCGAAAATTAGAACGTGTACGAGGTATATGCATATATTTTACTTGATGCATTTACTAAGATATAGATTTCCATTTTTGAGAATTCTATAAAAAACTCCTCTTTACCCCTCTGAAGAGATGTAGACGATCAATTCAAATTTAATATATGTTCTAGATCAAGTTTGGATATGTTATAGCCAGAGTCGGGAACGTTACTTCAAAAAAATAACGCTTTATCGTTATTCGTTAATTAGCGTATTGCTAATTTTGAAAAGTAACTTGTTACCATTACCATTACTAAGAAAGTAACGATTTGTTACTTTTTCGTTACTTTTTATAATACAAAAATTAAATTAATTTATTTTAAAATTAATTATTATTTTATAGTATTTATTATAATTGATTTTAAAATATAATTATTTTATATATTTGACAATTATAAATTATCACATTATTGATGTTCCTCATATTCAATTTTTCATTTATTGTAATTTAGAAATTTTAGATTTATGAATACAGAGAAAAACATTAAGCATATATAATTTTCCAAAATATTTTTAAACTTTTATAATAGGAATAAATTTTTCAATTACTAAAGGTATACTATCCAGGATTACAGAATTAAAGTAACAGTTAAATTTATTACCGTTACTGTAAAAATGTAATGGCATTACCGTTATCTTATAGACAGAAAAAAGTAACGATCGTTATCGAAAAAAAGTAATGGTAATGGTAACAATGACAAGTAACATATTACTTCCCAATTTTGGTTATAGCATAAATATATATTGGAATTCTAATTCATTTTTTTCCTTTTCTTTCAATTATAGATAATAAGTTGATAAAATTATGGAAATCTATCCACAGAGGACCCGTAACACGAATAGCTCTTTCAAATAATGATATCTTAATGGCATCTGGTGGAAGTGATAGTGCTGTCAGATTGTGGAACTTGCAACATCACACTTGCACACATCATTTCAAAGGACTGCAGGGAGTAACTAGGTAATTATATTATATATATATATATATATATATATATATATATATATATACAGGTGGCCCCGTTCCAGCCAGACTTTGAGATCTTATAGGAAATTTAATTCTGAACAAAAAATTTCCGATAAACATGGGTCGAAAAATGTTTCCTTAAGAAGTTATCACTCAAAAATCTCTGATAAAGGAAGAGCAAAAGATGAAAAAAAAATGAAATAAAAAGAAAATGAAACTAAATACATTTCTTGAAAAAAACGATAAAAATAAAAAATAAAAATCTTTTTTTTTTATGAAAATAAAATAATTTTTTTAAACTAATATTTTAGTAATAAAACGTAATAATAGAAAATGAAAAAAGACGTTTTTCAAGAAATATATTTAGTTTCATTTTCTTTCCACCTTTTCCACCAATGAAGAGTGTTGTCAAGGTCATGTAAAAATAATATAAAAATTTATAAATAGAAAGTACTATTTTTTATTGCACATTCTTGTAGCTTATCTTGAGTGCTTTCCAAAACACTATAATAAATTATTTTTCCATGCAGTACTTTTCGAGTTATGAAGCTTGAAATCATTTCTTAATTTTACTTAAACTATAAAATATTCATTTTTCGATTATGTTACCTTAATACTTTTATTTGCAATTAACAATATTCCATATTTTTTCTTAAAAACAACTGTATGTTTTCTTTATTCAATTGATTCCTCTTATTATTTTGTGCATAAAAGTATTAAGATAAGATAATTGAAAAATGAATATTTTACAAGATATTTTATGGTTTATGTAAAATTAAGAAATGATTTCAAGCCTCATATCTCGAAAAGTACTTAATCAAAAAATATTTGACTATAGTGTTTTGGAAAGCTCTCGAGATAAGTTACAAGAATATGCAATAAAAAATAGTACTTTCCATTTAAAAATTTTAATGTTATTTTTACATAACCTTGATAACACTCTTCAAGGTCATACTGATATTGCTATGTAATGCGTTACTCGAAACCCTATAACTTTTGTCTGAAACATTTTTGTCTATCGCGCATTGTTTTCGAAATTATATTCGGCTGATACGGGTAGTCATGGACATCCTGTATATATATATATATATATATATATATATATATATATATATATAATGATACATTTTTAAATCTCTAATATTCAGAATTAATATCAATATTTTTATTATATTTAGTGTATTAGAATTCCATCCAGATATTACAAAACAACTTCTTTTCGGCGCTGGTGATGACACAAAGATTCATGGTTGGGATATTAATACTGGACAAGAAAAGGTTACTTTATCTGGACATTTTAGCAAAGTTACATCTCTTAATTTCCATGACAAAGAAAATTATTTAGTTAGGTAAGAGATTTTAAAATCTATTGTGCAAGTAAAATTATCATAATACTATAATAATCTACACAGTTCAGGAAGAGACAGAGTGCTGATCTTGTGGGACATATCATCTGGAACATCAATACGTGTTTTACCAGTATATGAAGGAATAGAAGGAGCATTTATAATACCATTCAAGTCATTACCAGCATTTATTAAGTTACGCAGAAAAGATGATATATATATTGCTTCAGGTGGTGAGAAAGGTACTAACAATTCAAATACGATTTAATATATTAATACATGAATAATATGAGAAAATGCAATTTAATATTAAAAATTTTTTTAGGTGTTGTTAAAATCTGGGAAATGAAATCAGGCAAGCTAATTTATACACAAGACAATTCTTTGGTATCACCAGCTAAGGAAGAAGGAAGTTTATCAATCACCCATTTACTTTACAATAATGTTCATAAGATTTTTGCTGTAGTATCTGTCGATCATAATATTATCATTCATTCATTAGAATTGTTTGAATGCAAGAAGCAGGTTAGTGTGCTTTGCATCAAATTCTATTGAAAATAATTTTGTATAAATATTAATACATTTTTTTAAATTATAATATTTATATTTATATAATAATATTAATATTTTTAATTATAATAATTATATTTATTATATTTTTATTAATTATATTATGGCAGTTGGTAGGCTACAGCGACGAAATTCTAGATGTTGCATATGTTGGAGCTAATGACAGTCACATTGCACTCGCAACTAACAGTTGCGACATAAAATTTTACGATATTGCATCTATGAATTGTCAATTATTGTGTGGTCATAGTGATAGTGTTTTGGCCTTAGCTACGACTTCGGCGAACGTAAATTTACTCATATCATCAGCTAAGGTATCAGTTTTTTTAACAATATTAATAATTTTAATAATTATAATAATAATTAACACTTATATACACAAAATTATTATTTATAGGATAATAGTGTTCGTGTATGGCTATTTGATAAAGAAACAACAAGAGTGTGTTGTATTGGACATGCTATTAGGCATACAGCATCAATCAGTTCTGTTGCTATATCTCAAATATCAACTACATTTTTTACAACTGTTGCTCAAGATTCATGCCTAAAATTATGGGAATTACCTAATAATCTCGAATTACATAGTATGTTAAAAAGAAAACATAAATACACACACACACACACACACACATATATATATTTATACATACAGGGTGTTTCATTTTAATTTTCCCAGGCAAATATTTCGGAAAATGAAAAATCAAAAAAAATGTTTCAGAAAAGTTGTATGGTTTCTAGGGGAACATAAGATGGTGCCATTAGTTTGACCTTGAAGAGTCACATGAAGGTTACGTGAAGGTCATTTCGAATTTCTTAAATGGAACACCCTATATATTTTTGCATACTCTTGTATCTTATCTCGAGAGCTTTCCAAAACACTATAAATAAACATTTTTTTATCAAGTACTTTTCGAGTTATGAGGCTTGAAATCATTTCTTAATTTTACATAAACCATAAAATATCTTGTAAAATATTCATTTTTCGATTATTTTACCTTAATACTTTATGTACAAAATAATGAGAGGAATCAATTGGTGTAAACAAAACATACAGTTGTTTTTAAGAAAAAATATGGAATTGTTAATTGCAAATTACATATTTTTTCTTCGAAACAATTATGTGCTTTCTTTATATTACAATTATGTGTTTTCTGAATATTTTAGTTTTCTTTATATTACAATTATGTGTTTTCTTTATATTACAATTATGTATTTTCTGAATATTTTACAACATATTTTACGGTTTATGTAAAATTAAGAAATGATTTCAAGCCTCATAACTCGTACTTGGTAAAGTACTTGATGAAAAAATGTTTAGGATGTTCCATTTAAGAAATTCAAAATGATCTTCATGTAATCTTCATGTGATTCTTCAAGGTCAAACTAATGGCATCATCTTATGTCCCCCTAGAAATCATACAACTTTTGTCTGAAACATTTTTTCGATTTTTCATTATTTGCCTGGGGAAATTAAAATGAAATACCTTGTATATTACACACACACACACACATATGTAAGATAGAGAATAAGATAAATGTAAAATAATTATTGATATTTACAGAGCAAGATTTGTCATTAAACATAAGCCATACGATATTAGCACATCAAAAAGAAATGAACTGTGTAACCATTTCGCCGAATGATAAATTAATTGCTACAGCATCACAAGATAAGACTGCTAAGGTATTACTGCAATAAACTTGCCTATATATGTGCAATAAATAATTTTAAGATTATATGTGTGACATTTTAGAAATAATATAATAATTATATTTATAGCTGTGGTCTGCTGAGGATTTACAATTACTCGGAGTGTTTCACGGTCATCGAAAAGGCGTATGGTGCGTTCGATTCTCGCCAGTTGATCAAGTGCTTTTAACAACATCTGCCGATTGTACAATGAAATTATGGTCCTTGACAGAACTTAATTGTTTAAAGGTAAAGAAAGAGAAATAAATTTTGCACATTTGTAGATTTTATTTTATCTTGGTTCTTATTCTTATTACAGACCTTTGAAGGACATGAATCCTCCGTTTTAAGGGGAGAGTTCCTGTCACATGGTATGCAATTAATTACATCGGGCGGAGATGGTCTTTTAAAATTGTGGAATATCAAAACATCTGAGTGCATATCTACTTTAGACCAACATGAGAGTCATGTTTGGACCCTTGTGGGTAAGTCTATATCTGATCTACTCGTATAAAAATATCTAACAATCGATATTCTTATAATTAAACATGTAATGTCTTTTTCTTTAGTTGCTAAAGATGAAAAACACATCATCAGCGGAGGTAGCGACTCATTGCTAATCATTTGGAGAGATGTAACTGAAGAGAAAAAGGTGCAAGCTGCAAAGGAAAAAGAGCGGCTCGTGTATGAAGAGCAAAAGTTGGCCAATTTACTAAAAGCTGAAGAGCTTCAAGCTGCGCTGCGATTGGCTCTAAAAATGGAACGTCCGTTGCAAGTTCTTAAAATTATAGAAGGTATAACTACTTATATTGAATAGCAATTAATATATCATTATGTATCATACCTGATTTAATGTTGTGATGTTAATGTCAGATGATACAAAAGTAAAAAAGTATGTGATAAAATAGTATGTGATAAACACATTTTTATATTACATATAACATTTTAGTATATTCCATTTATTTTACATTTACATTTTATTATATTACATTTTATTTTATTATATTATTATATTACATTTTTTTTATATTATATTACATATTATTATATTACATTTATAACATTATCATATCATATATATGTTTCATATTATATAAAATAATATAATTTTATCATATTAATCTTTTATTGAATTATTTAAATATTTTTGTGTTGCATACAAGTATAGATATTTTTTATATACTTAACCTATTTTTTATTTTTTATTTATACGTTTAATATAAAATATATAAAATATATTTCTTTTATAACAGCTATATTGCAAAAAAGAGATAACGAGCTTGTAGAAATAATAAAAGAATTAAAACCTGCTCGCAAAGAAGCCTTACTCAAGTGCGCAATTATGTGGAATACAAACAGCCGGAATTCGCATGCTGCTCAGGTATGATATAAGATTTAATATAATTCAGTTATTTAAATATTTAAAAGTTTAGAGATTTTTACAAAAATTTTTAGTTTTCAACGGAGATATAATTATTTAATTAAACTTGTAACCGGTTTTTTCGATTATTCAATTACTTTCGAAAAATCTTTAATTAATTAACGAAATGAAATATGTATATACATATATATAGTTTTTGTACTTTTTTTGCTTATTATTATTTTTAGATAGTTATAAACGCTGTAATGGCAGAAATCGGGACTCAGGAACTACAGATACCAGGCTTATCTTCCACTTTAGAAACTATGATACCTTATACCGATAGACACTTTAAAAGATTGACAAAACTTTTGCAAGATCTTCACTTATTAACATATACTGTTAATCGTATGAAACCTGATATTGTATCAATTAACACTAATTAAGTTACATATATTATGTATGTTGTATATATTATATGTATATAATATTACATAAGTATATGTAAGAATAAATTATACAAATTTCGTTTTTTTTATAATTTTAGCTTTTTTATAATTTTATGATTTTTTATTAGGTTATTATTTATGTTTAATTACAAATTATATAATACTTTTAAGTGATTACTTTTATAGTAAACTATCATAATAGTGCTAAAAACGAAAATGAATATGAGATATAAATATCTGCATGCGTAATCGTATCATGATAAAATTTACAAGTTCAGGAGGGAGATAACAAAAATTTCATTACATAGAAATGTGAATCATGAATCATTATATTGAGCTTTTAACATTTTTTCATGAGCAAGTAACTACACATTAGACGCATTGTTCTGAGAAGCAGTGAACCGTTTAATGATATTTGATATTAAAGCCGCGCGTTTAAATTAATGCATTGTGTTAGACAGCGATATGTAAATTACACAACACTACAGATGAGAGATGAAAGAATCTATACAACATTATAAGCCTTAAACATATAATGAATATGTATGTATGTATGTATGATCTCACACATTACCTCGGAAAATACGTGTATAATTCAAACGAGTCCGGAGGAGCACCATGAGAGAGTGGGAGTGAGGTTTGTCTGGGCGTCTGGTTTCCAACAAATTTGCTCACCGGAGTACACTTGCGAGTTACAAAGAAAGATCAGTCGGAATTCATTAGTTGTACAGTTAAGTGATGAAGGAAATTTAAGAATGATTCTCGGAAGAAAGATCTTTATTTTGGCGTTCTTCGTTCATCTGTTGCAGTTATCATCGTTCGCAAATGCGACCACAGTGTAAGCTGTATTCTACATCATTAATAATATAAAAAAATTCCATTAAAAAATAATATTAAAGATTAAAAACTTGAAAATTAATATTAAAAATATTAAATAGAAAAACTAGATTATACCGGTAACTAAACGTGAAACGCGCGCTGTTCAGAATGCAGATTGAAAATATATTAAAAAATATATTTTTTCTAATATGATATATATATTAGTTCTTTGCATTAAAATCACATTTTCTCAAATGTATTTTTCGCGAATCAAAGATACGTCTCACACATAATTTGTTCGTTATCAAATTATAACTAGTTAACTACGTGCTTGACATCTTTGGTTTGCGAAAAATGGTCTGAAAAACGTGATTCCATCGCAAGAATTTAATATACTCTTGTCTTATTCATTAAATAAATATGCTAATGTTAGGATTTATATATTCGTACACACATATACACATATTTACAGTTTAATATTAAATTATTTGATATATAATATTTATATTAAATAAAATATTAATATATTATATTAATATTAAATAAATTATTTAATATATAATATATATTAAATATATAATACATATTTCTCAATATGCATTGCATAATATGTATTCGGATAAAAAATATCAAAATTTACAACGAAAACGCTTTTCCTGCTAGTTTATTTAAATATAGTACAAATTAATAACAAAATCTTAATAAACACTTTTTTTTTACAAGAAACAAGATGATTATTCGCTGCATGCGGAGTAGCTCTTGGGTAATGTCACGTTGTTAGTGATTCTTATAAAATATATGCTTCATAAATTTTGCTAAACCGCAAAGTTTACTTGCTCGCGACGAATGCCTCATCATTGCTTTTCATCATCATCTGAAGGGTTTTGTATATTGTAAAATAGTATAAAATGAAGAGGAAAAAGAAAATATGTTAATGCTATTTTTTTTCTTATTCTCGTTTTATCCGCGAATAATGTATCTTTTACGTAAACCTGAAGCTGTTTTAATACGTATTAAATCACAAGGAAATATGGTATCATAAGGTAAATTTCGCGTATTATTATTTTTAGCCTTGTGAAATTTTATAGCTGCTTTCAAAGTTATTAGCGCATAACATTCGACCTTCGGGGTTCTCTAAATACGATCAATCACCAGTATCATTAACGAATTAGAGTAATGCAAATTATTCCGTAGCGAAAGAGTGTTTTTATAACAATGCAAAAATTCTCTTTGTCGTAATTTGGAAAGACAAGTTTAAGAAAAATCATTAACAAAATACTTGCCGAGAACTATTATACGTTTTTTATACGCACGCGAAGAAACCTGTCTTATTTTGACAGTAAAACATCATGTCCAAATCACACTTGTTCAAATATCAGCATTTAATTTTTGTCTTTTCATCAATCTTTTTCGCTTTTTATCGCGAATCTCACCATTATTGCGTTTACTAGCTTCAATAGCTTATTTGTTCTAAAAAAATATCTTTAAAAAAATAAAATACAATAAAATTATCAATTAAAAAGATAATTGTTAATATAAAAGAGATTAATTAAATTAATGAATAGAAATTTATAAATTAATAAGTAAAAAACTATAGAAAATAGTATATATATATTATAAACACGGAATATGTTACTTAATTTGATTATATTTTTTTGGAAGATTTTCATTGCTATTAAGAATGCAAATAAAAATATCTAACAATAAGATTAAAGTTTCTATGATAACATCTCGTGTTTAACTTTTTTAATTCTTATAATCATATTCTACATATAAAAGTATTAAAAAATTATTGAGAAATGAAAATGTCTTCGAAAACATTTATTTCATACTGAATCTATTTATATAAAATAATGAAATTATATATGATATATATAAATAATTTAAAATAGCTAAAAATGATTTCTTAAATCCTGCAGCTGACTTTTAGAACAAAGTTATACTATAAAAAGTGTTCTTTTTAAAATAATTAAAATAACTTTTCAATTCTCGAAACATTTGTATATTTTTAATAAGAAAGATGTTCATATTAAATAGTAAAATTAAATAAAGCATCTCGTATATTATAAGGTACACACGAAATAAATTATAAAATTTATAAAGAACATTTTTTCAGATCATTGAAAACATATTTTTAAAGATTTTTTGGAGATTTTAGAATATATTTTTCAAAAATATTCTGATTCATAATCGATTTTTCCTCGATTATTTTTCGGTAACTGAAACTATAATATCTGTACAAATGTTTATTGTTCAGCATGTACCTTGTGACACTTTGCATATCTTATGACACGGTATAACGTTAGAGAGAATTTTAATCCTAATCTCGATTGGTACATACAATTCTATAGGACATAAATATGCTGGTATTATATAAACAAGATGTTTGACGAAGATATTTAACGTTATAAATTCAGCATACAGAGTGTGAGATAAGAACTTAATATAGTCGGCGGCGTTCTTTTGTGCATCGTCTTACGAATGAAGCACGTGCACACTTGGAGCATATAATAATTTCTGCAAAAATCTTAATCACATGGATCAATGCTTGTGAAAAACACAATTATTATTTCGCGGAATTTGATAACGCGTCGAACTTTTATAACTTAGATTAGTGACTCATAATAAACCGATTTAGCGATAAATCGTAAAATACTCGGTTCTTATGAGTAGGTCATATGCGCATCAAGTGACAAGAAAATTTGTTTCGGTGCACAATTACCTGTAGCCAATGTCATCTGTATATAACATTTACATCAATATAAAGAATTGATAGACAATACATACAATGACTTACTAATGAACAATACATGACAATAATAGAAAACACATGTGCAAAGAGACGAGGTGTAGAATATTAATTTAAACTATTTTTCTAGATCTGTAGACTATTTATAACACGCGTTTCGCTACAATTGCTGTATTTAATATCACATGCAAGCTTTTATATATACTTCCTGTTAGTTCGAAAAGTTATAACTATTTGAAATCACTTTATGCATTTCTTTTCCAAAGAATATATTTCCAAGTTTTTAAATAGAAAATATCCTTTAGAAAAGGATATTTAAGCATTCATTGTTTATTTTTATAAATATCTTTTTAATAACAAGCCGACAAAATTTGGCCAAACCCAAACCCAGAAATCAGAATATACTTTTTCGAAGATTTTCGACGCGCTGAGTTCGAGTCTGAAGTCAGAATTTCTCTGGTGACTTCGGTTTTCGAGATATATATTCTAACCTAAAAGTGCCAAAATCACGGTTTTTCGAAATATTTGAAGTTATGTTACATCGCAAGCTAATTTTTTTTTCATAAAACCATTAATGGGATCCGAAAGAACTACTCTTCCTCTTTAAAAAACATTTTGATTTATCCGGATATCTTTTTTTATCTTTGAGAAATTGAATTAAGTAGTTTGACATTTTTGATGTTCGGAAATTGAATAGCATCAGGTAAGTACAATATAATGTATGTACACGAAATATACATTCTTAAAGGGTTTTGATGCACGCTGAAATTTGACATTATTTTTGCAATAGTTTGTTTAAACAAATTGTTTAAACAAATTATTTAGACAAATTAAAAACCTTAGGAAAAGTATATTCTGGTTTTTGAGTCTAAATTTTGTCGGCCTGTGTAATTTATTTCTCCTTTCAAATACCTTCCTTCTCCGAGTAATTTTTAGAGATATCTCAAGTTATTTTATTAATGCTCAATTTATCGAGATTGTCATTTTTTTGCTACATAAACTTTTGCAAATTTTTACTAGAGATTCCTATATTTTATTCGAGAGTTAAAATCGCGCAATCATATGAGAAAGCGCATGTCTTTCGGCGTAAAATATACATCTAATAAATTCTAAAGATAGAGTTGACACTTAACGAGCGTTTTAAAGAAAACTCGGAATTTATTACAGATCCGGAAATTGCCCGTCGTTCAGTAGTTCCATGACACAAACGGAACTTTTGCAAGAATTAGCGAACGAATGCCGTTACGATAAAATGGTCAGGCCACCGGGAGTAATTAACGCTACGGATCCGATCAAGATTTATACGAAAGCCTTTATTTACACAATAAAATCAAACATGGCCAAACTGGTATATTTGTGCAATTTTACTCATATCTTATACATAGATAATATCTAATATGTATAAATATCACCGAGAATCAATAATAAAGACAGAATAAATGATAAATGATTGCAGCAATTTGACGTGCATCTGATGCTGCAGTTCCGATATCTTGATAAACGGCTGAAATTTTCGGATATAGCTCCTTATATGACTCAAATATACGGCGGTCAGAACGCTCATGCTCTAATTTGGACACCTACCGTATACGTCGCGAAGGAACGTACTTCAGCAGTGATGGGAAGTGGCGTAAAAGATCTGCTCATCTCCATCAGTTCTCATGGCACGGTTATTTTAAATACAAGGTATTCAATAATGTATTTTGAAAAGAATCACGAATCTTATGGTTAAATGAAAATCGAAATGATTAAATGAATTTTGATTTTTTTATTTATTTATTAGGTGTGTGAATTAATTCGGTCCATTTTTTTCTTTCAAAAAAAGACTTTAGTGTGAAAAAATGAACATGAAAACATGAAAAAGTATACTAATAAAATAAGTAATAAAATAAAGTATTTGCCATCGTTTGTTATTATTTTATCCCATCTGTATGGCAGTTGTTGTACTCCGTGATGGAAAAATTACTCGTCCTTCGAAGCGATCATTCATTGAGCCATTTCTCTATTTCTTTATAATTGTTGAAGTGCTGGTCCGAAAGCCCGTGTGCCATCGATCTGAACAAGTGATAATCGGATGGAGCAATGTCTGGTGAATACGGTAGGTGGTAAAACGTCCCAGCCAAGTGCTTCCAAGGTGGCCTTCATAATCTTTCCAGCATGTGGCCGAGCGTTATCGTGCTGGAAGATCACTTTATCGTGTCTTTTTGCATATTCCGGCCGCTTATTCTTCAATGCGTTTAAACGGATCAATTGTTGTTGGTAAAGTTCGGCAGTGATGGTTTGGCTCTGTTTTAACAGCTCATGATGCATTACACCCTTCTGATCCCATCATATACAGAATATTACTTTCTTGCCGTGAATATTCCGCTTTGATGTCGATGTGGATGGTTTTCCTGGGTCGCAAATGGATTTCCTTCGTTTGGGATTATCGAAATAAATATATCTACTTTTCGTCTCCAGTCACAATACAAAAAACCTTTTCTTTTTTGCCTGGCAAGTAAGATTTCAAACATGGCTTTTCGCCTGTCGATGTCTCTTTCTTTCAGTTCGTGTGGCACCCATCTTCCTTCTTTGTAAATCTTTCCCATAGCTGCCAAACACACAGAAATTGTTGATCGATCAACATTCAACAATTGTGTGAGCTCATGTTGCGATTGAATTTGTTGACATGAATTTTCATCGATTAGCGCCTGCAATTTCTCGTCCTCGAACTTCTTCGACTAACCTAGATGAAGTTTGTCATCGACAGTAGAATCATCACTTTTGAAACGTCGAAACCATTCTCTGCATAATTTATCGGTGGGAGCACTTTCACCATAAGCTTCTACGAGCATTCGATGAGCTTCAGCGGCTGATTTCTTCAAATGAAAACAGAAAATGAGAACTTCCCGAAAATGATGCTTTTTGGGCTCGAATTTCGACATTTTTGAATCAGATAAAGACGATGTAATTGTTACAAACTCAAACGTTTATCAACTGAATATTATTGCCAGATGTCAATACTAAACCATAAAGCCTTTTGCAGACATTAGAGGTTAGAAAATTACATAGTACAGTAATTGACCGCCAGATGGACCGAATTAATTCACACACCTAATATGCTACTTTGATATAAATTTTCTAAATTATTAAATAAAAATAAAGAAAAATGAAAAAAAACGGAGAAACGTATGTTTAAATTTCAGACTGGAAGCGACACTCAATTGTGGCTTCCGATTGGAAAAGTTTCCATTTGATGTGCAGGAGTGCCCACTAATCTTCGAAAGCTGTAGGCTGCGATTATATCATTAATTATACAGTTAGGCATAATTTACACAGTGCTTTTTTGTCCAGCAACTGATGTATCACTAACATAAGCTAATAGCCTTAGCAAAAATGAATATTCGGAGCGTAAGCCGAATGTAAGGAAGTGTAAACGAAGTTCCTAAGAAGCGTAAATTGAAACGTTGAAACGTAAACGAAGCATTAACGCTTTCGGCTTACGCTCCGAATATTCATTTTCGCTAGGGTAGTATAAAAAAACAACACTTCGAGAAGTCAGAATAAACAACAATTTTCTTTATTCAGGCACATATGTTAGTTAAACTAAAACTCTTCTAATTTTACTTTGTCAACTGGCAAGAAAGCATCGTGCAAACTTCAACCCTCTGCGATATCCCAAAAGTCCCAGACCAATCGAATATTTCATAAATTACGCACTTTAGAAAGAAATGTTTCATTGTCAGACAAAAGTTGAATGGTTTGAAGAGGGCCATAAGGTGGTTAGGTTAGATTAGGTCATTAGTTTGATCTTAAAGAGTCACCTGAAGGTCACGTGAAAGTCACTTCCAACTTTTTAAATGGGATATCCTATATGCTTTTGCATATTCTTGTAGCTCATTTCGAGAGCTTTCCAAAACACTATAATTAAGTTAGTTTCCATTAAGTACTTTCCGAATTATGAGGCTTGAAATCATTTCTTAATTTTATATAAACCATAAAATATCTTGTAAAATATTCATTTTTTGATTATCTTACCTTAATACCTTTATATACAAAATAATAAGAGGAATCAATTGATGTGAAGAAAACACGTAATTGTTTAAAAAAAAAAATGTAATTGTTAATTGCAAATTACATTTTTGTTGACTCTTCAAGGTCAAACTAATGTCATCACCTTATGGCCCCCTTCAAGCCATTCAACTTTTGTTTGAAACATTTCTTTCTAAAGTGCATAATTTATGAAATATTCGATTGGTTCAGGACTTTTGGGACACCCTGTATGACAAGTCTTGTCTCGCATGAACAAAGCGAATGATTTTTTCTTCCTACATTAGGGACTCATAATGTGAACGAAATGATATTGGACTGGGATAAGGATCCGATTGTTATTGCGAACGATTTGTATCTAACGGAATACAAGCTCGTCGACACCTGGGCCAATAGCTCTGGAGTATCTTATACCTCGTGGCAATATCATTACGGGCATTTCGGTAAGACTCAATTGATTGGAATATTTAATTTGATTTAATAAAAAAAATACTGCATACGCTATAAGTCATATCGTTACTAAAGCTACCATATGATGGGATTACAGCCGGCAATTTCAGTTCAATAAATATCACATTTAAATTAGCACGCGAAATGGGATTTTTCATGATGGATTATTACGTACCATCTATACTAATAGTAGTGATTTCTTGGGTATCCTTTTGGTTGCATCAAGACGCGAGTGCACCGCGAATACTTCTAGGTAAAATATCTATTTTTCTCACACATACTCACAGCACACATACTCTCATTAATAATATATTGAATAATAATATTTTTTAAACGCGTGCGATTTATATATTTTCATCAGGAACGAATACTATCTTGACATTTATGACGCTCGCTTCGAAAGTGGGAAATTCATTGCCGAAAGTCTCTTACATAAAGGCAAGTGAGATTTGGTTTTTGGGCTGCACGATATTTCTGTTCTCAGCGATGGTCGAATTTGCCTTCGTTAATACCATATACCGAAGAAAGTATGTAATATTCTTTGTCAAGACTTTTTTTTTATATATACTTTAATACTTACATAACTTTTAGCTAACTGATACAAACTGCTTATTACTAGAGACAACATGTCATATATACATATATATTTATGCGTACAGAAAAAATGTACCATTGAAAAAGGTCAACAGCAAATACATCCTTAAGTCTACTTTGACGCCACGACTTGCGCGAAAGCAATTCCAGAAGAATACAACCGGATTAGAACGATCCCGATCGTGGTCGTCATTAGATAATACAAATACGAGCAGCGAGCAAGACTTCACGAGTCAAAATTATCTCACCGTACACGTGAGTTGTCGATTAAATTGTATTTTAAATATAATTCCCAATATTGTAAATTACATTTAAAAATAATCTCTTCGAGAGAAAAAAGAACAGTTATCTTTATTTTAAATCTTTATTTAAATTTCAATGACCTTAAAATTACTTTCAAATGCATCATTTATTTTTTAAATGATCTTCCATACGGCACAGAAATATTGCAGTAACATTGCAGAAATATTTCTTTGCAAGATTGCAACATTGCAGAAAGGTTACAAAATATTGCTGCAACGTTGCTGCAATATTGCAGCAACAATAAAATGTCCGCTTGTAGAAATATTGCAATGCAATATTGCAGCAATGTTACGGTGCAAACGTATTTGTAATATTAAATTTAATAAATAAACTTTGAAAATATAAAAAAATATTTAAGAAAGATAGGAAAAAAATGTCTTTAAAAAAACATCTGTTGATGTTTTTATTAGATATTTCTTAAATATTTATCTCAATAATATTACATACAATTATTATTTTACATACATTCGACATAAGAATATTTTAATACGTGCAATAAATGAACTATTTCCTATTTACCCGTTCAATTAAGAAAAATCTGTTTAATATTCTGAAACTCAATAAAGGATCCATATTATTAAACAAATTATTTATTTAATAATCTAGATCCCTCATTAGGATTCCGAATATTAAATAAATCAAGTCAGTTTATCGCCAGAAATTAAACTGACACGAGATAAGAAATATAATTACTACATTAATTCTTTGTAGACCTTATATCCATCTTATAATTAGATGAATTCGAATATGAGTTAGTTAAATTGGGTGTCGCCGCGTAGCGGCAAGTAAAGAAACACATGTTATACATTTTCGCTATGTTAAAACGTTGCTGCAACATTGCCAAAGTAATATTACAAAATAATGTTTCTGCATTATTGCTGCAACATTACACTGCAGTGAGCAATATTGTAACATTGCAACAACGTTGCAGCAAGCTTCTGTGCTGTATGGGCTTAATCATTTTAATATCCTGAATAATTTCCTCGACAAAATTGTAATATCGATCAATTTGCAGAGTTTTCCAAGCACGATCAATATTCCGTCGGTGAGAATAGAGGAGGATAAGGATCCGGATCCTTGTCCAGATTCTGTCGGCAGCATCACGACTATTGACAGCGGTACCCCGCCGCCTAAGCCATTTCCACGCAGACCGACTCTCGCCAAGCTGCACAATTTCACAACGATGACACCGCAAGAGATCGCTCAGTGGATCGACAAACGCAGCAGGATAGTATTTCCTGTGTCGTTCATCATATTCAATATTCTCTACTGGTCTTTCATATGGATCTGAGAGCTTGTAATGATTTGTACAATTTGATTCATGCAATGAAACTTGGAATGACGGAAATGGTAAAAAATGGACAGAACCAACGTTTCCAAAAAGGTAAAAAATTGCAATTTTTCAGAAATTATTAGAATTAGTACAATAAGTTTTCTGTTAAAAGAATAAAATTATTCGGAATTATATTCAAATTAATTATACGAGAACGAAATTTTGATTTCTTCTTTAAATATATTTATATGCACAGTACATTTATATGTACTAATAATGTAATAGACTTGATGTAATAGACTTTTTAACATGTGCGATTGAGAGTCCAGTTTGAATGAAAAATTAATAAAATATTTTGCATAAGGTTGCAATTACAATACTTTTCAATATTAAGGTCAAAATTATCGTACAAAATAAAATTAGAAGAGTGTAGAATGCATAATATCTATTTATATATAACATCTATCAATGTGCTATTTTTTATCGATATCGTAATTTATATAACATCCATTACACAAGAGATCAAGTTTGATCGTGATACAAATGCACTTCGCATGTTAGAAGAACTTAACATTTCTTTTATATCATATTGTACAATCAAATCGTTTTTATTAGAAACAATGAATCACCAAAATCTTGGGTGATGGCTCTTTTTTCCTTCTTTGCCCTCGAAATATTTCCTATCTTTCCACGTGCGTGTCGAGCGAAAAGATACAATCAATTTTAAAAAGATACGATCGGCGCGCGCGCGACTTTACGGTAAAATGAATATGTGTTCGAGAAATGACGTAGAACCTCGAACGAAGGACACTTTCAGTCACTTGAAGGGTCGAGAACCGTCAAATCATAAATTCCTTACGATAATATTGTTTCATATATTTGTGCGGAGTAAATAAACAACTGGAATTTTTTGAGACATTCCTGAAAAAAATAACGGTACGATATTATCTTTATATTTTTTTTCTCATTAAATATTATATTAAATTTTCACCAAATTGGTCAATTTCTCATATTGATTCACGTTCTATCGTTAAACAGTTCTGTCATATTACTGTTTTACATTATTAAATAGTAGTACCTTGTAAAATCGGTATAAAGTGGAAACTGATTGATGAGCTCATTATTATTTCCGTCGAATTTTCCTAGTTCTATCAATAATCTAGAGCCGTTATTTGGAGGTCAGAAGTAGCAACCCTTTTCCACATGCCGCATAATACTCGTTTAATGTTCTTCGTTCCTAAATATCGATCGCAATATCTAACCAGTCCCGCTGACCTCGATGCTTAACTGTGTCCAGCATTGATTACTTTCGTCCGTAGGAAATAATAGTGGAACGGATAACCATACACGTACAAGGATAGATACTGTTGTGCATCTATCCTCTACTTCAAGACGCCACTAAGATTTTTAAGCTTAAAATTCCAGAAAATTTATCTCGACGTTTGTGATAAAATTAAATGAAATAGATAACGCATAAAAAGTTGATTACAATTAATTAACCTTAATGTTTATATTCATAAATTAATCACAAAATTATTTTATTTAATTCTAATGCAAAATCTATTAAGTATATTAAACAATTCGCATGTTCATCATGTTTTCATCAAAGCATGATATAAGTAAGAGTATAGCCTTGTATTTTAACAGTCTATAATTTGCAAATCAAAAGTTGAAGTAGAATTCTATTTATAATGTTATACGCCATGTGTTATATTCAGAGAATATTTAAAGAATCAGAAGATACATATCAACAGCAATGAGAAACAAAATGTAAAATTATTTTTAGGAGAATTATTTATACAATATTTTTTATATTTTAAAAATACAAATATGAAAACCTAGAATTATATTCAAATTAATACTTTAGCGAAAAATTTCATATTTAAATAATATACTTCTTATATATGTATTTAATTTAGTGTCAAAAATATAATAAAATTTTTTAGTTCTGTCTAAAAAAAATTTTCTTATTTATATTGTCAATATGCGGAATATATAAATATATGGCCTGTGAAATTATAAATAGAATTTATACAAATTTTATAATTGGCATAATTTTTTATGAGATATTTTTTTATGGGATATTTTTTATGGGATATTTTATTTAAAGCGTATGCCCAAGAAACAATCAATGTTTTATCACTATATGAAATGGATAAATATTGTTTATATACATATATCCCTAAGATAACGCGATAAAATGGATTGAAAATGCACTCATAAGAGGAATTCATCGGTGTTAAATATGATGCTATAGATACACATTTGATCGATTGCAATCATGAAATTGCCGTGTTAACGAATGTAACTTCTCGAGTGATCGTTCATCCTTGACATTTTGCGTTATTAATCGTGGTCTTTACCAAGAAAACGCAACTTGTTGAACGAAATGCGAGTTCATGAACGAGAGAGGTTTTAATTCCATTTAAATCGAATTAATATTGCCATACAGCACAGACTATTGCCACAACATTGCAGCAATGTCCTGTGTTGTATGGAATTGGGCGTACTTCCATAGCTATAAGCTGAACATTACATATGCTTCTCGTTTGCCTCATTTATAAAAAATTCGTCGAGTTTTTCTTCTAAGTTTAAAAGTTCAAGTAGAAACTTTTCCTTTAAGCATATAATGACATAAAATACCGCAAAATTAATTGGTATCATCGTACCAATTTAATTCCTTAATATTGACGACATTTTTCTTACGAAAAATGCAATTATAATAAGTTAAAGTTGATCATATACAAATATTTATCGTTTACAATAAAATAAAATCTTATATCGATATATATTAATTTAAATATAATTCTAGATGAATTATATTTTCCAAAAAAATATGCAATACAAAAAATAAATCTCTTGAAAAATTACAATTTTGTTATATCAATATATACTTTGCATCGTGATTGATATCGATTATTTTCCAATCTTTAATCTTAGACAAATGTTTCATCCCGAGATGCGAATAAATATTTTTACGTTACCGTAAATTGTTATAAATATACGGGTCTCTCGCTTTAATATTTCCTGCAATGTGACAGCAACAGTTTGTCGCATTACGCATTAATATCGATATTGTTAATGCAGATCCTCCGATCGAATGTCGTGGCACGCGAAAATATAGCTTATATAGCACCCCTTGCGTGATAGGCCTCGATGTCTTTACATGTGTACAGATGAACAGGTGCTTCAGTTAGTCGGCTGACTGTGTCGCGATAACACATACCTACAATCGACCATTTTTCCAACATGTTCGAATAAATGCATATTGCGCACGCACATTCAATTATCAATTGTGTATATTTAATCACTTGTTTAGAACGCTTATATTTTACATTACTATAAGAGAAGATAAATCGTAAGAATCTTTTATAAATAATAGTCTCTCTCCTTCCCTACTGTGCTTCTTCGTTTTGACAATTTACGAATTAAGACTTTTTAATTTTTAACATCAATAGTTTATCGAATTATGTAATTATTCGTACAAATCCGAGTCTGCAGGACTGCGATCCTTGGCAGACTGTTTACTTGCAAACGCATTTGACGAGAAAAGCGACAATGATGTTGATGTGATTAAGGTGAAAAGAATTACAAAACGGTAATGAATTTCATACACGTGTAGATAATAAAAAGTAATACTTAATAAACACGTTTAAATCAATCAACGAGCACATCTCGTTAACATTGTCCGACTAGGGTCAAGCCAGTTGATCTTAATTTTCACGACAACACGTAAATTAATTGCATCGTGCAAGAATGACGCAATATAGTAGCTGTAGCAGCAGCAGTAGCAGCAGCAGCGGAAATGATTTCAAAGATCGTGGAGATCGAAGAGTGCTGGAGCAGAAACTCATGGTACGTGATTCATTTTAAGATTGATGAAATCGCGCCAACACATAAAAAAGTACTATTTTTAATTAATAGAATTTTTAATTAATAGAATTTTTAATTAATAGAATTTTTAATTAATAGAAAAAACAATAAAAAAAAAGACTACAAAAATGACGTTTAATATCGATCATTCTACATCTTTATATTTTTTCAAAGATGCATTGATACATCTGCAAGATATAACTGCAATATTATTCTAAATAAAGTAAAAGATAAAATTTTTTGTACCTAAAATTCATTTTATAAAAGTATTAGGGTAAAGCAATTATAAAGAGTTAATATTTTGTATTAAATATATTTCACGTTTTATATGTATATCACAAAGTTATTTTGTTATGTCAAATATGCTTTCAAATCTATCATCTTAATCTATAAACATTTTCTTATATTTTTTATAATATTACATCATATTGCTGTAATTATATTCGAACAATTAGTTCATGAACGACTAGACATATGAATAATATTATCATTCTACGAAAATGAAATACATCAAATATTCAGCCTAACAATGTCAGCTTGAAAACTTTACGAAAACGACGATTTCGACAGTAATATTCGTGAAATAAAAACCTCCGCAAAAAACAAATCGATGTTGGATCGTAATATCTAAGTCTCTTGTAACTATTGTAAATCAACAACAGACAAGAATAACAAATGAATGAAAAAGTTTTGAATTGATGGTTCCTCCGTTCATAGACCCCAGAAGATAATCATCATTATCGTAGTATCCTTGATAATACAGCGTCGTGTTCTGATATGACAGGTCGCCGTTCGTATTCGTCCCTTGGTCCAAAATGAAAACGGTACTAGATGTTTGCATGCTGTTAATAATAAAGTAAGTTTACGTGTCAATTTATTTATTATATTTTATTACTAATTTAGTTTCCTAGAGTTAGAGTAAATAAATATATATTTATTTATTTACTCTAAATATAAATATATTTATTATTATATTTATTTATTATATTTATTATATTATATTTATTATATATATTTATTTATTTACTCTTTCGCCCCGATATTTTTTTCGCCTACATCTCTGCAGGGGGGGTAAAAGAGGGGTCTTATAGTATTCTCGGCTGGAGAATCTACCTTGGTTTATGCATCAAGTAAAATATATGCATATGTCTTGTTTCGCGTCTTAATTTTCGCGACTTATTAATCTTTATAAAATTTTACGCACTATCATCCGCGGTGGCTCTTAATCGCTCTTTTCTTGTATATCGTGTTGTTTAATACATTTCAGAGCCTAATTCTTTATCTATTTTAATTTGTTAAAATATATATTTATTTATGTTTTGAATTTTGAAAAACTTCTCGAAAATATTTCATGTGATACTGAATTTGCAGATGGTGGTGCTGGAGGATCAAGATAGCGATAAACAGAAACGTGCGGCGCCGCGACAATATCTTTACGACATAATTTTTGGAGAAAACTCTACTCAAGTAAATTATTTTATTAATTTTAATTATCAACTCAAAATACTGTATACAGGATGTCTGGAAAGATAAGGTCAATCGAATAGGAAAGAGGAGCATGAGTAGAACACATAATGTAAATAAATTTTTTTCGTATTCGCTATGATTTAGAAAATACTTTATAGGGACCTTGAATAGAAATATCTAAGTGAAATTTCTAGATTATCTTTACGTGACCTTGAGAACTATTCAAAATCATATTAATTTTTCTATATATATATGTTGCTTTACTTAAAATCCTATAATTTTTATATAAAAGATTTTTTTCTCGAAAATGCGTACTTTTCGAAATATTAAGGAGTTTCACTTTGCACCCCTATAAAGCGTTGTATTTTCTAAACTCTAAACCATAGTGAATACGAAAAAAAATTATTTACATTATGTGTTCTATTCATGCTCCTCTTTCATCTCCCATTCGATTGCCCTTACCTTTCTAGACACCCTGTATACAGAATCTTTTACTAGAATACTTTTATTATATTCATGAAAATGTATCATTGTTATTATTTCAGGAAGAGGTTTATGAAGCCACAACGAAAAATTTAGCACAAGATATTCTCAACGGTTACAACGCCACTGTATTTGCATATGGTGCGACAGGCTCGGGAAAAACATATACAATGGTAGGAACTTCATCGAATCCTGGGATCATGGTACGTGCTCTGAATGACATTTTCTTAGCGGCCAAAAAATTACCGGACGACGCGAAATTTACGGTGAGTTTCTCGAATCGGAAAAATTCTTTCCAATTTTTTTCAAATCCTATCTCTTTGGATTTTTTTTGATCCTTTTATTACACAGGCCTGCAAAAAAGGGGATCAAAATTTCTATTTAAGATGCAATAGTGATTTTTGACGTAATTTTGTGCGCTGAATCCTAATCTGGCCGGCGAATTTGCGTAGCACATCAGGTTTTTGAGTTATTTGTAGTTGAATAGTTCAAAAATCGCTATTTTGGTCAATTTCATGAATTTATTGTGAGTAAAGCAAATTTTTTGAAATATTTCTGTCAATGGCATCGTATAGTACTCATCTTCATTTTTCGAATCCACTTTTGATTATTGCCGCACGATTTTTTTTTACTCAGATATACAAGTCATAAGACTGGTCATGCATAGGGATCTAATAAACCATTCTAAATCAACCGTGTCACCTTATTTTTATTTCACTATGAATCAAAATTAGGATAAAAATATACATTTTTAAACCTTCTCTCACCTTTTGAAATTAAAAATGGCGCCAATATGGCGAATAGAATCACAATAAAAAGGCATAAAATTTAGAAAAATTTATCAAAATGTGTAACAACTGTATTAAATATTTCTTTACAATACTTTTTTGGACAATCAAACCTGACATATGTCAGTCTTTTCAACTTTCAACATCATGGATCTACCATATTGATGTCTATATAAATTTTCTTTAACATAAATTTTCTTAAACGTCATACTTATATATCTCAGCGAAGAAAAATCGTGCGGCGGTAATCAAAAGTGGATTTGAAAGGCAAAAATGAGTATTATACGATGCTATTGGCAGAAATATTTTAAAAAATTTGATTTCCTCGGAATAAATTCATGAAATTGGCCAAAATAGCGATTTTAGAACCATTCAATTACAAATTACTCAAAAACGTGACGTGCTATGCAAATTCGGCGGCCAGATTTGGATTCAGCGCACAAAATTACGTCGGAAATCACTATTGCATCTTAAAAAGAAAAACCTCGGTCTATGTTATCGACGCACTGTATAACATGCGTACATTCTTTGGCAAATAATTTTCAATGAAAGTCTTAATCTTCATTATTTCTCAACTATCTTCGTCATTTTTCGACAATTAAGAGAGAGATTTATCCGAATTTAATGCAAAATAGGAAATTTGCCTACTTCAAGAATCTTTGTAAATTCCTTAAGTAATTATAAAAGGGCAATAAAAAATATATGTAAAATAATTTTTTTATATAACAGTTAAAATAATAGTTTATGGAAAAAATGCATATAATCTTTTTTGTAAAGTTTATCAGCGGCTTTATTCTTTGTTTGAAATTTTTTTTTTCAAATCTATTTTCAGAGATAAAAAGTATTAAAATTGTAAAATTGTTTTGTTAATAACATTTAACAAACAACGAGCGACGGCTAAAATCTTTCGAATGTTATTCAAGTCAGTGACCTTGAGACTGACATATGTCAAGGTCAAGTTGATTGAGGCTGGGTCCGTTATTATGCATATTTATCCTGCGCCTTATTATTATGTCTTTAATATGCGAACAGAAAATATTCGCAGGCTAGAAAAATATGTGAGGCGCAAGTGGCTGAATCGGAAATCGAACCCGAGTCTTTCGCTTTCAGAGCAGCAACTGCTCTAGACCACTGAGCTATTCAGACCTCACATCTAATGCTGCTTTTTAACACAGTGATATGCGACTCCAAAGCAATGTTGGTATCTCGCTCAATGGATGCAATGGCGATTGCCATGGACATCAAAGGGCGCAACATATCCAACACTTTCCATCATTTTTTAAATTATAATCATGAAACATCTTACATTTTTTATCGCTTTGTATAGGTAACAATGTCGTATATGGAGATTTACAACGAGAACATCCGCGATCTTCTGAATCCCAGTTCGGGATACCTGGATTTACGCGACGACACCCGCGGTCGCAACATTCAAGTTTCAGGATTGACGGAAATATCCACTAATTCGACCGAAGAAGTATAATGACCGTTTACATAATATATGATGCGAGTTTAAGAATTGATTAAAATTTTATAAACAATAAATTGATAAATTTAACGTTCGCAGGTTATGCGGTTGTTACACAGAGGTAACAAAGCGAGGACGATAGAACCGACAGCTGCGAATAAAACCTCGTCACGAAGTCACGCCCTCCTCAGTGTTACAGTCAGGCAGTCTTCTCATTCGATTCAAGATAGTGATAAATGTCTGCACACCAAAATCAAACAAGGAAAATTATTTATGATCGATCTCGCCGGATCTGAACGAGCGAAACAAACCAAAGTAAATCGACCTTGATTTTCATTTATATTTCTATGATTAATAACGTTAACAAGTCTTTTTTATTTTTTTAAAATTTTTTTTTTAAATTTTCAATTTTTTTTTCTCCTTCCAAATTTTCTCTCTCTCTTTCTCTCTCTCTCTCTCTCTCTCTCTCTCTCTCTCTCTCTCTCTCTCTCTCTCTCTCTCTCTCTCTCTCTCTCTCTCTCTCTCTCTCTCTCTCTCTCTCTCTCTCTCTCTCTCTCTCTCTCTCTTATAAATCTCATTTCATTTTGAAGTGTTATTTGTATTTCCCCTCTTCTTAGCATTTTTGTTTCTTACCTTCCTCTATGTGCTATTTCTGTGTCAAATGAAAACATCATTACCACGGCATGTCTGAAACAACATTTATTTTGCCATTGAAATAAGAATAGATTGAGCAGAAATGTGCTGAGAGGGAGAGAGAGAATTTATTTAATCTTTCGTTTTTCAAAATTTATTTTCTATAACATTTAAAAAATATTGCCAAAATTTCATTCAATTTAATGTTGCAGAATAAGGGCAAAAGGCTGCAGGAGGGCGCGCATATTAATAGATCTCTTCTAGCGTTAGGTAACTGCATCAACGCGCTGGCCGGTGGTGCGCGATATGTGAATTATCGCGATTCTAAGCTCACACGGTTGCTGAAGGATGCCCTAAGTGGCAATTGTCGAACTGTCATGATTGTCCACGTGTCGCCGGCAAGCGTGCATCGCGACGAAAGCAAGAATACCCTGATGTACGCGGATCGCGCCAACAAAATCTCTAACAAAGTCGAGCAGAACGTGTTGGACGTCAGTTATTTACACGTCGCGCAGTATCGCGATATAATTAGCGATTTGAAAAACGAGATTTCTCGTCTGCGGAATAAGATGAAAAGCGACAGGCCAAAGAGAATGGAAACGGAAGAGAAAATGTCGGATAATACACACGGTAACGATTTCAGATCGTTAAGAGAAAAGATCGTGTTCGCTTTTAAAGAACAGATGCGTCTGAGGTACGTGTGCGCGAAGAAATGATAATAGACGTTAAGTTAACAAGATAAGGGATTACATAAAATTTTAAAATTTATCATTTATTTCAATTAATAATTAATAAATTAATTTTAAATTTCTCGCCGTCAGAATACTTTGCTATTCGATAAATAGAGCTCAAGATATAACGATCGTTCAATCTATAATAGGAGAAAGTTAATGGAACTAGACAGTCATCTTCTGAGTTTGAATATCGCCGCCGAACAGCAACATTCCATAATCTCGCATTGGGAATCGAAAAATAATAGAGTTTATGGAAAAACACGGGATTCCGAGACAGATCGTCCAAGCACGGATTACCAAGTAGATGAAATAGACGATATGGGTGAGCGGATTTTGAGATAAAATTTACTGACATAATATAATATAATATATAAAAGATAGATATTAATTATTATTGAAAAAAAATTTACTGAAAAATTGATAAAAAATACAGGATTTTTTTAAAGAATTTCAAGAAATAAACAGAAAGTTAAATTAAAGACAACTGCAAATTAAAGAGTTAAACTATCGCTAAGAAAATTAATTTTTTTAACTTTTATATTTATATATAAATAAATTTATTAAATAAATTATTTATATATAAATAAATAAGTAATATATAACTTTTCATATTTATATAAGTTTTCCAAATACATATATTATTATGTACACAATACTTAATTTCAAGAAGCAAGTATTTTTTTTAGTTTAAATTTATTTTCTACTATTCATTTGAAAAATTGATTTGATAAAAAATATAGGATTTTTTGAAAGGATTTCAAGAAATAAACAAAAAGTTAAATTAAAGAGAACTGCAAATTAAAGTTAAATTAAAGAGAAAGTTAAATTAAAAAGAATTGCAAATTAAAGAGTTAAACTATCGCTAAGAAAACTAATTTTTTTAACTTTTATCATATTTATATAAGTTTTCCAAATACATTTATTATTATGTACACAATATTTAATTTCAAGAAGCAAGTATTTTTTTCTAGTTTTAATTGAATTTATTTTCTACTATTCATTTGAAAAATTGATTTGATAAAAAATATAGGATTTTTTGAAAGGATTTCAAGAAATAAACAGAAAATTAAATTCACAAGAATTTATTAAATATCGATTAATTTAAACTAGTTCGCCAAATTGCTCAGTAAAGACAATATCTCAATGACCACTAGATCTCTTAAAGGACGATCTGGAAGACGATTCAGCCGTACAGCAAGCGTGGACGGAACTGACGGAGATTACAAGAGAGCGGGAGAGATGCACTGAAATGCGCATTGTCGCGGAGAAAGAACTCGAGATATGTCGGAAGCGCAGTGCTGAACTCGAGGACGTAAGAATATTTTTGTAATTTTTATTATTTTAATCATAATCTCGAGTAAAATTTAAAAAAAGAGAGAAAAAAACAAATATAATAAGCTATAAAAACTTGTAATTCACAAGTTCTTATTTTATTACTTATATCAGTACGGAATTAAGATATCTAATCGATAAAATGACGTATCGATCGAATTGTTCAAAGTTCAAAGTTCTAAAAATTCGATCTAAAAAAAATGTCCTGTGTTTCTTCAGGAATTGCCGTCGCGTATCAATTCGGATGAGGAACGGGAATTGTTGGCGCTGATGCTGCGAGTTCACGAGCTCGAAGCAGACAAAATGATGCTGCAAAGTGAGAGGCTGGTTAAACAGCACGAACTCAGACGTCGCGAATTACTGCTACTTCGTTATGACCGACAACGGCAGATCTCTGATGAAATCATCACTAGGCAACGACGGATCATGGAAGGTCAGTACACGGAATATCTAAATATTATGAAAAAATTCCCTTTTTTAAGTATTTTTGTTCAAAATTCCAGATAAAGAAAATAATATTTTAGAGATTTTTTGACACAACTTTTTAAAATAAATTTTTTATTACATATGTTTTCTAATATTATTCACTAACAAGAAAGAGAAAACACAGAGCTTTTTAAGTTTAAATGTTAGATTTGTAAATGTATTAAAGATAAATATTAAAAACTTTCGTAAACATTTTTCATTTTGCATAACATTTTCACTTTTTTATCATTAAAAATTATAATCAAGAATATGAATTGTATATTTATTTTGTTAAAAATTATTTTGTTAGAAATATTGAATATCAATAGAAAGATAGATACATATTTATTTTAATCATAATTCATTTGGTTTTCTAATTGTTTACAATTATGAGAATAAAATTATAAAAAAGAGAATTTTTAAAATTTTCTGAGTGTTAATAAAATTCCATGAAAATCCGATTTTTCAAGATACAAAAACATCACTGAGAAATTTATATTTTCTTTGTCCAGAGAGTAGACATTCTAGTAGAAAACAATCAAACTTTCATACTGTCTTCACATCCTTATTCTGAATAACTTTTATTTTATAACTTTTCTTTATTTTCTACGATTAAAAAAAAAAGAGACTGACTTTTGCAATTATAATGGTCAACAAAAAAAATAATTTTAACTTTTCCCTCTTATAATTTTGCAGTTTCGGGCTTATTTAAGTGTGCTGATTTCGAGTACTACAGTAATTCTTTTAACAGCTCTTAATTATTTTTTAATATTTTTAGACTACCCCCTTTAGACATCTCGTGCAGTTTTTTTGAGTTTTACTCGACTCAAAATCATTATTTTTTTAACTTTCGATATGTCTTCGACTCGGAGACGTTGTTTACATAATCCAGATAGTTTTTGTTATATTTGTGGCGAATACATCTTTCAAAAATATTGAAAACCTGTTTCAGAATTTGTTAATTGTAAGATCTTATAAATAAAAAAGTAGAGCTGATACAACTAAACTAATATTTTTTTCGTAATCAGTGCTTTAGATATAACCTATAATACATGTTAAATGTCAGAAAAAAATTTGAGTGTTGACCAGTGTTATTTAATATTTTTATTTTTAAACTCAACACAAAAAACTTTATTTCTACTATTCTTCTTTAATTGTAACTGAAAAATTATATGATGTGAATTTTCTCTAACAAAATTAACTTCTACTTTCTAATTTATGAAATCTAAATGACAGATGGCCGTCTGACGCTCCCAGCCGACCTGCAGAATCTTTATGCTTTATATCAGCAAGAGATTCAAACCGCAACATATGTTAACAGCAACCTCGGCGATCTCATGTCTCCGACTGTGTCGTCGTTTAGTCGCGGAAAATTGCCGCCTATATCCAGTAGACTCAGCTATAACAATCTTAGCAGCGACATGAGAATGGCCAGCAGGTAAGTAGAGTCAATTTTTTCTGATAACTGAATTAGCAATTTTCAACTAGATTCTCTCGTTTCATCCGAGAAAAATTACATATATTTGTAAATGGGTAACGCATGGTTCCTTAAGAAATTATCGCTCAAAAACCTCTGATGAAGGAAGAAAAAAAGGAAAAAAGAAAATGAAATAAAAAGAAAATGAAACTAAATAAATTTCTTGAAAAAAAATGATAAAAATAAAAAATAAAAATCTTTTTCTTTTATGAAAATAAAATAATTTTTTTTTAACTAATATTTTAGTAATAGCATGTAATAGTAGAAAATGAATAAAGACGTTATTTAAAAAATTTATTTAGCTTCATTTTCTTTTTATTTCATTTTTTTCATCTTTTGCTCTTCCTTCATCAGAGGTTTTTGAGCGATAACTTCTTAAGGAAGCATTTTTCGACCTATATTTATAGGAAATTTTTTGTTCGGAATTAAATTTCCTATAAGATTTCAAAGTCTGTCTTCGGGGTCACCCTGTATATAAAAAAAAAAATGTTTAATATCGAAAAAACAGTTCCACGGATTCCGATTGGGACTCGCCGCTACCGCCGATTCACGAACCACAAGAGGAAGCGGAGCACGTAATGGGACCAGTAGTGCAACCGTTAATTTCACCGGCTGCCTTGTTTCCACCGATATCGGCGGTGAACGCGCGAAATTAGTAAGAAATTTCCACTTCATTTATGTGATGAGTAATATAGAATGTTGCATGCTATATATTGTATATAAAAACACATTTTCGAAAAACGCGTTTTTTATAAAATCGTATTTCATTAATTCAAAAATAGAGATTTAATTTTTTATATTTATAAATTTGTGTCTTTCTTATATATTCTTTCTCTCTCGTATATATTTACATATCTTATTTTATATACTTTTATTAATCTTCCTTATTAATTAACTTCTCTTATTAATTTCTCATTTCTTTTAAATCAGTGACAAGAAACTTCGTCGAATAGCGAGCGACAATAGCATAAGCTCGATGCGATTGACGCACAATGACGATGACCATTACAACGTTTCTGGAACGAAAAGCAATGATCGCGAATCAGGTAGTTGAGGTAAGAATTTATTGTTCCATCTGTAAGAATATATTTGTCGTTTTCGTCTAAAATTAATTACATTCTTATAAAAAGAAATATTATATATTTATCTAATTTTTATTGTTATATCTTTGACAATAATTATGAGCTTATGAAAATTAAGACCAAATAAATGTAAATTTTTATTTTTCATATTTTACACATTTTACGTAATACGATATCAAAGAGCGTTCGATTTGTGATATATGAAAGCGATAGATGTCATTTTAAAAACCTATTATATTGAATATTTTAATTATTATATTGAATATTTTAAAATGTGTCTTTAATCTTTCTTTTTTTATTATTTTAGATCGACATTGAAACGTTCTCGACGTCTCTCGCGAGCGATATTTTGCGGTTTAACCGTGGCGATCTCAGATGATTCGCGTTCCTGCTGCTCGATCATTTCCTTGTCTCGATTCTCGGAGAAGGCTTCGTCGAACGCTAGACTATCCTTGCTTAGTATCTTCATATCGACTTGAGATCTCGAAGCATCGTCATTTTTGGCACGATATCTCGCACGAGACGCTTTCGCAGCTTTTAAGCGCTCGTCAGAAAGTTGAACTGAAACGCGCCGTTGATGACGCTGTTTATCCGCGTCCCGTTTTTGTATTCGATTTGGTTGGTGCTCGGAGAACAGACTTAATAGCTGAAAAGTGGTATCGTATGATATACAGGAGATTTCAGCCAACTTGACCGTCCAAAAATATCTCGATTACTAGAATATAAAAAAAATATTACAGGATATTTCGATAAAGACATTTGCTCTCTCAATTAAGCAATTTACTTTTGAAATGCTTTTTTATATTTCTAACAATCGAGAGGTAGATTACAAACGATCAAGTGAAAGGCAATACGCAGCAGGTCAAAAAGAAACAAATATTGTATTTTATCGGAAAAATAGATGACAGATATGTCATAAAATAATTATATATGCCCATACAGCACACAAAGATTGCATACATGTTGCAGCAATCTTTCACCGCAATATTGCAACGTTGCAAATTCATTGCAAGATGTTGCTGCACCATTGTTGTGGGATTGCAGCAACGTTAAAAAGTCCGCTTTTAGGAATATTGCAATGTAAGATTGTAGCAATGTTACGGTGCAACGTATTTGTAATATTAAATTGTCGCGTTTTGCTACAAATGCAGACATCGTTTTAAATTTTATAAATACACTTTGAAAATATAAAAAAAATGTTTAAGAAAAATAGGAAAAAATGCCTTTAAAAAAACTATCTATTAGTGTTTTTTATTAGATGTTTCTTAAATATTTATCTCAATAATATACATTCAATTATTTTATATACATTGGACACCAGAATATTTTAATACGTGCAATAAATAAATTATTTCCTATTTACCATTTCCTATTTTCCTATTTACATTCAATTGAGAAAAATCTGTTTAATATTCTGAAACCCAATGAGAGATCCAGATTATTAAACAAATTATTTGTTTAATAATCTAGATCCTTCATTAGGATTCAAAATATTAAATAAACCAAGCCAGTTTAAACTGACACAAAACAAGAAATATAATTACTACATTAATCCTTTGTAGATCTTATATCCATCTTAGATAAATTCGAATACGAGTTAGTTAAATTAAATGTCGCTGCGTAGTAGCAAAGAAACATGTATTATACATTTTCGCTATGTTAAAACGTTGCTACAACATTGCCAAAGTAATATTACAAAATAATGTCTCTGCATTATTTCTGCAACATTAGACTGCAATGAGCAATATTGTAACATTGCAGTAATGTTGATGCAAGCTTCTGCGCTGTATGGGTGATCAGATATCAGGAAATAATTTACCGCCAGCCTGGAGGCAGACACGTCCGAATCATGTCGTTTCCTTAATTCGGAGACCTTCCGTTGCAAGGAACCGGTAATCTCATTTTCATCCTCGAGATCATTCCTTGATCTCGTGTCGTTTGAGATCGATTCAAGCGAGACCTGCTCTTGAGCGGCTGCCTGCGCCGCCCATTCATCCAGCCGCGCATTCCATTGCTTCTTCCATTCATCCCAATATAACTTGGACTTACCAAATATCGGGGCTTCTGCGAAGAGCGGGCATTGTCCCCACGGCTACGCTATCGGAGGAAATTGATCGATCAAGTTGATTATAATCCGCGCGAATGAAATGAATAATAGATTGAATACACAAGCGTATTCAATGAATATCCTTGCACTATCTTAAAATATTCACGTATCTGTGTGAAATAATGAAAACGTTATCTTCAGACGTTGTCTTCACAAATTATTAGAGTACAAAGGAATATTGAAGAAAAGTTTGAGAATAAAGAGGTTGTTTAGTTCCGATATTTGAAAAATACCAAAATTTAATTATAAGAAAACTCGAGGACTATCTTTTTTATATGATTGTGTCGAAAATATTGAATGTATATAATGAAAATATATTTATTCGAATGTATTATGCACAAATTTATATAGATAATATTGAATTGATATAGAAAATTCTATATGATCTTTAAACGAAAGTGCAAACATTTGTGATCAAATCTAGTACTTATAAGAAAATACTTATAAGAAATACTTATAAGAAAATATATTTTTTGCCTAGAGTATATTATTCTCCGATATAAAATTGGCACAATACGATAGAATTTAGATAATTTCGATTATAGGTATTTTATTTAACGCTATTGTTTCGGGGCCAAATTATACATGTCCTTTACCAATTTCGATCGCGTTGCTTCTCCCGATTGTGCGACGTCGTAATCGCGGAAAAGTTCCATTTTTACGAAGAGCTCCTTTATGACGCTATCCATGAACTTGGACATCGCTTCCTGACATTGCGCAGTCATTTGCGTGGGATATGTTCGCGACAAGTATTGAAACAAGGACGTCACGAAATTCTAAACGAAAAATTCGGCAAAGTATTGACGATGGTGATCGATTTAAATTTCATTGAAATTCCCAAGAATTTATTATATTCCCAAGGAACACACTAAAGTCAAGAAAAAGTCAAAATGACTTTATTTTGACTCGAAATAGTTATGTGACGAAAATTTGACCTCAGTAACTGCTCGTGACGGAAAAAATGACTTTGCGCTTGTCTTGCAAATTTAATATAGTAGTATAGTATTAAATTTAGTATGCGTAAAAGTTCTGAAAATTATTTAATTATTTAATTAATTATTTAATTAATTATTATTAATGTATATGGCTTTATGTCATTTCGATGTCATCAATGGATCATTTTTTATAATTTAATAGCCTTTTTATTATCATCTTACTTTTATATACATTTATACAGTGAGTTTCTACCGCTACACGGCGTACCAAACTTAACTAAACTATTCAATTTTTCATCATGAATGTATATAAAGAATATAGATAAAGTGCTGCTAAACATTAGATAAGATCTATAGTATATTTTTTTCATTTTGTGAGCAATAGTGCCAGAAAGAGGACGATGCTCACATGCACACAATCAGAGAACTACGTAGCAGTTCTCTGCTTGTGTGCATATGGATAATGTTCTCTTCCTGGCAACACTATTTATCAGTTTAATTTCTAATAAATCAAATTTAAAATAATTTAATTTAATAAACCAAATTTATTGAATTTATTATTGAATTTATTATTAAATTCTAATAAACCAAATTTAAAATAATTTAATTTACACCAAGTAAAATATTGGTATGTCTTGTGCACGTTTAAGTTTTCGCAAATAATTTAAGAAAAATTTTACGCACTACCATCCGCAGTGGCTCTTATTTGCTAGTTTCTTATCGTGTTGTTTAGAATAATTTATTTAATAATCTGGATTCCTTGTTGGAATTCAAAATATTAAACAGATTATTTGAAATTGGAGGGATATAAATGAGAAATAATCCATTTATAGCGTATATTAATAATTGTCAACAAATCGTCAAATTTTGTAACCAAAAATCGTCATTTTGATTTCTTCTATTGTGATGTAATTATGACGTCATTTTGATTACAATGTGTTCTTTGGGTCGTTTGCGTCGACAAAATAATGAAAATCTTTCTACGTACACGCATATCCTGCTCATCTAATTGCATGTCCTTATGCACCATAGCTATATAACCGACTAATCGATCCAACTGTTTCGGCCTCTTATTAAAATCCAACAGAAGATACCCCATAGTTTCCATAATTATTGAAAACTTAGCCGTGATGCGCGTATCAAAGCTCAAATGCAATTTTGACTCCTGAGTGAAAAATTTCACGTATTGCGGATAAATCTCGCAAAAGCTAAAAACCACCGTAAATATTAAATTCCCCGTTTTCTCTCATTTATTGTTTGTTGATGTCACATACAATTTGGGAATAAAATTCCTTTCTTATTTATAAACGCGATTACACACCTCCTGAGACAGGCACTACCATGAAATTGCGGGTTAATTTCGATGCCTGACCATACTTTCTTAACCAGTGCATATTCTTCCGCGCTGAATTTGTAATAATCCAAAGTACCAGATTTTTCATAGATACTCTGCTTTGTGCCCATTTATCTGATAAATGAAAGACACTATTTTTCGATGACAAGAATTGCGTTGATATTATATGTAATAAAACATAAATAAAAACTGAATATACAACGATGTATGTTGTGTGAAGTATGTCTAAAATCTTTGCTTCTTGAGATTTTACATGAAAATAATTTACTTGTGTGTCCCATAATGAATTAAATTCTTTCTTATACGAAGAATGAGAAATAAAATATGTATCATAAATTAGAGGAAAGATTTTCTATATTCTTAATAATAAAAGAATTAAAACATTCTTTTAATTTATTTAAATGTATTGTAGAAATATATCTACAAATTCAGTAAATTATTTCAGAAAAAGCAATTATTAAAAATTAAATATACAACAATGAAATAAAATTATGATAAGACAGACGCTGCACCAGGTGCACCAATCTTCACTTGCCAATCTAATAATTTAAACAGATGCGTTGTTTTCTCGGCCCAATGATATTCTAATCTAACAGAATTTATCCTCCAGTGAACTATTAATTTACCAGATGCATTGCTGGAGCGTCCTGTCCTAAATGGTTGAGTTGTGACGCATAGATGCGCCATATGTTTCAAGGCATTAGCAACTACATCTGTATTTGAAATCTGTGATTCATCTTGATATGTATGTGCAAGAATACAGAGTTGTGATAAGGGATGTAACGCTACAAATGATCTTAAATATCTTACAAAGTGCATAACATCGTGTACACTGAGGCCAAAATCAAGTAGATGATTTATATCATCAAAAATAAAAACAACAGGCTCAGCAAATTTCGCTGCTTCATTGTGCTTCTCTCTAACACATGTAAAGAGTCTATGCGCAATATCTATATTCTCTGTGGAAGCGACAGTTGGAATTATCATTTTCTCCTTATCCGTAGAATCCTTATACATATCAGCGATATTGCTGGTTATAATTTTCATTGGCTCGACAACAGTCACCTGGCCTTTTTCTTTCAGAGCTAGAAGGTTATAGCCAAGTCTCATACCAATATTATGATAATGGCCAAAGGTATTATGACAAAGAACGAGACAAACGGCGTTCGTCTGCTTTAAAGCGTGCGACAGGACGGCATTCACCAAGAAGTTTGCATTGGTGCCATGTTGCTCTTGGATCAAGATCATTTTACTGTTCATGTTTACTCTGTCAATTCCAAGAGTGTTGCACACCATTTCCATTGCACTAGCCATGATAAACTGAAAGACAAAAGTGCATTATTATTATTCCTTATATTATTATATAATTTATTATTGTTATCATAACTTATTATTGTTATTATAATTTATATTATTGTTGTTATAATTTATATTATTATTCTTATCATAATTTATTATTGTTATTATAATTTATATTATTGTTATTATAATTTATATTATTATTGTTATAATTATAATTATAATTATAATTATTATTATTATGTAGATTTTACGAGAAACGATTTATATACATATAATACTCCTAACCTGATAAATCGTCGGGTTATACTCGGTTCTCCTCGTGGTGTGTTTTTATAACCTATAAGAGTCTGTTCTCTTCTGTATGTGTGAGATGACCGACAGGTTGGAACACTTAAAAAAAAAAAATTCTCTTCTGTAGAATAAATTTAGATTAACTCTAGCACTTAAGGTCAGTCACTCGAAGTCAATGTTGCAAGATAAAGGTCAGTGTCTTGTACGAAGGCGAATTTATTGTAAATATATGTTCCCGTTTAAATAGTCTTGCGTACTGAATGATATTGAAAAATCATTCGTATACATTTCGTCACTTTTATGGCGTACTACATGTGGTAAGAGTACTATATAATAATAGTACTACTACTATAATAGTACAAATAAAACACAGGACAGCCATAAATCAGCTGTCTACTAAAATGCTTGCGTACAAACGAAAATTGCTCAAAATATACTCGATGCATTTATCTGGTTATAGATATATAAGTATATAATTTGAAAAAAAAGATGAAGATGAAAAATCCAAAAATATATAAAAAAAGAAAATTCAATTAAAAATATGTAAAAAAAAATTCAATTAATTTAAATTCGTAAATCTATTAGGTGCTATTGCATCTTTCGTAAAAAAATTTTATTACCTCAAACTGAATGAATAATCTTTTATAATTAAGAGCTAAGAGATATATTGCTTGTATGTATTATATGTGTTTAAAATTTCTAAATTTTTTTAAAACTTTATTTTCGTGTTTTTTTCTATGATATGTTTACAAAATAATTACAAATTAAAATTTACAAATTAAAAAATATTTTACAATTAACAATTTACAATTTAAAATTTATGTAAAATTTACAATTTACAAAATATTTACAAGTTAAAATTATAATTATATATAACTATTTTTTAGTAAAATTATAGCAAAACATAAAATGCGAAGTGCCACACGGAAAACTAGAAATTCTAGACCATGTGACATTTATATATATATTTGACAGCAAAATTATTCGATAATTTTGTTGGCATTTCATCTCAACCGAGGAAAATAATGGTGTTTCGTAATCGCGACTTGCTAATTTCAATCAAAGTCATCGTGCAAACTGACGCAGTCGTTTATCACCCGTTTTAGCGATAAACGGTAGCAGCGATAAAAGATTGCACGACGAACGCGAACAACTTGTTCCACTTCCTTTATGGATATCTGCCCTATTGGGGATTCGCTATAGCATCAATGGGAGGTGGTATGACACGTGGCACGTGGTCATCAGCTGATCGTGCGCGGCGCGCTCCGCTTTTCCAGAACGTATTACATCAGTCGAGTTCCAGCTGTTGTCGGGGTCGGAGGACGTCAGCAGTCACGATTATCGTAAAAAAAAGGTAAAAACGCCTTGTGTTAATTGTTTTTATAAATATGTAAATATGTAAATATATTACTTAAATTTAATTAAAAAAAAAACTCGGACAATATAAGCCTACTCTCAGTGAGAGTTTTAATGCAAACTTAATATTCGCTTGAATCTGCATCGATTATAAATTAACAATTATGGTGAATTGCGCGAATCCCAATGAAACGATTTCAAGATCTGTTTTTATTCGTTTACTTATTTTTTTTTATTGCGCGTTTTGAAATAAAGATTTCTCACTTGTAAAAAAAGATTTAGCAAGTGGGAGAGCTGAACCTCACTTATAGTTCTAAAATTGTCCTCCTTCACTAAATACGCGTGAGAATCGCACGTATTGCGTTTATTTGGGCAAATCCCATTATCGCTACATCATTGTTGATTTTAATTTTCGCATCGCTTGCATAATCATCTTAGTGAAAATTTTCATCTAATATGGAGGAATCGAAAAATTTATTTTATACAGCAAATTTGCGAAGAAAAAATAAAAATATTTTGGAATATTTTATATTTGTTGTATTATGCAGAAAAAATTCAAATGTTATTTTAATTACGCATACTTGTAGGCATGTGTATTTATTTTTTTTTTTTAATGTGTCGGACTTTTATACATATGTACATATTTTTATATTTCATAATGTATTTTATTAATGTGTGACATTATAATTTTTTCAGATTTATTTTTCTACTATAAATTATTTTTAAAACAAATGGTGCACATACAATGGAGACTGTCCTTTCTACAATGAATAAACTATATATTAATGCTTCGTTTTATTAATTTAAATAGAAAAAAGGTAAATCGAACAATATTAATTATATACTTTTTAAATAAAAATTTATATGTATATATCTTAATCAGTTTTTTTTCTGTTTATGCAGTGTAATAGATATGTTCCTAGTTGCTACTTAATTTATAAAGTTGAAAAGCTAGATAAACAATGGCTGATAAAAGTAAGAAATTATCACGTTGGTATTTTGGTGGTGTTTCTTCCGCAGCTGCTGCATGTGTGACTCATCCTTTGGATTTACTGAAGGTTTTATTTACACTTTTCTTAGCTCGGTTTATTTTTTTAGCTTATTTTTATAGTTGTCAGTAAAAATGATTTATTAATAGATATCATTACATCACATATACTAATCAATATTTGGATATTAATATTTTTCATAAAATAATTCATAAATAATTTTTCATAAATAATTATTTTTATTTTTTTTATCATTATCTTTCTCTCTTTAGTATTTTTAATTATTAATAAATGTTGATTTTTATTAAATGTAGAGATTTAAAATTGAATGATTACATAAATCTTAATTTTCTAGGTCCATTTGCAAACTCAGCAAGAAGGCAAATTATCAATAGTACGTTCAACTGTTGGAATAATTAGAAAACAGGGAATATTAGCTTTATATAATGGACTTAGTGCTTCCTTACTTCGCCAACTTACTTATTCTACAATAAGATTTGGTGCTTACGAGGTTAGTATATAAAGAATATATATTATTTGTATACATATAAATGCCATTTCTTTCTTAATTTATTATACACAGGTCATATTGTTAAATATAATAGGTCGGCAAACAAACATTTGAAACACCTGACTGTCCACTACCTTTTTACCAAAAACTTTTACTGGCTGGAGTTTCCGGTGCTACAGGCGGTGTTTTTGGGACTCCCGGCGATGTGATTAATGTACGCATGCAAAATGATATCAAATTAGCACCAGAACTAAGAAGAAAGTAAGAACTTTGATATTATTATACATATACTACATATATTTATTTACTGTTGATATTTGGAATTTTAGTTCACTTGATAAAGATCAAACCCATGGTTGAAATGTTGTGACACATTATTAATAATAAAATGCCAGTGTGATCGAATTATATTAAGTTTTTTTAATTTATCTACTGGCGACTTTCAAGAATTTATTATTATTAATACTACATATACTTTAATTATTGTACTATTCCCTTATTAACTACATATTTCTCTTTATTGCACAGTTATAAACATGCCTTGGATGGATTGTTTCGTGTAATTCAGCAAGAAGGTATTCGACAATTGTTTAGTGGATGTTCGACCGCGACCATGAGAGCAGCGCTGATGACTATCGGTCAATTGAGTTTTTATGATCAGATTAAAACAATGTTGTTACAGACTGGTTATTTCCACGATAATCCTTCAACGCATGTCTTATCCAGTGTATCGGCTGTAAGTGTCCACTGAAAGAAAAAATTTCAAAGTCACCTTGTACTTAAGAGCTAATATCATTTTTTATATTAATATGAAGGGCGCTATTGCAACAACGCTAACGCAACCTTTAGATGTTCTAAAAACACGAGCAATGAACGCTAAGCCTGGAGAATTTAAAGTAAGTATATATGAGAATAATTATATATAATTATTATATTATATATATATATATATATATATTATATTATATATAATAATATAATAATTATTATATGAGAATAATTATATATAATAGATTTTATGAAATATAGAATTTATATTCGTACATTTATTTTCTGTACAGAATCTAATGGAACTTTTCTTATATACTGCCAAACTTGGACCACTAGCTTTTTTTAAAGTAAGTATAATTAAAGGATTTTTATTTCAACATTCTAAAAATAATTGTCAAAGTTTTTTTAATGAATAATTCTATTTTACTCTAGGGCTATGTACCTGCATTTATTCGATTAGCACCGCAAACGATTCTCACATTTGTATTCCTTGAACAACTTAGATATAATTTTGGCTTCTATCCACAATCTGTGAAAGCGTCATCGTAAATCTTATTGGTTTTGACAAGTAGAATACAACAATGAGATATTGAAATTAATTCTTTACGCAATATGTTATATAAACAAAAAAGTGTCAAATCTTTTTACAAATTTGAACAGATGGTTTTATTTGTATACAGAACAAAATGTGCAACACAACAAATTGATTCCTTTAATCATTCGCACACATTTAATCAAGCTTTGATTTAATTAGATATAAATTTGTTTCTCAGAGACAAATTTTGATCACATGTTATCTTCCAGTCAATACATTCCTTATATTATTTGTAATACATATTATATTATATATACATATTATATACACATATGTAACAGTACAAATTTATACATATATATTTATTTAAATCAGCTTTTATATGCAAAGTGATTTTGTTTAGTACAAAGAGCTAATTTATTAATGGAAGATTTTTGTAATTTCTTTTTTATCATTAAGATTTCATATATTTGCAATAGTTATTCCATCTACATATACAACAAGCGAAATTGCCAATGAAATGTATAGTACAATTTACGAAAGAGCTTTAGATAAAAATATATAAAAGAACATATACAAAAAAATTATTTTTTTTAATTGCTAAAACATAATATATGTATGAAAATATATTATTTATGCAGCAAGTATAATTTGCTAATAAAAATGCAAAATATTTTTATGATAAAGGTGATACATTGTAGTTGTTTTTTTAATCTATTTTCATGCTTTTGGGAATGAGAGAATATATTTATAATAATCCAAGTGAGTCATATGATTATACAATTTTATTCAAAGAATTAATCCATGAATGTGATAGAAATTGTAAAATTATAATGGAAATAAATATATAAATGTGTTCACACATATATTTTTTTTTGTATTTAGACCCATACTTGTATTCCAATCTAAAGATATTCGTTTTCTGAAGATTATATATGTATCATATATTATTAAAATTATTTAATAGGCAGTATAATATATTTGGGTATAGTAAGATTTATATATGTTTTTTCTGGATTGTCTTTCAAGAAAAATTGTTCTGCATAAGAATCATATGTAGTTGCGCATAAGGAAGCCTCTAAAGTCTTCAAATTGTCATGTGACAATAAATTTATAACACCTGATGGTATATCAGATACTGAAAACTTATCACAATATTGTGCCAGACTACAGGAGTCTTTTCCATCACATATCACAATGACAGAATTACCAGCAATTAAAACTTGTGTTAATCGATCAAACAAAACAGTTTCATCTTTTTCTTTTAAGATGATAACACCTTTTGGCTGACGCATTTTTGTTATTTCTAATCGTCCACTTTGAGAGCACAGCAATGATGTTTCATAAATATTTGAAAATTTTATCCATTTTAATATTTTATCCGCCAATGTAAATTTACTAAAAAAAATAAAAAATTATTAAAAATTACTATTAAGAATAAAATTAAAAACATAAAATTATTATTAAGAAAATTCAAAATACAAATTTACAGCAAAATATAAGATATACAAAAACTTTTTAACATATATATAATAAATAATGTATAACATATATATTAAGCATACCCATTGCATTTTAACATGGATGCAAACTTGAATAATATTTGATTTCTAGAAGTAATAGATTTAGTACTCCAAATTTTGAATCCTTTCTCAGCTGAATCAATGCATCTCTTAATATCACAACTATAATAATAAAGCAATTAATTATAAATTTCATATATAAATTTTATTAAATTTTTGAATTTAAGAATTATTTTAATTAAGAATATAAGACTAAGAGAATATATATTCATACCTTGTTGCATGTGCCCACAGAGCTTCATTATACATCCAATATGTATTTTCCACAGGTTGTTGCCACTTACCATTATAAAACAGATTATAAGTTGGAGTTTCAGCTTTCAAAATCTCTGATTTTATCGCATAATTGTTAACATCACAATTCTGCAGTTTTTTGTATAATAGTGTATTCAATGTTTCACTGAATATTTTTATATAAGGTAACAGTACAATACCACTATATAAATCCATGTGTGTATTTATAAATAAAACTTCTTTCTGAATTATTAAAAACAGAAATAACAATTCTTAAAAAAATCTCCATTATACAATAATACTAGGTATATAATTCAATAAAACAATTTAAATAATATACATTTAAGGATGATGCTAAATTTTTTGCAGCTATAATATCTTCCGACCATATGGATACTACTTTCATTTTACAATGTTCATGGTTTGTAAGTAATTCTTTCCTTGATCGAAATACAGAGATGGGAAGAGTTAAATTCTCAAAATATTCTTTTACAAGCCATAAAAACTTTTCTTTTATAAATTCTTGGACCCAAATTTTATTAAAATAAGAAGAATGACATCCTTGTTTAGGGTAGATAATTCTCAAATAGTTAATAACTGCATACAAATCTGAATCTTCGAGAAGTATCATTTCATTGAACTGATCTGCACAATTTTAAAATCTTGATTAAGAAAAAATATTTTATCATATTATACGTTTCTCTTACCTTTTATTAATTGGTGACATTTATGTTTCCATTGATGTTGATATGTTTCATCATTTTTGCTAAAATAATATTAATGTAAAAATAATATTTATCAAATTGATAATTATATTAACTCTAAAGATAAAAAATATATAAGCATTAATTAATATGTTTAACAAATGTAATATAAATAATTACTAAATAGTATCTTCCAAAAATAAGTGTATTTCCGCATGAGTGTCTCCACATATATGCACAAGAGTAAGCATCACTAACAAAATTATATCATCTCTCTTATATTCCTCTTCTAGAAAAATTTAAAATAAAAGATTTGATACATATAATATGCCATTTTATGTTATTTATAAAAAAAATTTCTAAATTAAAAATTAAAAATTTATAAATTTATAAAAAAAGTTTTAAAATATCTTTATAATTGCAACTGATATTAACATATATACCAAAATTACTGCAAAGCGAAAGTTTCACACCAAAATTAGTTAAATATTCAATAATAGTGGTAATCACATCTACATGTTTACATACAGATTGAAAAAGAGATAGATTCTTTTCTATTACAGATGCTGTTTCAAGGAATCTACAAAAAATATATTAAAAAGAGAAGCATTTTTTACATTTTTATCATATTAATATATCTTAAATTTAAAAATTTATTTACCTTTCTGAGATGTCATTAACATTTTTAAACTTTATTGTTTTAGGTAAAGCAGATATTTTTGTTAGTACTTCCTAAAAATATATATAAAAAGTAATATTACATATTTTTTCTATGACAGATATAAATTAAAAATATTCATATCTGCAATTTACATATATTATGTATATTAATATATTAATTTTCATAATTCATTAATAATATTTTTTATATATGTATATGTATATATATTTATACTTGCTTCTCTATTATTTTCATTATATTGTAGATTGTTATAATATTTGTCTATAGTTTGCAGTCGACACATAATTATTAATCTCTGTAACTTTTTAAAAATTAATCTGTAATCCCGTTTGTATTAGCTCTACACAGTATTGTTAAAAAAAAATTAGAAGATAACATTAAAAAGTTTTTTTATTAAAAATTATTTTTATTTTTATTTTTAATTAGAAAATAAATTTCATACTTGTGAAAAAGATATTTTGATATTTAGAGCAGCATAAAAATGATGGTTATGTAAGGCACTCTTCGTAGCTCGTTTCTATCTTCGCAATATTACTGATAACTAAAAAGCGATAAACAACGTAAAAAGAACATAAAATAAAAACTGCATAACAATTGTGTTTCCATAAATGCAATGAATTTAATATAAATTGAAATGAGAGAGTGATAGCTTCATATTTTTATCTTTTTCAGTTTGAAGAAAAAAATATTTGCTTTTACATTCTGTGAAAAAAAATATAGTTGTTTTATTTAATGCCACCATATATATAGTACTCCTATATTGCCAGTTCTGTAGGAGGAGTGAGTGAAAACATCACGGTGCAGACGATAGCCTTCTTTCTTCTTTTATGTGACGATTTCACTTTGCGCATGCGTCAAATATATATATATATATATATATATACACATGCCCCGTATATATGTTAGGTTAAACGCTATATACGGGGCATGTATGTATATATATATATATATATATATATTTGACGCATGCGCAAAGTGAAATCGTCGCATAAAAGAAGCAAAAGAAGGCTATCGTCTGCACCGTGATGTTTTCACTCACTCCTCCTATAGAACTGGCAATATAGGAGTACTATATATATGAATGCCACAAAATTTTCATATCATTTGGGGCGTTTTTCAGCAAGCCGACACAGGAGCACACAGTGTATCACTTCATCCTTGGCCACATTCAGCGGTCTCAACAGTTGGGCAACATTACTAGATATTATAGATTTTCTGATGTAACTCGACGCTGATTGGTCGGATCTGAAAGTAGAGACCAATCATATTCGATTGCTACTTAGCGGTTATATCCGCTAAATGCAGCCAATGGCTGCGTTCAGCAGAAAATGCTGCTTTGCAACAGTTGTAAAATTCGTGAATCTGATTGGTGTATGCTCTTAGATTCAGCCAAAATTAAAAACGTACACCAATCAGGCTCACGAATTTTACAACAGTTGCAAAGCAGCATTTTCTGCTGAACGCAGCCAATGGCCGCATTCAGCAGACTCAACAGTTGGGCAACGTTACTAGATTTTCCGATGTAATTCGACGCTGATTGGTCGGGTCTGAAAGTAGAAACCAATCATGTTCGATTGCTACTTAGCGGTAGAGTCTGCTGAACGCAGCCATTGGCTTCAGCAGAAAAAGCTGCTTTCCAACTGTTGTAAAATTCATGAATTAATTTACTGGCGCGGGAAGGGATCCGCCATCTTGTTTGGCGACATTTTGGCGCTTTGTTTAAAATATGATATATCATGATATTTTATTTCTACTTCTATTGCATGAGAACAGAGTTTTATAGAAGAGAACATTAATACGAAACAGCTGTGCGGAATTGAAAATAATTTTCTGTTTATATTAAAAGTATCTTTAATATAAATGATACAAAATGATATATTTTTATTTGCAGAACAATAATTCTCATATTTTGATTTTTTTGAAACGTATTGAACGTTTTTGAACTTATTAAAACATTATAGTTATAAAGTTATAATTATATAAAATATAATTTATTAAAATTTTTGAAAAATTATTGAAAATAATTTTATACCTAAATATATATATATATATATATATATATATATATACAGGATGAGTTTTATTTCGTGTGTCAATCTTTTTATCATGCGAGAGATTATCGACTGCATAATAAATTAGTCGGTACATAAATGTCAATTATTTGGATGGCCGTTTCAAAGGCTCGAATATAATGTGTAAAATTAAAACAAATTAAAAGCTGAACTTATTTAATATTGATTTATTATTATTATTATTATTAAAGCTACGTATTTATTATTATTATTATTATTATTGTACACATTATAGTCAAACCTTCGATACGGATTTTGTTGTAACAGCCGATTGCAACAAAAAGTGGCATTTTTTGATATTTTCATACAATAAATTAATTTCACACATTAAAATAATTTGACAACATTTGATAACACTGTTATTTTATTATTAATTCATTATTCTGTCACTATGAAGCAGCACTAATGTCGCCAGACAATATGGCGGCCCCCTCCACCCCTAAAATCTTCAACGAGCCCCGCGTCTGAAAGCTCCGTCCAGATAATTTCTTACGTCCATGGCATATATATATATGCCTATTAGTTTCCTATTAAATAAATTAACCAGTCACAAATGTGGAAAATACACTCAATTAACAAAAAATAATTTTTTCATATTAAAAAATTATGTAATATTAATTAACAAACATAATATGACAAATAACAGCTGCTCCAAAAAATTAATAGGACTTTTGCTTATACAATATAGAACATAAAACGCGACTTACTAGTTTCATTCAGAAAAGTTAAAGATGATTGGCTGCTACGTAGTCTTCCGTCGCGCATAATGCATCGACGCGCTATTGGCTAGAGCCCTGAGTACTTTGCGCATGCGCACTACAATTATAAAATTATTTATTGTAAATAATTAAGAAATTATTAACTCACAAACAATTATATTGATATATTTATAAATTACAAACGATTTCCTATCAATTACAGTTATCAATTATTAGAAAATATGTTTATTATTAAAATATGTCGGCTAACATTATGCTTAAAATTAAATTGTTAATTACAAAAAATCTAATTTGTCACAAAAACAGTCTCACAATCAATCACGAACGATTTACAAACGAAATATATTTAGAAAAATAATCATATTTAATAATTTCGGTCGGTTAGCTTCATATAGGTGCCAGGACTCTTAAGGTGCATTTTCACATGCATTTTCACATGTCACTGGACAAATAGTTGAAGCGACAGATTTGTCACTCATAATTCAGCAGCTACAATTTTGTAATTTAAATCGGTTCAACTACAAAGCATTATCGCTCAAACGATATGTCAAACGCTGATACATTGCTGCAGTGCTGTTAATTAATGTATATACTAAAATAAAAATGTAATAAATTTTCCAGTTGCATTGATGACATACGAAAATAATTCAGAAATCTTGTACTTTCTAATCTCACATTCGGTAAAATAGCTTTGTAAAATCCATATTGATCATGCAGATTTTGAAAAAGTGGTGCTACCCAAATTTTTTTTTTTCAATAATGTCTTTTTTGTTTCTGATATATTGATAATAATATAATAAAAACGATATCATTTTCAAATTGTATTTGACGTTTTTATCGAATTATTTTATTACAATTTGATATTCAATTATAAAATATTTTCTTCTTTTGGAAGCTACCATTATTACTTTCTACAACACAATTTTATCGCTGCAATCTTTTTTCATGTATACAAGCTGCCGCTGTAATAGTTTAGCGACAAAAGTCGTCACGTGATTATTTTTGTCGCTCAAATGATCAGCGGCACGTGAAAATGCACCTTAAAGACGGAATATGAATACTGGCCCTTATGCCTGTGCTCATTGGCTGCTAGTGATACGTCTATATATTATTAAGTCGATGTGTAAAAGCATGGTGACACTAAATGTACAAGCAACGATAGCGCAATTTCTTCCTAAAAGTAATTTTACAAGATATAATACAAATCATAATCATAATATGATCAACCGATTGAACGACATCCGATCTTCAAATTTTAGTTTCAATAATCTTTCTTCGATAATCTGATACCGGTTTAATGTGGCTTTCAAGTGGAATATTCTATTGGCTAGCTCTCTTTGCTTGCACTTTTTAGAACTTTCAATTAAGATAAAATGGATATATCATGTATCGATGAGTGAGCGAGCAAGTAATCTGAGTGTAGAAAGTGTAAAACGGACAAATCGTTTTTCTTTAAGACAGAAAATTGAGTAAAGAGTAAGTGGCATTTAATAATTTCACAGAAGTATATATATATATATATATATATATATATATATATATAAAATCATTAAGAAAGTATTTAAGGAATTTTTTAATAATAGTTTGTTTGTGTATGATTTAATCTCATAGTAGAAAACAAACTATTATCGTTTGACAAGCTGTCAATATCTTAAATATCAAACATTATAAAGCACTAATTTCAACGAATTTAGAATTTTATTATTATTCAAAAATAATGCTGTATTTCTTATTTCTATATATGTATTAAAGTAAATAATTATTTAAATATAACATTTGTATTTAATATATTTCGAAGATCATTTCTAACATATACGAAGAATATTCTCATATATTACAAATATAAAAATTAATAAATTTTTCCAATTATTAAAGATAATTGTGTCAAAATAATATGCAATACTTAATAGTAACGAAAAGACTAGTACCCATACAGCACAGATCATTGTTGTTATATTTCAGTAATATTGCAGCAACATCGCAATATTGTTACAATATTGCTGCAATGTAACAACAATGGTCTGTGCTGTATGATAATACAATATTAAAATATTGAAATAAAAAAAGAAATAAATTGAATAAAAGTAATATAATATAATATTAAAAGAGGATAAATTTAATAATTAATTACAAAATATTATGTGTGCTAGTTAATCCTGTTTTATATCTACACAAATATTATATTTTATCATATTTATCCTTATATATTTGTATAATTTTTTTGGATAAAATAATATAGAAAATACCAATTAAACAAGTTATTTAATAAGGACAGCTATATAATTAATGTTTAATTTATTCTAAAATATATAATATATAATACTATATAAATTAAAAATATTTATTTTATATTTATTTTATATTTCTTTTCAGAAAATCAGCGAAGTCCCATGTTAGTTCATATATTTATATTACGTATTGTATTGATACATATCATTATATATAATACATCTTATATATAAAAAATACTTCATTTAAATCATTTTCATTTGAGAATATATCATTACAAAAAAAATTAATTAATGATAAAAAGATTTTATTTTATAAAAAATATGTTATATAAATTAATCAGTTATATGTTATAATCAAAAAAAGTTTTATACTTATCTAAAATATGTAAAAAATTTGATATAATATTAATATAAAATTAGTAGATATATATTATTATCTGAAATAAATATATTTTCTGTTGAAATAATATTTTAGATGTATAGAAATCTATTTATATTTTTAATTATACTCATATTTTATGCAATAATTAACTAATTTATGTTTAATTATTTAATTTATGTTTAACTATAAATTTAGACAAATATATTAAACATATACTATTAAATATATCTATATTACTTAGAGAAGAAGTTATCTTCTGATTATTTTTATTTTAACAAAAGCAAAGTATTTTATTGGAAAAATTTATCTATAATTTTATTCTTAAAAGATATAATCCATTTATAACTAATTTATCTTGCCTTGAAAACTTATCTATAATTTTATTCTTAAAAGACATAATCCATTTATAACTAATTTATCTTGCCTTGAGATACATGTAACTGATTAATATAACATATTTATATAACATATTTTTTATTAGAATATAAAATCTTTTTATTGTTAACTAATTCTTTTCTGTTATGATATATTCTGAATTAAAAATGATTTAAATAAGGTATTTTATATACAAGATGTATCATATATAATTTCATGAATCAATGTTTAATTTACTTATTTAATATAACCTTTATGTGTAGATGTTATCATATAAATATTAATTTCATGTAAGAAAAATATTTAAGAAAATAGATATGAATGAATAATTAGTAAAGTCATTATTAATCAAAATTATTTTGTTATTAAATTCTATTATTTTCATCAAATTTCAAGTAGATATAAATCTAAAAAAAATTTACCTTGAATTGAAAATTTGCTCTTTACAAAAGAGATCAAATCAATAATTACCATATGTCTATTAGAAAAATAAAATAGAAGACTCAGTTAATTAATATTTTTTGGAGAATTATACTTATATAAAATATTAGTTTATAAAATATATTAGTGAAAAATATATTTATATGAAAATATATTATTATTAATATAAAAATTAATTATGTTAAAAAAAACAATATATTTAATCAAAAATGTTTTTTTTTTAATTCTATTCCAAATATATTTATAATTGTTATTTTCTTCAGTACGTTATGAAACAAAATATTAATTGTATAAATAATTTGTGGCTGCATATTATTATATCTGTACCAAATAATTATTTGAAAAAAAAAGAATAATACAAAAATTTTCAACTATTCTTATTATTAAATAATGTAATTAGTTTAGCATTAGTACAAAAATGATATTTTTTAAATATGCTTAAACATGTTCAAATACTTTAATAAATATTTTTTAAATTGATAGCAATCTTTAAAATGATAGCAATAATTTAACATTATTTTTTTAAGATATTTAATTTTATTGACAAAAAGAAATATATAAAGAATCGATGCAAGATCTATCATATGTAGTATATCAGGATCTATCATATGTAGTATATCAAGATCTTATATATGTGTGTGTATGTGTTGACAGAATGTTAGCAAAAATACAATAAATAAATATAATAAGTTTGTCAATGGTACATTGATAACTAAGATTAATAAATCTACATTGACAGATTGCTCAATTTCTGCTACTATTAAGTTGTTATGTTGACAATATGTTCTATTATCAGCAGATTTTATCAATGAAACAAGTTTTTAATGTGGACACTATTTATGCATTTTGTTGCAGTTTAAAATGGCGAACTATCAATATTGCTTTTTATTTACTAGATCATCCCAGGTAGCAAGTACACGTCATTTTGACGTTTCAAATTGGTCATTCACTGACTATTCTTGACATCACGAATTGACATTTTTATGACGTAAAAGTGACGTAATGTCATAGATTCTTAACGTCATAATACGTCATTGATGTCAAATGTACCATATTTTGACGTCTTTTTCTTAGCATAATGTATTTAATGGCATTGTCAAATAAAGCAGATTAACTTATTTGAGAGCATCATTGAACAATTACAGCTATTCTATTCTGCAGAAGAATCTAAGATCGGTTAAACTGCTTTATTCGAAAATACTGAAAAACGCAAATATAATAAGAAAATAGGTCATAAGTTTTATATTTGTTATTATTATTTTAAACGTAAATAAAAACTTACATCTAATATCATGTAAAATTTTAACAAATAATGTTTTTCGTTGCCTGCGTTTTATAAAAATATATTTTGCCAATCAACTGTGTTATAAAAAAAATATATTTTTTGAGATATATTTTTTAATTACACTCAATTGATATAACTAATATTTTCACTGTGCATTAATTTAATGAATACTTGAGTGGTTAAGCAACATGAGTCATGCACAGATAAATGCATATCTCGAAAGAAAAATTATTAAAGTCTAATCGCGAAAGTTATTTTATGTAAAAAATTAAAAAAAATTTTTTTATGGGATCGATGTATTAATCACATTAATAATATAATAATCGTCAGTTCATGACTGAAATATGACGTCAAAATAATGTCATATCAAGATGTCAATATAAAGTCATGTAGCAAATTAGTCAGTGTTGACACTTGACCACAAATGAGTTTGAAACGTTAAAATGATGTGTACCTGGGATACTTGCTACCTGGGATATTATACTTCTGTATTATGTTCAGAATGTTTATGCAGAATATCCTGTTTTTCATGCATCATTTTTTAACGATATATTTTTTAAATTAATTTTGATATTGATTTTTCCTTAAAAAATATCAACGCATTAATAATTTTTAAGTGATTGGAATGAAAACGTTTTTAAAAATTAAAGATTATAAAGTATGCAATAAATAGATTAAAAATTTATTATTTTTTAGCTAATTTTAAATAAGATTTAATAAAATTTAAACTATAAAAATATACGATATTGAAGATTAGAAAACTACAATAGAAAATAAAATGTTAATTTGATATTTTTGTTAAAGAAAAGTCGATTTCAAAACTGATTTCGTTGGTCAATTGATTTGAGTTAAAGAAATATAATGAGAAATATATGTAGAAAACATCTTAATATTACATTTTAAATATACATATAATAATTAAAATAATATAAAAATATATAATAATAAAATGTATATAATATTAAATATGTATACATATAATATAATAATTAAATTATATAATAATATATTTATACATGATTTTAATATATTTATCTTATAATTAATTTTATAATTATAATGAATTTATTTATAATTATATAATTTATATATAAATAATTAAAATATAATATATCAGATATCCATAAAGAGCAGAATTTAATTTTATATGTTAACGGGAGTAAATAAAGAAAGTTTTTATAAACTTATATTTAAAAGTGCTTTATTAAAGAGTTAAATTTTCAAAATTAAATGGTCAAAAATAAGCGAAAATAAATTTGTATTTATAACTCTTGTTAGGCAGAATTGCTAACAATATTATGCATATTATTCAGAAGAAACAGTTATTCACTGTAATTGTAAAAATAAATTCACAACAATTTAAATTAAAATTATATTATTAAATATATTAAAATCTAATAAAAACAAATGTGAATAGAAATCTATAGATTCTATACATTAAGACATGTAAACAATAATTAAAAGTTATTTGTTTCCAAGTCAGCAAGTCTATTTAAGTTGCGTTTTGTATAAACTACTATTACTGAAAATCTATAGTATACGTGATGTAAACACAGTCTAAGACTGTGTTAGAAACACAGAAACTTATTAGAAACTTTAATAAAGTTTCTAATACAAGAACAAAATTGGCTACTAATCTTTGAAAGATTATAATTATTTAATAAAGCATTTTCGGATATAAGTTTATATGAACTTTTTCTTAATTTTACTTATTCAACCCATTAACATATCGTTTACATTTGATCCTAATTTTTACAGATCTGTTTTTACATATATTGTATTATATATTGTATTATATATATATATATATATATATACACACAGATATATATATATATATATATATATCTGTGTGTGTGTATAGTATATGTAATATTTAATATAATATTTTATATACATAATAATGTAAATATATACTTAAATATATGATATTATATATTATATTTCTTTAATGTCCTATTCAAAATATGTAAAAATTAAAAAAATAATTTTACAATATTTTTCATTTATTTACTTAAATGTCAAAACAAAAAAATATATATAATTTTTTATGTAAATATTTAATAAATTTTAATTTGATAATTATAATCTTTTATATTTAGAAGTTTTATGAAATAATATGATTGTATTTATTTGTTAGGAGGTGTATTAAAGAAATAAAAAAAGAGAGAGGATATTAATAATCAACTATATTCTGTGGATTACAAAGATTCTCCAATGATGTTTTCTTCAGGCCTTAATTGTAATCTCTCTTTTCCCAGTTGTTTGGGTTATCCACAAGATAGTGAGGAATTGATTCCAAAAATGGCACGTGAGCCAATCATTCTTAATGTTTATGATATGGTAAGCTATCATTTTCAACATATTGCAACAAATAAATATCATTAAGAATTATTTATTGTTATTACTTATTAATTTTTATAAATTTAGTTCACACCACACACACACACACACACACACACACACACGTACGCTTACATACACAGGGTGTTCGATATTTCGGAACAAAGTAAAGCCATAAATAGATCTCGTTAAACTGAACTAAAAAGTCTTTTATTATTTTACAAAAATCACGTAAAATTTCGAGATATTAATTAAAAAAGATCGTCTAATACGACTAGAAGCATGTAGCGACGAAGGCGGTCTCACTGTATCTTGATAGCGCACGGCGAAGCAGTGAGAAAGGAGCGGTGGATGGACTTCGAAATATGATGGCGGCATGCGCTTCTAATCATGAGAGCCACCTTTATATAAGGGTGTATATATAAGGGTGTATATCCTTATTATATATATATATATTATATATATATATAACATATATATATATATATATATATAACGATGTGTGTGTGTGTGTATATATATATATATATATATATATATATATATATATATATTATATATATATATGGGTGTTCTTAAAAGGTCTCGTCAAACTTTAACGATGGATGTATCAAAACAAATGTATGTATCAAAACAAAGCAAAATGTTTATATAAACATGGATCCGGAAATGCCCCCCTTCTGAGATAACACAGGATGAAGTCACGTATCTTAGGTCTATTTGGCTCAATCACTGTAGTAATGATTTACAGATAAGATATTCAAAGTGGCTACCATGAGCAGCAATAGTGAGCACGTACTTAACGTAATGTAACGTACAGTAATAAACGTCTTTACTGTCAGAATCTGGGGACCACAGATCAAAACAAAGCAAATCTTACAGCAATAGCTTATCTGATGCAAATCATTACTACAGTGATTGAGCCAAATAAGCCTATGAAGATACGTGACTTCACCCTGTATTATCTCAGAAGGGGGACATTTTCGGATCCATGTTTATATGGACATTTATTTTATTTTGATACGTAGCATTTATGGTTAAAGTTTGACAAGATCTTTTAGGAACACTCTGTGTATATATACAGGGTGTCCTAGAACATCCGTACACCCCTTTTCTTTCAAAAACTAAGCATTTTAGAGAAAAACGTTTTCGAAAAATTGGTTTTAAGGGGAACATAAGATGGTGTCATTGATTTGACTTTGGATGGCATCTCAAGGACACCTTAATTTCTAAATGGAACCACATTCTCACAAGACAACATCAAACTAAGCATTTAGAGAAAAATGTTTTCGAAAAATTGGTTTTAAGGGGAACATAAGATGGTGTCATTGATTTGACTTTGGATGGCATCATCAAGGACACCTTTAATTTCTTAAATGGAACCACCTATTTTTTATTGCATATTCTTATAGCTTATCTCGAAAGCTTTCCAAAACAATATAATAAAATATTTTTTCATCAAGTACTTTTCGAGTTATGAGGCTTGAAATCATTTCTTAATTTTAAACACATAATTGTTTCGAAGAAAAAATATGTAATTTGCAATTAACAATTCCATATTTTTTCTTGAAAACAACTGTATGTCTATTCTTTACACCAATTGATTCCTCTCATTATTTTGTACATAAAAGTATTAAGGTAAGATAATTGAAAAATGAATATTTTACAAGATATTTTATGGTTTATGTAAAATTATATATATATATATATATATATATATATATATATATATATACAGAGTGTCCCAGTTATCTTCCATTATCTTTCAAAGACAGATTCCTGGGTTCATCTGAAGATTTTTCCTCAACGAAAATGTCGAGGCACTAATAATTTTCGAATTATAAGTGATTGGAAATAAGGGGTTTTTTATAAACTAAGCTTTGTAGAAATAAAATATTAACAAAACCACATTCTTTGATTAATTTTAAATAAAGCTTACTTTAGTTGAATTTTAATTTAAGATTTAATTGCAAAGCTATATGATGACAAAAATCGGAAACATACAAAAAATGATGGCCTTCATCATTTCACTGAGAAAATCGTCTTCAAATGATCCTCCCCAGGAATAACATATATATATATATATATATATATATAACAGGATGTCCCAGTTATCTTCCGTCATCTTTCAAAGACAGATTCCTGGGGGGGATCATTTGAAGACGATTTTTTCTCAGTGAAAATGTCAATGAAGGCCATCATTTTTTGTATGTTTCCGATTTTTGTCATATAGCTTTGCAATTATATATATATATGTATATATATGTATATATATGTATATATATGTATATATATGTATATATATGTATATATATATATATATATATATATATATACAGGGTGTCCCGCAACTACCGCTCCATATTTTAAAGGTAGATTCTCTGACCAATTTAAAAACGATTTTTCCTCAGCGAAAATGCCGAAGAAGATCATTATTTTTTGGATATTCCTAATTTTTGTCATGATGTATCTTTCTAACTAAGCCTTAAATTAAAATTCTATTAAAATAAACTCTACCTAAAATTAACTAAAGAATGTGACTTTATTAATATTTTATTCCCATAAGGCTTAGTTTGCGAAAAACCCTTTATTTTCAATCATTTATAACTTGAAAACTATTAGTGCCTCAACATTTTCGCTGAGGAAAAATCGTTTTGAAATTGGCCAGAGAATCTACCTTTAAAATATTGAACGGTAGTTGCGGGACACCCTGTATATATATATATATATATATATATATATATATATGTTGTCGATGTTCTATTTCAGTATTGGATAAATGAATATACTACACCTATTGGTCTTGGTGTATTTCATTCAGGAGTGGAAATATATGGAACAGGTATATATTTGAAAAATTATCAATTATAAAATAAGAATTTGAAATGTATTTCTGCTGTAGAATATGCATATGGTGGTCATGCTCAACCAAGAAGTGGTATTTTTGAAATCACACCAAGGGTAGCCGAAGAATTAGGCGAACAATTTAGATATAGGTACAATTTTTATTTTTTATATAAATACTCTTTAAAATTAAAATCTATAATGTATTATATGGTTATGTTATAGACAATCTGTTCATATTGGATATACAGATTTCACAGAAGAAGATGTTTCAAGAATTATTACAGAGTTAGGTAAAGATTTTAGAGGGGACCGTTATCATTTGATGAATAAAAATTGTAATCATTTCAGCAGTCAGTTTACACTGGTATATTATTTTTCTTAACAACATAGATATATAGTATAAACAATATAATGAAAATCAATATATTTCAGATTCTATGTGGGCAGGAAATACCTGGTTGGGTAAATCGTTTAGCATATTTCAGTTCATGTGTACCCTTTCTACAACGTTGTTTACCAAAGGAATGGCTAACGCCTGATGCTTTGCAACATTCTCTCAGTCAAATTAGTCATCACGAAAGTACACCACCATCGGATACTTCATTGTAACATTTAGTTAATATTGTTAAAATGCACGGTCTAAAATACCATAGAAGTTATACATTCTAGGTAATATTAAATATGGATGGAAAAAATATTAATTAGAGCTATGACTTTGCCAAGATTTGAAAATCTAAGAAACTAAACCGTCAAAGCAAGGTACAAATTTGATATTGTACACTTGAATGCGACTGCTAACAATTAGTACTAAAAAGATTGCCTTTGTTGCAACACATCTCCTAAGATGGCAATCTGCAATGTCGCATGTGTTCTTTGTTGAATAATACAGTCAAGATACTATAGTTACATAATGAATAGATTACATATAAATTCAAATTATAATGCACAAGGAACTTGTATGTTAATGAAAACAAAACTTGTTATACTAGAAAAGAATAATTACTAAAATTAATTTTTTTACAAAAGTTTTTATTTCATATTTGAAGCTGTAAAGCACTAATAAGTTTTAAAGTATGAATGAACGTCATATATAAATGTGTGTGTGTGTGTATATATATATATAAATTATACGTAAGAAATATGCAATAATGTTTAATGATCTAATTACTTTCTATAATTTGTGTGTGTGTGTGTGTGTGTATGTATGTATGTGTGTATGTGTATACACACATCTATACATATGTGTGTGTGTGTATATATATATATAAATATATATATATATATATATATATACACACACACACATATGTATAAATTTTATATCTTGTATAGAATGTTTTATTGTAAATATTTTAAATAGCATATTCTGAAAATGAATTAGAATCGGAAATTCTACTAGGATAATGTTAATGTTTTTTTTATTATAAGTAATTAAAGTTAATAATATCATATGAAATTTCCATATTCAAGTTTGTAATACATACATATTTTCTCATCTGTTCTTAGTCTATAAATTAAATCAAGAACAAATTGATATAATAGGTCAATAGCAGATCTATATTATTATCTATATAGAGCTGAGGCTATATAGACCGTTATGTTCGTTATGTACATTATGTTTACTATGCATGTGGAAAGTGACAACCTGTATTGACAATGTAAGTAACCATACTATATACGTATAAAGATTGCGTTCCGACAGAAACTGCCAATATTGAAAATCTATAGTATATGTGACGTAAACTCATAGACATATATAATAGACTGGCCCCTACCATAAGAGGCGGCGTTGAAAGATCTGAAGGATAGAGAAATGATTCCGGGTATCTCTGTCCTCTTTTGTCTCGTGGTGAGGGCACTGTAGGAGTTGAGGGGAAAGCAATGTGCATGCTCGTTTCGTTTTCACTCATCCCATCAGTGTCCCTACCACGAGACAAAAGAGAAGGACAGAGATACCCGGAATCATCTCTCTATCCTTCAGATCTTTCAACACCGTCTCTTACGGTAGGGGCCAGTCTATTATATATGTCTATGTGTAAACTAGTGAATACCGGAACCACAGACATAGTAAAGCCTATAGCACACATTTTTTGTAAGATATAACCAGAGAAAAACCTGAGAGCGGCCACGCCGGCGTTTTGCTTGTTGCCCTTTTTACGAGGCTGCTTGAAACGCCCCTCGCACCCATTTTCAAAGTTGGAACTATTTCGCGCACCCATTTTCTCGTACTGTCGATAATGTCTTCACTTGGTGCGTGTCCGTGCTACGCCCACTTTCTGACATTGCCGATAAAGTTTATATTGGGTGCGTGTCCGTGCTACACCCATAATTTTCGTATTGAGAAATACGGGCTTCGAGTTCATTTATGCGTGTTTTTTTTCTCTTTATATATTTTTATGAAAACATTAACATTTGTACACACGCTTATAAAATACATTACTCCCAGTAAAAAAATAATATATTATTATTATTATACATAATTTATACGATATAATTATTATTAAATATAATTATAATAAATTCGTTTATATTTCATAGATGAAATAAAATGACGACAGAGAATGAAACGATATATGTGTGTAGGGTGCGTGTGTGTGTATGTATATAGAGCTTTTACACATCATATTCAATTGACTTTTATGTTAAAAAAATTAAAATAATTTATTTCACTTTACAATATATAGACTATTTGATATTGATAGCATTGATCATATTTTTATTTATTTTTAAAAGTAATTTTAAATAATGGAATAATGAGAATTTTGCGATTCAAATAACATCATATACGATATAAATCGGATAAATTTATTAGTTATATATATAATCGAAATCCCCGATCTCATTCTCGAGTCCGCTTATCTTTACGAGCTGTCTAGCATGATGGTCAAGTCTAACAAAGAAAGCGAGATCGCGAGTGAAGAGCGAGCGAGATGACCTATCATCAAAGAGTTCCGAAGACTCTCGCAATCGGCTTCCTCGCTTTCTCTATCCATTCGCAATTCACGGGAATTTAAACATCTTATAAAATAAGAACTAAAATTTTTATTTCTTATTTTATCGATTTGAAAGTAATTTTAATGAATTAATGAGATTTGTGCGATTAAAATGATATCAAACATGACGTAAGTCGGATAATTTTTAATTAGTCTGATAATAAAAATTTTGATTATATATATATTTAACTGCATTTATCCGAATGATGCCGTATTTGATGTTGTTTTAATCGCAAAATTTTCATTATTCCATTAAAATTACTCGCGTACCTTTATAAATATATCTTAAAATAATTAACTACGCTGGCAAGCGGCCGATGACAAATTATAAATAAGTTAATTATTTTAACATCGTGTTTGATATCATTTTAATCGCAATAATCTCAATAATTCATTAAAATTACTTTCATATCGATAAAATAAGAAATAAAAGTTTTAGTTTTTATTTTATGTTTAAATCCCCGTGAATTGCGAATGGATAGAGAAAGCGAGGAAGCCGATTGCGAGAGTCTTCGGAACTCTTTGATGATAGGTCATCTCGCTCGCTCTTCACTCGCGATCTCGCTTTCTTTGTTAGACTTGACCGTCATGCTAGACAGCTCGTAAAGATAAGCGGACTCGAGAATGAGATCGGAGATTTAAACATCTTATAAAATAAAAACTAAAACTTTTATTTCTTATTTTATCGATTTGAAAGTAATTTTAATGAATTAATAAGATTTGTGCGATTAAAATGATATCAAACATGACGTAAGTCGGATAATTTTTAATTGGTCTGATAATAAAAATTTCGATTATATATTTAACTAATAAATTTAATAAATTTATCCGATTTATCGTATATGATGTTATTTGAATCGCAAAATTCTCATTATTCTATTATTTAAAATTACTTTTAAAAATAAATAAAAATATGATCAATGCAATCAATATCAAATAGTCTATATATTGTAAAGTGAAATAAATTATTTTAATTTTTTTAACATAAAAGTCAATTGAATATGATGTGTAAAAGCTCTATATACATACACACACACGCACCCCCCTACACACATATATCGTTTCATTCTCTGTCGTCATTTTATTTCATCTATGAAATATAAACGAATTTATTATAATTATATTTAATAATAATTATATCGTATAAATTATGTATAATAATAATAATATATTATTTTTTTACTGGGAGTAATGTATTTTATAAGCGTGTGTACAAATGTTAATGTTTTCATAAAAATATATAAAGAAAAAAAAAACACGCATAAATGAACTCGAAGTCCGTATTTCTCAATACGAAAATTATGGGTGTAGCACGGACACGCACCGAATATAAACTTTATCGGCAATGTCAGAAAGTGGGCGTAGCACGGACACGCACCAAGTGAAGACATTATCGACAGTACGAGAAAATGGGTGCGCGAAATAGTTCCAACTTTGAAAATGGGTGCGAGGGGCGTTTCAAGCAGCCTCGTAAAAAGGGCAACAAGCAAAACGCCGGCGTGGCCGCTCTCAGGTTTCTCTCTGATATAACAGTAAGGTATTCATAGTCCGATCTTATATTTAAGATCATTTTAAGTCTGGTCCGAGGTTGATTTAAGATCTCATTCAACCAATCAAATAGCTGCGTAGCATTTCAAGCTTGAATTTAAGACGATCTCAAATATAACACGTCATCTACAATGGCAGTAGGATTAATGAATTAAAGCAGTAACTTAAGAAATTGACCAATCACAGTCAAGCATCAAAAGAATATTCGACTGTGATTGGTCAATTTCTTGAGTTACAGCTTTAATCCATTAATCCTACTGCCATTGTAGACGACGCTTAAAGGTCATTCTACAATAGAGTCGTAAAGTCGCAAGTCGTAAGAAATTGACCAATTACAGTTGATTATTCTCCTGAACTTCAACTGGGATTGGTCAATTTCTTACGACTTACGACTTTACGATTCTATTGTAGAATGACCTTAAGATCGGACTATGAATATCGGCCTAAAGTTTCGATCAATTGCATTGCTCAATTTTGCTGTCCATAATCAAATTGAGCAACACGATTGGTCGAAACCTTACTGTTATGGCTGCGTTCGCTTTGTACGCTTAAGGTCATTCTACAATAGAGTCGTAAAGTCGTAAGTCGTAAGAAATTGACCAATCCCAGTTGAAGTTCAGGAGAATAATCAACTGTGATTGGTCAATTTCTTACGACTTACGACTTTACGACTCTATTGTAGAATGACCTTTACGTGAGAACCTTAAGGTCATTCTACAATAGAGTCGTAAAATCGTAAGTCGTAAGAAATTGACCAATCACAGTTGATTATTCTCCTGAACTTTAACTGGGATTGGTCAATTTCTTACGACTTACGACTTTACGACTCTATTGTAGAATGACCTTTACGTTACGTGACACGTAAGCCAATACTACGGCAACGCACAAGAAATTCTTAAGGTACAATATATATATATATAATATAATATATATATATATATATATATATATATATATATATACAATATATATATTTTAATATGTACAATATATATATATTAATTATATATATATTAATATGTACAATATATATATTTTGCGCAATTGCAATTTGTCAAAATCTAACCTTGTACATAGCTTACCGAGTTTTGTTTCAGTGGTTGGCATCACTACTTAACTACTAGTTAAGCTAACTGGACACTGTTGAACCCTTAGAACATAAAGATATGGAAGGAGAATGCCTTTGTTCTCGAGCAGAAAAAGATGTCTCCAAGAAGTGAGAAAGAAAATCATCGTTGTTTCTCTCTCATGAGTTACTGCTCGAATGTGCGCACGCGCGATTTACGTTTGCGCCGGTTCCTTGCCGGTCTGAGAAAAATAAGGTTATATTGGCCGCATTCAGCGGACTCAACCGCTAAGTAGCAATCGAATATGATTGGTTTCTACTTTTAGGTCCGACCAATCAGCGTTGAATTACATCGGAAAATCTAGTAACGTTGCCCAACTGTTGAGTCTGCTGAATGCGGCCATTGGCATTCAGCGGACTCAACCGCTAAGTAGCAATCGAATATGATTGGTTTCTACTTTTAGGTCCGACCAATCAGCGTTGAATTACATCGGAAAATCTAGTAACGTTGCCCAACTGTTGAGTCTGCTGAATGCGGCCATTATTAACCGCATATTGGCCGCATTCAGCAGACTCAACAGTTGGGCAACGTTACTAGATTTTCCGATATAATTCGACGCTGATTGGTCGGGTCTGAAAGTAGAAACCAATCATGTTCGATTGCTACTTAGCGATAGAGTCTGCTGAATGCGGCCATTGAAATGTATTCATTTCATAGATAGATTTTCCAGTTTAGTTATTTAGTGCTTATTCGCGAACATACATAGTGTCAAAATTCAAGCAAGATCGGCTTATATTGTATTTTATGTGGTAAAAAAGACAAAGTTTCCTATTTACGATGAGTAAAAATATATTTAATAAATAAATAAATTAAAACAAATATATATATATATGTATATATATATATATTTTTAATATTAATAAGTAAACATATATTATATTTATTTATCAGTTGTTCAATACTATTATTAATTATTTTATCTTTTGTTCATTCAATGATTTAACTATTACATTTATTCATGAATTTTTTATTATAATCGATTTATTCATTTATTCATTAATCAATTAATTCATTATTTATTTATTCTGACTCGTTAAATCATTTATTCGGTTATTTTTACTCATTTTTTGACTCATGCATTTCATTTTTTATTTTATTTATTTATTCTCTGATTTCTTCATGATTTATTCATTAAAAAGAACGAATACATACATATATACATGATTGATTTGTGGAGGTTTGTATATGTACACACATGATGCTTGTGTGCGTCAGCAAATGACACGCATGCGCACTTTCGAGCAGTAACTCGTGAGAGAGAGGCAATGATGATTTTCTTTCTCACTTCTTGGAGACATGTTTCAGTCTGCTATTCCCCTTCCATATCTTTATGTTCTAAGGTTGAACCGGGCCTTATTGCACCAGTGCAACAGTGCAGCTGAAAAGAACAGACTCCATGTGTTGCTTGTATTACTGGAAAGCACTGTGTGTATTTTGTATATCTACTTTGGATTTGTAAATTATTAAATAATCAAAAAAAATTTTATAATTGTAAATCGAGGACTGCCGTAAATATAAAAATCAATAATTCGCTATGAAGGAGGTAAATTTATTTTTAATTATAATTATTTTTTAATAAATATATAGAATATTTTCTCGTCGATTTTGGAGAAATTTTACCTGTTCGGATAATGTATATAGATAAATAAGATATTAATTATATAAAAACACAATAATTAACATTTCATCAGTTGACATGAACAAAATTATCAGCTATTAAAATGATGCTGAAAAATGTTTAGTTTAATCCACTTTGCTCAAATATGATGAAAATATATTTATTAAAATGGTCTTTTTTGTAAAAAAAGGTTTAGAAAAGTTAAAATCATCCTCGCTCGTACAAAAAGAATAATCAACAGTTCTAATAGCACTTTGATGAAATGTCTAAATAATAGAATATAAACGTACACTTTGATGGAAATAACACTCAAATAAGTTACAAAGACATATTTGTATGGAAGGCAAAAAATAGTGCATAGATCTATGAAAAATTATAAATTTGTACAAAGTAGCATGTAATTAATATAATTGTTTAATTATTAACTTATATGTATGCACATATATACAAGGTGTATCTGAAATGATGCACTAAACTTTTTTTCTAAAAGACATGGGTCCGCAAATGAACCTCTCTCTGAGCTAGAGGTCCCTTTGGGGAAAAAAATTGAAAATTGGCTGTATTTCAGAAAAAAATTATTTAACTTTGGTTTTGACATTACCTATCATCCTCTCTTGAGAGATAAATAAATTTGCGTTGCGGGTGTTTAGTCAATTTCGAACTTTAGCTCGGAGGGGGGTTCATTTGCGGACCCATGTTCATAAGAAAAAAAAGTCTTATTTTGACCTCTAGAATACGCTCCTAAAGTTCAGTGCATCTTTTCAGATACACCCTGTATATTTTATACATACATATATATTTTTTACACAAATTTTGTACAAATACATATATTTCCAAAAAAAGTATACAGTTTTTATCAAAAAGAATTTTAAAAATAGGGTGAAAAATTGAATATTTTATATTTTTATTTTATTTAATAATATATATATATATATGTATACAACATTTTTTTGAAATTTATGAAATTCCACATAGTTAATTGATTATCATACAGATTATTTAATGTTACCTTAAATATATTCATATAACATATTACAGATTGTGGTAGATATTGAGCATCGTGCTGATGATTATGACAATTGTAATACATTTGTCTTACCTTCAAAAAAAATTAAAACAAAGAACATAAACAAGGAAGTAAAGACTCAGTTGTTATCAAAAAAACGTAGGAAACAATTAGAAAACATAATAGAGAGAAAAAAGAAGAAATTACAGGTATTTTACTCTTTTATATGTAAAAATAAAAAAAATTAAACATATTTATTATAAAAGATATTTTTTAAATTTTATATACAACATAGAGAACAACATTGTTAGAAGATTTGGCGAAATTACAAGCATCTTCAGATGAGTTGCAACAATATACAAGTTTAACATCTTTGCAAAATAAAGGTTTAAAGCGCCATTTTCGAGAATTAGAAATGCCTATTTCAAAATTAAAATGTAAGAAAAATGAAATAGAGAAAAGTGATATAACAGAGGCAACTTTTTATACAAATTCTATCAAAGGTAGCAAGAAGAAAAGATTAGTTACCATTAATTTGGACGACGCAAAACAAAACAAAACTACTTTTGATTCAAATCTGGTTGGATTTGAAGTAAGTTTCAAGTAATCAAGTGATAAAATTTGTCAAATTGATAGAAATAAAAAAATAATTGTAAATATGTTAAATATTTAATATAATTGTAAATGTAATACATAATATTTATTTAGTCCAGTGATAGCAGCAATGAAAGTGATTGTAATAATAAAAATGAAAACGAAACACATATTTCTGACAATATTGCTATTTCTATGGAAAATGAAAAAATTAATGAGAATCTTCTAAAAGATACGCAAAAAAAAATACTTCCAGCTAAATCTCAAGAATCTAAAAAATCAGTAGGAAAGCAAACAGCTATTTCTAAAATTTCTTCATCTACTGTTTTTATACCTGTAAATAGAAAGCCAGAGATACAAGCAACTAGATTAAAACTACCTATTGTTGCAGAAGAACAAATAATAATTGAAACAATAAATGAAAATCCAATAACCATAATTACTGGAGAAACAGGAAGTGGTGAGTAAAATTAAATTTGAGGAATAATTATAATAAGAAAATTATTACTAATTTCCTAAATAATAATATTCCTAATATTAGATAATAACTTAGGCTATAAGCATATTTTTTAAATTACTTATATTTGTTTATATGTGTGTGTGTGTGTGTGTGTAGACACACACACACACACACACACCCCCCCCCCCCCCCCCCCCCCACAGGGTGTCCTAGACCACCCGTACACCCCTTTTCTTTCAAAAACTAAGCATTTTAGAGAAAAACATTTTGGACAAAAATTGTATGGTTTTGAGGGGAACATAAGATGGTGTCATTGATTTGACCTTGGATGGCACCGTTAAGGTCAGGTCAAGGACATCTTTAATTTCTTAAATGGAACCACCTATTTTTTATTGCATATTCTTATAGCTTATGTCGAGAGCTTTCCAAAACTCTATAATAAAGTATTTTTTCATCAAGTACTTTTCGAGTTATGAGGCTTGAAATAATTTCTTAATTTTTCATAAACCATAAAATATCTAGTAAAATATCCATTTTTCAATTATCTTGCCTTAATACTTTTATGTACAAAATAATGACAGTAATCAATGGGTGTAAAGAAAATACAGTTGTTTTTAAGAAAAATATGTAATTGTTAATTGCAAATTACTTATTTTTTCTTCGAAACAATTATGTGTTTTCTTTATACCAACTGATTCTTCTCATTATTTTGTACATAAAAGTATGAAGGTAAGATCGAAAAATCGAAAAATGAATATTCAAAACCATACAATTTTTGACGAAAACGTTTTTCTCTAAAATGCTTAGTTTTTGAAAGAAAAGGAGTGTACTGGTGATCTAGGACACCCTGTATATACATACATATGTATATATATATATATGTATGTATATATGTAATATATGTATATATATTTTTTTAGGTAAAACAACACAAGTGCCTCAATTTTTATATGAAGCTGGATATGCTGAAAATAAATTAATTGGAATAACTGAACCAAGAAGAGTAGCAGCAATGTCAATGAGCAAACGAGTAGCTGAAGAAATGAATCTTACTGAAAAACAGGTTTCATATCTAATCCGCTTTGAGGGAAATGTTACTGAAGAAACAAAAATCAAATATATGACTGATGGTGTTTTGCTGAAAGAAATTCAAACTGTAAGTAACAACTGTAAGTAACATTGTAATATGTGAAATAAACTTTAAATGATTTGTGGCAAAATTTGAGACAAAATTTTATTTTATAGGCTGCGGTCAAAACTGCACTGCTTTGAAACATCATTCTATCTTTATTCTCATGGAATGTAGAACAAAGTATTCAGGAGTGTCTTCCCGACCGCAGCCATAATTTTATGTCATGTAATATAGAAAACAATTGAATATGTAAAATACATACAAATACAATATATATATATATATATATATATATATATATATATATACACACACATATACATATAGGCCATTTTTTAATTTACGCACTGAAATATCTCAAAATCTATAAGTTTAAGACAAAAATGTTTCAGACAAAAGTTATATGGCTTGAAGGGAGACATAAGATGGTGCCATTAGTTTGATCTTGAAGAGTCACGTGAAGCTCTTCACTTTTTTAAAATGAGACACCCTATATATTTTTGCATATTGTAGCTTATCTCAGCATTTCAAAACATTATGATTGTTAGTTTTCTTAAGTACTTCCGAGTTATGAGGCTTGAAATCATTTCTTAATATTACATAAACTGTAAAATATTTTGTAAAATATTCATTTTTCGATTATTTTACCTTAATACTTTTATATATAAAATAATAAGAGGAATCAATTCGTGTAAAGAAAACACATTTGCAATTAACAATTACATATTTTTTCTAAAAAATAATTATGTATTTCTTTACACCAATTGATCCTTTCATTATTTTGTACATAAAAGTATTAAGGTAAGATAATCGAAAAATGAATATTTTACTAGATATTTTATGATTTATGTAAAATTAAGATATTATTTAAAGCCTCATAACTCGGAAAGTACTTAATGAAAACTAACTTAATTATAATGTTTTGGAAAGCTTTAGAGATGACCTATAAGAATATGCAAAAGCATATAGGGTGTCCCATTTAAAAGTTGGATGTGACCTTCATGGGATCTTCAGGTGACTCTTCAAGATCAAACTAATAGCCAAACTTATGTCTCTCTTCAAGCCATACAATTTTTGTCTGAAACATTTTTATCTTAAACTTATGGATTTTGAGATATTTCAGTGCGTAGATTAAAATGGCTTACCCTGTGTATATATGTATATATATGTATTCTTTATATATATATATGTGTGTATATATATATATATATATATATATATATATAAGAATACACATCTACATTAAGAGACAATATATAAAATTATAAATAGAATTTTATTCTGCATTTTTGCCGTGAATTATATAATAAATTATGTTTTTGAAATAAATTTAGCATTTTATGTATATAAATAATATAAATAATTTATATGATCTTTTTGTTATAGGATTTTTTATTAAAAAAATATTCTGTCATTATACTCGATGAAGCACACGAACGCAGCGTATACACCGATATTCTGATTGGTCTATTATCAAGGATTGTTCCGCTTCGCAATAAACGCAATGATCCATTGAAATTGATAATTATGTCTGCTACGTTGCGTGTGGAGGAATTTGTAGAGAATATGAAGTTGTTTAAAGTGAAACCGCCAGTAATTACAATTGAAACACGACAATTTCCTGTAACAATACATTTCAACAGAAGAACAAACGAAAATTATATCAATGAAACATTGCGTAAAGCAATCAAAATACATACTCGTTTACCAGAAGGTGGTATATTAATTTTTTTAACAGGTAAGTATATTAAATCTCTATTTATCTTTTCACACATTATTATAGAAAAATAATTCTGTATCTCAATTTTCTAACTACTACTCAGTTATATTACCCTTCACTTTTATATTTCTCACAAATATAAAATAAAAATATTTGGTCTATTCTTTTTAATTGAACTGTTGCATTAGTTCAGAGTTTATTTTTTTTTACTTCACGTTAAAAAGAGCGAGATAAATTCTGAACCAATTTATATAAATTCTGCAGCCAATTTAACAAGAAAGAATAGACCCTATTGTTTCACGATTGCATAACACATATGTACGTACGCATGCACACACATTCTATGTATATATATGGCTAATAAAATAATAAAAGTACAAAACAAAAAACAAAGTAATAAGAATATAAAGATATATAAAGATTTTATATGTGTGTAATTTTGTGTTATAAGAAAGAAATGGACACTACTATTATACATTATAAATATAATAATAATTTAATAAGTTAATATGTATAAATAAAAAAATTTAATGTAATATAATATTTTTATAATATGTATATATAGTTATGTATATATTTTTATAATAAGTATATATAGTTTAATGTGATAAATTTAATAATATTTTTATAATAATAATAGTAAGAGACATTCTCTTTATATATTTTTATTGTGTGTGTGTGTGTGTGCGTGCGTGCGTGCGTGCGTGCGTGCGCGCGCATGCGCGTGTGCTCTATTATTATACATTTTTTAAATATATTTTTTCAACTTATTAATTGCAGGTCAGCAAGAAGTACATATGGTCGTACGTAAATTACGTAAATTATTTCCATTAAAGAAAAATAAATATCTTAAAACTAAATTAATAGATTCTGAAAAAAACGAAATATCATTGAAAGAAAAAACGAATAATGAACATAGTAATAATGATGATTCCGATAATGATTTTAATGCTAAAGGAGCACATCATAATCAACAGAGGAGAAAGAAACAAATTATATTTCCGACTATTAATCTTGATGAGTATGTATATTGTAATTATTCTAATCTTTCATACTATTCTAAAATTTATCTTATAAACATTTATATTTAGTTATTCGACAACTCTTATTGATGACACACATGAAGATTTAATCAATGTACAAGATGGAGATAATTTAGACGAAGATGAAGATGAGGATGAAATTATTGATTTTAAGTTGATGACAAATACACAACCATTGTGGGTTCTACCTCTTTATTCTCTTTTACCAAGTCATAAACAAGCTAAGGTAAATATATATATATATATGCGTGATAAATATAACATATATATATATATATATATATATATGCGTGATAAATATAACACATATATATATATATATATATATGTATATATATATATGTTATATTTATCACGCATATGAAATAATTACAATAAAATATTTTTTAAATTGTAGCAATTAGAATTAAATTAATAATAAATTGATTTTTTAATGAATTTAGGTGTTTGAATCGCCACCAGAAGGATGTCGTTTATGCGTAGTATCCACTAATATTGCAGAAACATCGTTGACAATTCCCAATATCAGATATGTTATAGATAGTGGGCGTTGTAAAACAAGACTATATGATAAAGTGACTGGTGTGAGCACATATCATATTTGCTATACGAGCAAAGCATCAGCCAAGCAACGTGCTGGCAGAGCTGGAAGAACTCGACCTGGTCATTGCTACAGGTATCTCGTGACCATTAAATATCATATATATTAGAATGAGTTCTCGAGCTATGAAAAATTTTAATTTCAATTTGAAGGAGATAATAATTAATTTCATTGAAAATAACCTTATGATCAAAATTTACAATTATTTATTAATTTAAATTTAAAATAAAAAAATAATTTAAAAAAGAAAATTTTTAATATATTTTTCTAATTTATATTATCAAACATGCGCAATTCCATCCAAAAAAACTTATTATTTCAGTGTAATTTACAAGAAAAAAGATATAGTGATTTCTTACTTTTTACATCATCATTTAGCATAATATCAATAAAGGACTAATATGCGATTCTGTAATTTTAACGACGATATTGCTATTGTTATGTGTCGTTAAAAGTTACAGAATTGTAATAGCCTTATAAAATAAAAAGAATTATGGGAAATTTCTTCTTTTGTTATATGGGAAATCTTCTCACAATATGTATAAGATTTAGTTTTCATGATTATTATTTTGCAAATGAATGCTTTATACATATACAAGATGTTTTCATAAAGATGGTAATCTCTCATAGAGTGTATTTCTCATGTAAGTGTAGAGTAGATAAAAATAATCTCATAAGTTCCCATAAAAATTTTTTTGATGCATCTCTTATATCATTTTATTATCATCATTATTTATTTTCTATCAATTAAATGTTTATCTTGAAAACAGTTTTGACGAAATGAAACAATAGTATTCTTTTTTTAGAAAAAAATATAGAGAATCTGGAAGTATATTTCAAGATAAAATAAAAGTACCAGCTTCAAAATTTTACAGGATAGAAGACTTATAGGTGATCTACCTTTGATTCTTCAATGTATCAAGAAATTTATTATGCTATATGTTTTTATAGATCTTTACTTAATATAAAAAAATTATTACAAATTGTAAAAATCTACAGAATAATATAAAAGTATTTAAGAAAAATACTTTCCAAAGTTTACCTTTAAAGATATAAGTCTCAGTAAAGATGCATTGCAAAAAAAATGTTATAAGAATATATAGGATTATTTTTATTTGCTATTTATTTTTATTTTCTACATGTTCACGAGAGCTTTTATGGAAACGTCATGTATAAAGATGTCTTAATATATTAAAATAGACTTTTTATCAATTTTATCCAAATTATATACTTATTATCAATTCTTATTTATAATAGATTCGTAACGCTATTTGATATAATCTACAGCAATGAAAAGAAATGCACATTTGTCTTAAAATCACTATTGAATAATCGATGCACAACCATATCCACTAATATACCATTAATACCATAATATCCAAACTAAATATTCATATAATTGTGTATTGCAAATTTATTTTATTACAATTAATTAAATTAATATTAAGTATTAGATATACAAGATCATAATTGATGTCTCGTTCATAAAATGAAAAAAGTTAAATACCCTTCAAATATTAATCATTTTTATGAAAGTTTTTTTTATTTAAACTAGATTTCTCTCTCTCCCCCTCCCCCTCTCCCTCTTCCTCCATATTATGAATTTAATTTCTTGCTTTGAAATCTTTATATATACAGAGTGTCCTAGATCACACGTACACTCCTTTTCTTTCAAAAACTAAGCATTTTAGAGAAAAATAATTTCAACAAAAATTGTATGTTTTGAGGGGAACATAAGATGGTGTCATTGGTTTGACCTTGAAAGGCATCATTAAGGTCAGGTCAAGGACACCTTTAATTTCTTAAATTGGAATTCTTAATTACAAATTACTTTTTCTTAGAAACAACTGTATGTTTTCTTTACACCAATTGATTCCTCTCATTATTTTGAACATAAAAGTATTAAGGTAAGATAATCGAAAAATGAATATTTTACAAAATATTTTACGGTTTATGTAAAATTCAGAAATTATTTCAAGCCTTATAACTCGAAAAGTACTTGATGAAAAAATAGTTTATTATAGTGTTTTAGAAAGTTCTCGACATAAGTTATAAGAATATGCAATAAAAAATAAGTGGTACCATTTAAGAAATTAAAGGTGTCCTTGACCTGACCTTAATGATGCCATCCAAGGTTAAACCAATAACACCATCTTATGTTCCCCTCAAAACCATACAATTTTCGTTGAAAATGTTTTTCTCTAAAATGCTTAGTTTTTGAAAGAAAAGGAGTGTACGGATGGTCTAGGACATCCTGTTTATAAAAACTTTCTTGTGTAGATTATACTCATCGGCTGTGTACAATGACCAATTTGAAGAATATAGTCAATCAGAAATATGTAAAAAGCCAGTGGATGATTTGTTATTACAAATGAAGGCGATGAATATAGATAAAGTCGTTAATTTCCCATTTCCTACGCCACCGGATATTGTACAATTGAAGTTTGCGGAAAAACGGCTTACAGTACTTGGAGCATTGCAATCAGTTCCGAAAAAACAAGGTAATTAAACAGTTATTTGTTATTATTTAGATATTATAAAATTGTTAAATCAAGAGACACGACAATAGGTCTGTTTTTTTAATCTTGCACTAGACTGAACTGAAGAATTGAACTTGCACTGAATCAATGCAAACGAGAATTGAGAGTACAGACGGGAATAAAAAAACGCTCGAAGTGCAAGAGTAACATGGCGTCATATATTAAATAAAATAAATAAATATAAATAAATAAAATAATATTATTATTTATATCACACATGCGTCCAAAGTAACATTTTCTGCACGACTTTTCCGTGCGAGAAGTAGCCAATTGTCACACGATTACATTATTTCACTGTTGGCGAGTTATTTCTCACGTACGCTAATAGATGGCGGGAAATAATGACATTATTCAATGTTTCCCAGTGAAATAAGTGATTGCGTACAATTTGCTTCTCGTACGGAAAAGTGCGACAAGTGCTACTGGACGCACTTATAATATAAAATAACGTGTGATACATGTAAGGAATGGTAAATTGCACACGAACGCTACGTTAACGAGCCTTCGGCTCGTGCGTTACTTCGCGCTCGTGCCCAACTTTCCGCACTTGTATCACAATGTACTATTATTATTAAATAATAATATTAATAATATTATTATTTATTATTCGTATGTTATATATTATTAATTATATTATAAATTATGAAAATGTTTATATATTATAAATTTAAAAAAATTTTAATTTTTATAATTTTGTTATAAATTTTTAACCAATTATATCTATTAATTTTTAACCTATTTTACTATTAATCAAATATTACCTTTTGTAATTGGTTAATGATTGATTTAATGCGATTTTAAGTTTAATTATATTTTAACTCTATTTAATTATACAGGGTGTCCCATTTTAAAAGTTTCACTCTCATGACTTTTTTAATTTTGATTATAGAAAAAAATGTTTCAGACAAAAATTGTATGGTTTGAAGGGGGACATAAGATGGTGTCATTAGTTTGACATTGAAGAGTCATCTGAAGGTCACGTGAAGATCATATCCAACTTTTTTAACGGGACACCCTTATGCTTTGCATATTCTTATAGGTCATTTCGAGAGCTTTCCAAAACACTATAATTAGTTGTTTTTCATTAAGTACTTTCCGACTTATGAGACTTGAAATCATTTCTTAATTTACATAAACCGTAAAATATCTAGTAAAATATTCATTTTTCGATTATCCTACCTTTTATGTTCAATACTTTTAGGTTCAAAATAATGAGAGAAATCAATTGGTGTAAAGAAAACACATAATTGTTTTGAAGAAAAAATATGTAATTCGCAATTAACGCAATTACGATTCCATATTCTTTCTTCGAAACAATTATGTGTTTTCTTTACACCAATTAATTCCTCTCATTATTTTGTACATAAAAGTATTAAGGTAGGATAATTGAAAAATGAATATTTTACTAAATATTTTACAGTTTATGTAAAATTAAGAAATGATTTCAAGCCTCATAACTCGGAAAGTACTTAATGAAAACTAATTTAAGTTACTAACTTATAGTGTTTTGGAAAGCTCTCGAGATGACCTATAAGAATATGCAAAAACATATAGGGTGTCCTGTTTAAAAAGTTGGATGTGACCCTCATGTGATCTTCAGGTGACTCTTTAATATCAAACTAATGACACCATCTTATATGCCCCTTCAAGCCATACAACTTTTGTGTGAAACATTTTTTTCTACAATTAAAATTAAAAAAGTTATGAGGGTGCAACTTTTAAAAGGGGACACTCTGTATAAGATGTTGAGATATTAAACTTTAAATATTATAAAATCTTTTAAATACTATAAAATCTTTTTTATTTAACCTTTAAAATTTTTACATTTGACAGTTATTTTATTGCTTGAAATTTGAATTAGTTCAATCAGTGCAGGAATAAAAAACACATGCGAGTGCTCTGCATTGCTCACTCTACCTCCAGACTTAGGTCAGCTAGTACAATGAACTCGTGCAACTCAGTTCAGCTATATTGGAATAACGAACACCAGTTACACCAGTTCTGGAATAAAAAACTTTAGTGAACCCTTTTTGAACTAGTTCAGTCAGTGCAGGAATAAAAAACAAACCTAGTGTCTCGCACTAAGTTCATGCGTATTAGCGAGGTACTCCGTGTATCTATATGCGAGTCGGACAGTTGAGAGTAACTCAGATTATTGGATTTCAATAACGGTTGAATGAATCGAATTCTTACTAGGCTTAATCGATAGGGCGAGTTTGAATTGTATAAAGAAAAGATCTTTATTTTTGCTGCGTGATATATAAACGGAGGTATCATGACAAAGTCGAAATATGAAAATTTTCAATTAAGAAACGTCTTTATCATCACTGTCATCAACGCACATGTACACACATAGAAAGAGAAAACGTACGTTTCCTACTCTCGACAGAAGATTACACTAGCGACATTTTGCGATATTAATGACATGTGTTATTAACATTTTGAGTAATGATAAGTAATAAAGTGCAAGTTAAATAATAAATAATTAAATTAATAATTAAAAATTCGCAAAAGCCAGTAAAGTATGATAATTGGAGCCAAAGTAAATAAATATCTATTTTACAAGCTAAATATAAATATACAGGGTGCATAAAAAGTACTGAGATGGAAATATCTCGAAAATTAAGCATTTCAGAAAAAAATGTTTTAGATAAAAATTGTAGGATTTCAAAAGATCTATTTACTGGCGCTATGAGTTTAACCTTGAGTGGCATTGTCAAGGTCAGAGCAAAGTCACTTTTCATTTTTTGATTATTTTACCTTTACTTACTTCATACTTTTATGCACAAAATAATGTTAGGAATCAATTGGTGTAAAGAGAAAACATAGTTATTTTTAAGAAAAAATATATAATTGTTAATTGCAAATTACATATTATTAATGATAATTTAACATAATTTATTAATTACATATTATTAATGATAATTTAACATAATTTATTAATTATATCTTCGAAACAATTATTGTTTTCTTTACACCAATTGATTCCTCTCATTATTTTGTACATAAAAGTATTAAGGTAAGATAATCGAAAAATGAATATTTTACTAGATATTTGATGGTTTATGTAAAATTAAGAAATTATTTCAAGCCTCATAACTCGGAAAATACTTAATGAAAACTAACTTAATTATAGTGTTATGGAAAGTTCTCGAGATGATATAAGAATATGCAAAAGTATATAGGTTGTCCCGTTTAAAAAGTTGGATGTGATCTTCACGTAATCTTCGGATGACTCTTCAATGTCAAACTAATGACACCATCTTATGTCCCCCTTCAAGCCATACAACTTTTGCCTGAAACATTTTTTTGAAAAATGCGTTTTTTTCGAAATACTAAGGGGTTTCCACACTTTTGGTAAACCCTATATAATAATTATTATATATTAATTTTGAGAGATAATAGTTTTCCACATCACCCATGAGGAACTATTAAAGATGCGTTTTTTTAAAAGTAGTTTCCCCAGTAGGCTTATTCCACTAAAAATCAAAATAAAGAAAAATAATGAAGATAAGATATGTGGCTTGGTGCAGGAATATTTTATATCGTAAGATATAAAATATGTAAAAATGGAAGAGGAAACAAAAAAAATTTAATGCGATTTTCTAGGACTTAGGATCTTTTACGATATAAAATATTCCTGCACCAAGCCACATATCTTATCTTCATTATTTTTCTTTATTTTAATTTTTACTCATTTAAAAACTAGAGAAGTGGTTATTTTAAAAAAGTAAAAACATTTTTTTTATAAATCGGGTACGTTCCATCGAATGTGAATCCATGGTGATATTTTCAACTTCTGGTTTCGGCCGGAAATAGGCAATTCAGATCGGAAGTGCATTTTTTTAAATGGAACCCCCTACTTTTTATTGCAATTTCTTGTAGCTTACCTCGAGAGCTTTCCAAAACACTGTAATAAATTATTTTTCTATGAAGTACTTTTCGAGTTATGAGGCTTGAAGTCATTTCTTAATTTTACATAAACTATAAAATATTTTGTAAAATATTCATTTTTCGATTATTTTACCTTAATACTTTTATGTACAAAATAATGACAGGAATTGATTGGTATAAAGAAAACACATAATTGTGTAGTTTTTTATCCCAATCGGAAGTGTTCTTTTCGAAAGAACACCCAAAAGATTGTCTAGCGTGTATTTCGCGCGACTATAGAATACAGGGTGTCCTAGATCACATGTACACCCCTTTTCTTTCAAAAACTAAGCATTTTAGAGAAAACGTTTTCGACAAAATTAGAGTTTTGAGGGGAACATAAGATGTTGTCATTGGTTTGACCTGATGGCATCGTTAAGGTCAGGTCAAGGATACCTTTAATTTCCTTAAATGGAATCTATTTTTATTGCATATTCTTATAGCTTATATTGAGAGCTTTCCAAAACTCTATAATAAAGTATTTTTTCATCAAGTACTTTTTGAGTTATGAGGCTTGAAATCATTTCTTCAATTTTGCATAAACCATAAAATATCTATTAAAATATCCATTTTTCAATTATCTTGCCTTAATACTTTTATGTACAAAATAATGAGAAGAATCAATTGGTATAAAGAAAACACATAATTGTTTCGAAGAAAACATGTAATTTGCAATTAACAATTCCATATTTTTTCTTAAAAACAACTGTTTGTTTTCTTTACACGAATTTATTCCTCTCATTATTTTGTACATAAAAGTATTAAGGTAAGATAATCGAAAAATAAATATTTTACAAGATATTTTATGGTTTATGTAAAATTAAGAAATGATTTGAAGCCTCATAACTCGAAAAATACTTGATGAAAAAATACTTTATTATAGTGTTTTGGAAAGTTCTCGAGATAAACTATAAGAATATGCAATAAAAAATAGGTGGTTCCATTTAAGAAATTAAAGGTGTCCTTGACTTGATCTTAACAATGCCATCCAAGATCAAAAACCAATGACACCATCTTATGTTCCCCTCAAAACCATACAATTTTTGTCGAAAACGTTTTTCTCTAAAATGTTTACATTTTGAAAGAAAAAGGTGGTCTAGGACACCCTGTATATGCTCTAGATTAGCAGCGAGTGTACATGCAACGAAAAGACAAAAATCAGGACGCACGGCCAAATTTTTCGTTGCCGTGCAACATTGCCGATGTTGACAATCTGGAACATACATGCGAAACTCACGCTCATTTATCAATCTTTTTAAATTAATATTTCAGTAATTATTGTGAAAATTGCAAAATAGTAATTGACTTTTCTTCAATTTAGTGCATTTTATCCGCTTTAGAGAATTGGCAATTTTTATGAGACATTCTGTTCACATATTATTTTAATAGAATATTATATTGTCTAATATATTTATATAATAATATATATTATTTACCTCAATAAATTCATTTGTTTAGAGTTGTACTGTGCAAAAGTGACATTGCTTGGACGTAGTATTGCCACATTTCCAGTTATCCCACGCTATGGCAAAATGTTAGCACTATCACATCAACATAACTTATTGAAATATACAATATGCATGGTAGCAGCTCTTAGTGTTCAAGAAGTGCTTCAAGAGACATTTGATATAGAAAGTTCGGTTAAACATAAATGGCTATCAATGCGTCATTGCTGGATTGGCACAGGCAATAGTTTACTTCTTGGTATGTAATTTCGAGATTATTTTATAACTGTTAAACATATACACATATTATATAATATTATATAATAAATACAAAAATATGGATTTTTATTATATACAGGTGATCTAATGGTTTTAATAAAAGTTATCGGATGTGCAGAGTATGCAGAATTTAAAAGAAAACTGTTCTCTTTCTGTGAAAAAACTGGCTTAAGATACAAAGCTGTAGCTGAGATCAGAAAACTTAGGCAGCAACTCACTAATGAAATTAATTTAAACATTTCTGATCTAAATCTAAGTATTGATCCAAAGTATGTATAATATCATATATAATCGAATTTTTCTATTTTAGAGTTTTTGTATGTTTTGAACTTTTTTTTTATTCTGGATCAACTTTTTTCAGATAAAATTTTCTTTTTTTGCTCTGCTCATTATTTATATTTATTATATGCTTATCAAAGTTAGGAAGTAACGTATTACTTGTAATACCGTTATCGTTATAGTTTTTTTTTTTTTTGGAAATGTACTAATAACGTATTTTTTTTCTGTAACTGTAATAGTAATGTAAGTTACATTTTTTAATAACGGTAACGAGAGAAAATTTAACAGTTATTTTTAGCGTTATTTTTTATATTTTAAAAATATTTATTGGATTGTATTTTCCAGAGATCTTCCATTTTCAGATACGAAAGAATTTTGATGATTCTTATTAATTTAAGCAACAGCATTCCAGAATATGTATTTTTTCTCCCTGTAAATTTTGTATGCTTCGACTATCGGCTTCAAAGATTTGACATTTACTCAAAAATTACAGATCTATTTCTTTAAAAAATGGAAGTTTTAAACTATTTAGTACTTCATTCAAATTTTTTTTCTTAAAAAATCGTTTACTGACGGGGAATATCAGGTAACGAGATTATAGATTTTAGAGAACGAACTTTAAATATGTTTTTAGAGCTAACCCCCACTATTTCATAGGCAAGTGACACTATGCAATATTTAAGTATTCGTATAAGTATAAAAAATTTGCATTGAAAGTTTTTCATGCGTCTTTAATATCATATTTAGGAGGTTTGCAGATAGCTTAGCGTAGCGGATGAAACAGCGGACGAGAACAATATATATTACAGGTTCGAAAAATCCTGCTTTTTTCTAACTTTTTTAAATGTAAATTTTTACAAAATATACATTAATGTGAATGATTAGGCAACATGGAATCGTTGAAGTGGAAAAATTATTATTTTTATCATTAAATTTAATATTTTATATTAATAATTATATTAATGCACATTTTATATTAATACATTTTACGCCGCATTTCTGTCTGTAATCGTACGAATAATATCATTTCGATCAATATCTATATTTAACAAAAATCTCCAAAATCACATTTAAATGATCATTAAGAATATAATTATATTTAATAATTGTAATATTAATAATTATAATTACATATATATATATATATATATATATATAAAATTATATTTAACAATTATAAATATACATAATAATTATAATATATTATGTATACAAGGTGTGCCATTTTAATCCATCCACTCAAATATCTCCAAACCTGTAAGTTTTAGAAGAAAACTTTTTAGAAAGAAGTTGTTTGGTTCTAAGGAGGAAAGAAGATAGGAATATTAATTAGACCTTGGGTGGAACTATTAAGCTCATATCAAGGTCACATTGAATTTTTTAAATTGAAATCCCTATTTTTTATATTCTTATAACTTATCTCGAGAGCTTTCCAAAACACTTTAACAAAGTATTTTTTTATTGAGTAGTTTTCGAGTTATGAAGCTTAAAGTAATATCTTAATTTTATATAAACCATAAAATATCTAGTAAAATATTCATTTTTTGATTATCTTATCTTACTTCTATGTACAAAATAATGAAAGTAATCAATTAGTGTAAAAAAAACACAGTTGTTTTTAAGAAAAAATATGTAATTGTTAATTACAAATTACATATTTTTTCTTCAGTATATATATTATTTTATAATTATATTTAATATAATTATTAATGTAAAAAATTAAATTCAATGATAAAAATAATAATTTTTTTACGTCGACGATTCCATCTAATTTATGTTAAATGTACACTTTGTAAATATTTACACATCGTGTTCCTGTCAGATTCTTTATCTGCTACGATTAGCTACCTGCAAACATCTCAAATATGTTTGGTATAAAAAGCGCATGAAAAAATTTCAATGCAGATTTCTCATGAATTCTTGAATATTGCATCATGCCACTTGTCTGTGAAATAGTGGGGGAAAGCGGGTTAACTCTAAAACATTTAAAGTTCGTCAAAATTCATGATCTCACTACCTGATATTTCCCTTGTAAGTCAAAATAAGAATTCCATTTTTCAGACATAAAGAAGTGGAAGATTTTTCTATATATATTAATTTTTACAATTTGCAAAGAAAATGCATCTGAAATAAAAAAAAAAGATAATAAAAACCATTTAAATAAAAATGTAAAATGGTTTATGAAAACATATTTTATAAAATAGATATTTTACATTTTATATTTCTATTTTAAATGCATCTATTTCAAACAATGCACATCTTTGATATTTTCACATCAATTTCAATGTTCAATTTTCAGTCATCAATCAATATTTGTATACTAAATTTGGATGGCATAAATTTATAATTTATAATTATAATTTATTTATTATAATTATAGCTGGAGGAGGGGGTGATTAATGATCATGCACTAATCACAACCATTCCATTTTCCTAAAAAATTAATCAATGATGTCATTAATTATTTCCATAGCATGAAATTTGTGATTTAAATAATTCTATATCCTAATCCAAATAATTGTCCTGTAATTTCATGCATTTTTAGAAGAATTTTAAATTTAAAATTATTATATTAAAATTTTTAAACATAAAATTGAAAGTATAAAAAGCGTATAAATTTAGCTGTATTTATAAATATAGTAGAAATCAAAATTTTTTTCATTTTAAGCATTTTAAAATCTTCCTGCTTAAATTTTTTTATGGTTTTGCAAATTTAAAATAAATTTATTGCTTTTATTAATAATTTAATAAAAAAACATTACAAAATAAATGTTTTATTACATTCTATTTCGTTAGTAACATTAAAAGTAATTAAAAGTAACATAAAAAGTAATTTTTTTAATTAAAACATTACAACTGACAAAGGAAGAACGTGATCTTCGGAACACCGAATTAAATTATACTTTATTGCAATATAGTACTCTGCCCAAAAAGTACTCAGGTCAAATGTTAAAGGTCAATGCTAAGTCGTTTTCGAAAAAAATCGATCGAAAAAATACCGATATCTTGTATACCGGTGAGTTTCCAGCGATTATCGAAAAGGCAGTAGAGCCTGAGACTATTATGCTGCAAGTCCATAAGATTCGATCCCTTGAACTTTTTTTTCTCATAATGCAACCTGCAATATTAAAATATAATTAATTTGATCAATTTTGTGTTTTTTTAAATGTGCACTATCAAATTTTTTTTAATTTATAAAATCTATTTTATATATTCCGATATAAAATATCCCTGTATATATATCGCCGGTCCCGGCAGCCAACGTCTAACACAGTGAGCTGTGCTAGACGTTGCCTGCATGCTAATTCGAGTACTTCTCTCATTCATCCGATTTTAATAATTAATATTATTTATTAATTAATATTATTAATATTATTTTAATAATTAATATTATAATATAATTAATATTATTTTAATAATTAATAATATTTCTATTATTGCAAAAATCGTTACATGGAATAGGACTTCTTTATTTAATTTACTACGCTCTATCTCCTCACAAATGCGTGAGTGCTCAAAAACATCCTGTATACATACACACACATACACACGCGCGCGCATATATATATTTTTGTAATTTTTATTTTCTACATATTTAAATAATCCTTTTAAAATAACTCCTCCCCCTCTGTCTGTCTCTGTATATGTGTATGTGTCTGCCTGCCTGTGTGTTTGTGTGTTCGTGTTTGTGTCTGTGTGTACGTGTGCGCGCGCGCGCGCGCGCGTGTGTACAGGGTTTCCATTTTAAAAGTTCCATCCTCATAACTTTTCAGGATCAAGATTTGAAGGAAAACGACTCGGAAAAGTTGTATAGCTTGAAGGGGGACATAAGATGATGCCATTATGACTTTGCCAATTTGACTTTGAAGAGTCACCTGAAGGTCACCTGCAACATTTTAAATGACACCCTATATACTTTCACATATTCTTGTAGCTTGCCTTAATAGCTTCCAAAATATTATAAATAAACATTTTTTTATCAAGTACTTTTCGAGTTATGAGACTTGAAATCATTTCTTAATTTTACATAAATCATAAAATATCTTGTAAAATATTCATTTTTCGATTATCTTATCTTAATACATTTATGCACAAAATAATGAAAGAAATCGATTGGTGTAAAGAAAATACATAATCGGAGAAAAAATATGTAATTTGCAATTAACAATTACATATTTTTACATAAAAATAACTATGTTTTTCTTTACACCAATCGATTTCTCACATTATTTTGTGCATAAATGTATTAAGGTAAGATAATCGAAAAATGAATATTTTACTAAATATTTTATGGTTTATGTAAAATGAAGATATTATTTTAAGTCTCATAACTCGAAAAGTACTCAATGAAAAAATACTTTATTATAGTGTTTTGGAAAGCTATTGAGGCAAGCTACAACAATATGTAAAAATATAATAAGGTGTCCCATTTAAAAAGTTGGAGGTTAGATGATCTTCACGTGACTCTTCAAGGTTAAGTTAACATGGCACCATCTTATGTCTCCCTTCAAGCTATACAACTTTTATCCGAGTCGTTTTCTTTCAAACATTGATTCTGAAAAGTTATGAGGGTGGAACTTTTAAAATGAGGCATCCTGTATATATATGAAAGAATTTTTACAGAATGGTGCTACCAACTGACATCGAAGCTAAATTACTCCGTCAGATAGTTCTTGCGGGTATGGCGGATCAAATCGCGAAAAAGGTTTCATTTGATGAGATAAAAGAAGATCACAACAAAATCAAGTGGAAGCACGCTTATAAGTATGTTAACTATTATGTATGTTAAAGTTATATGTCTATAAGTATGTTACCTATTATGTATGTTAATGTTAAGTATATTAACTATTATGAATATTTTAATTAATTCAAAACAATTTTTAATTTATTCTGTTATATTTTTACATTTTAGAACAGCAGAAATGGAGGAACCTATATTTATGCATTCTTCATGCATTTTATGGAAAATCAGTCCGGAATGGGTAGTTTACCAAGAGCTTTATGAAACAAATAAGATATATATGCGAAATGTCACAGCAATAGAACCTGAATGGTTACCAAAATTTGCACCTACATTGTGCAACCTCAGTGAACCATTGATTGATCCACCACCAAGGTATTCTTCTTACAATTGTTATTTGTCTTATTACAATTGTCATTTTTTCCCAGCTATATATGTACGTAATCTAAAATATATTTGTATTTATTATATTATCGAATATTATTTTTCATCTAATTTCTATAATTATTTTTATTATATGATTTTTGATATAATAATATTCTTCTATTTTAAGATTATCTAAGATTATTTGTATTTTCACTATAAGCATATTTATGTGGCAAACATAGTGAGAAAACATAGTGAAAAAACAGTGCAAGAAATGAAATTCTCTAGCATTTTGCATTCTGAAATTTTTGTAATACGAGTAACATCAAGACATTTTTATAGCATAATTAAAAAAACTTTTTTAGCAAAGATGCTTATGTTTAAATTTTATTCATTTACTTTGTTAATATTGTATTGCAATAAATTAACATAACAGTTTGTATTATAATAAATAAAATTTAAATTTAATTCTTGTAATATCTATATTTCATAATTTTATATGATATTTGTGTAGCAATAATCTGTAAGTGAAAAAAACAAATTTATAAAAGAAAGAAAGATAATTGAACTGAAATATTGGAATTACATTTCAATTATATGAAAGATAGAGATGAACGAAAGAGGAGTGAAAAAATTTTTTCTAATGTAAATTAAAGAATGTTTTTTATATAAAAATAATTGTATTTGAGATTTTTTTGTCATTTACAGGTATGATCGAGAAACAGGAAAAATTATTTGTCGTGTAAGCGGCACATTTGGAAAAGCAGGGTGGAAACTTCCATTAATGGATATAGAGCATCCATTGACAATGGATGGTATCAAGTGGTTCGCATTTTTCTTCTTACAAGGTCAAATATGCCCTAAATTGAAACGATTTGTGCCATCATTATTGACGACACCGAGCAGCGTCACTAAATCTTGGGCTAAGTAATAATATATAGTTATTATTTTATATTTTTTATGTTTATTAAACAGATTATTAATTCTGTAATTTGTCCAGATTAATACCACGCACTCAAGCAATAGTACAAGCATTATTATCGTACGAAATCATGTCCAAGGATAAACTGTTGCAAATGTGGAATACAGATAAGAAATGTGAGTTTAAATGTGAATTTTCAGAATTTTAATAGTAAAGAAATATATCTGTATCAGAACTTCGTTCTGATCTGATAATATTGCTGCAATATTGTAACAATATTGTAATATTACTGCAATATTCTGTGCTGTATGGGATATAATGATCTTATACTTTAAGTAGATGCTTAAACATATTTGCTTACTGAATACTTGCTTAAACATATTTGATTAAATATGAAATCTTTTAATTTCAGTCTTGTTAGAATCCTATCAGAAATGGCTGCCGGAATCAGCGCATGCAGAAATAGCTTTTTTATGGCCACCTTTATAATACAATTCATATTAAGATTGTAACTACTTAATTTCTTAGTATTTTGTTATGTATGAATTTTTTTATAATATAATAATAAAATGTATCTTAATTATTAGATATATGTAAATCGGTATATGTAAATCGGTGCCTTTAATTTTATCTATTGCCAATGATTAAATTTAAGGCTCCGGAGTACTCACCGTGAAACTCTGAGTTGACGGTGGCGATATATAAGAATATGGTAGGAATAAGAACTATAAGGCATGAAAAATGGCCTCGTAAGCGAGAAATGACACCCAATTTACGTTGCGTCCCATTTCATGATTATTTGCTTTGTGCTAGTGTTGTGGTGTGCAATATATTAAGAAAACTTATAAAAATGGACGGATACTAAGCTGTATAAGGAATAAACTTTAGAAAGTAACATTTTTCTCTCCTTTCGACAGCTGTCAAACCGCGTGTTTTTTCGCATTTTCAAGGCTCAATTTACGGCTATTTATAAATTGTCAAAGTTAAGGATTAGTATCCGATCATTTTTACAGGTGTGCTGAAGAGATTGGTAGTCTTATTTCATTCAAATATGTTTTTATTTAGATGTCAGTCGCAACATAAATTTGGGTGCCTTTCTCGCTTATGACGTCAGGATTTCAAGATGACCGCGGTAACTACTCCGGAGCCTTAAATTTACTCGCATTTTTTTTGTATCTTGATGCGATTTCGAACTGTTATCATCAATGTATAAAATTATTGAATAAACTTGAAAAAACCAGGATTATATCGTAAATTTGAAAATTATGTTTACATGAATTGTTTATGTATTAATATATCATAATTACATGAACTTTGTTATCTTGTCAACTTTGTAAACGATTGTAAATTAAATATAAGAATGTGTGAAAAAAACAGTATATTATAAAATAGTTAATATAATATATTAGTAATATATTTATTAATATAGTAATATATTTGTAGGGAACCGCAGAGAGTATGACTGGTTCTTACTTATTGATCACACGGTAGGATTGGTAAAAAAGAACATTTATTTTGTATCTAATTAATATACATTGAGGCGTGAAGTGCGAACAGTATTTATATGGGGTGCTTTCCATTTAGCGACACAAGCGTCATTCTATCTTTTTTCAATGAATACAATAAACAAAGATAGAATAACACTTGTGTTGACTTGTGTCACTAAATGGAAAGCAGGATTGTCTCTCCCACGAACGTTGTTTGTAGCGAGAACGTCTATAGAACGGGATCCGAGAGCCCTAATTGATCAATTCAAAATAGGCCTCTCTGATTGGTTGATCGTTGCTGGTTACCACGGTCTTACAGGTCTGGAAACTCAGGCCTTTTTTAGTGATGGGGGAGGTTTCACTTATAGTGAATTCGATAGATTTACACTGACACTGAACTCGTATTGCACTGAACTGTACGAATGCAGCACTAGGTCCAATCAACACTCAATACGTTGATGTTGCACTGAAATGAGACTAGGTGTTGACCGGACCTAGTGTTGCATTCGTACAATTTAATGCAATACGAGTTCAGTGTGAGAAATATAATGTTCGTTGATATTACACTGAAAATGAAATAGGTAAATATGAGTAATTTTTAAAAAATTTATATGTGATAGTAACAAACAAATAATAGAAACCGGGACTTCTATTTTATGAAAAAAAATAAATAAATAAATATATAAATATATATATATATATATGTTGATTATTTTATATGCTTCTTTATATTTCGAAAATATATATATTTATTGTTATATAAATATTTACTTCTTCATCTGAATATTCATTTATTATATCTAAAAAGTTTTTTATTTTTAGTCTTTCTAATTTTATCAAATTTATTGGAATAAAATTTATTTCCTCCTCATCGCTATTACTGCTTTTTAAAATTTCGTCCAAAAATATCAATCACTCCATTTTTTCCCGGTAAGAACCAGCTATACTGAATTGCACTGTCAAAATTGGCCGTGCAATAAACTTTGCACTTGTGCAGTTTGCTCTATATGTCCGAACATAAAATCAGTGTTACACTAGAGTAGTGCGACACTCATCGAACATATCATAAGGTGTATACTATAATAGTGTAATATAATCGAATACGAAGAGTACGATACACTGAACAAGAATTGTCGATCGAACACGTTGCACTGAAAACATTTGCACTCAGTGTACACTAGTGCAGGCGACCGAATTCACTATTAGTGTGTCCGTTTTCGGGAGTTCACGGTTTGCCTGCTAGGTTCGCTGCGATTTAAAAGTCGCAATGCGAGACGTATGTTAGAGAGAGACCGACTACTGCCTCTTATCTCTGTCTCTCTCGCTTGTAAGCGACTTCTAAATCGCAGCGAATCTAGCAGACAAGCCATGAACTCTCGAAAAACGAACACACTAAGTGAGACCTCCCCCACCACCGGAGTTTCCAGACCTGTATGTAAGACCGTGCTGGTTACTCTAAGCACAGGTCGATATGATTGACAGTGGGCAATTGGGTTCGTGGGCAAACGGGATCCTCCCACGTCTATAGGGAGAATCCCCGGGCGCAGATATAACGCTCTCTTTCCTGTGGTGATCCCATATATATAGTACTCCTATATTGTCAGTTCTGTAAGAGGAATGAGCGAAAACATCACGGTGCAGATGATAGCTTCTCTCTTGCTTCTTTTATGCGACGATACACTTTGTGCGTTAAATACATATATATGACATATATATATATTTGACACATGCGCAAAGTGTATCGTCGCATAAAAGAAGCGAGAGAGAAGCTATCGTCTGCACCGTGGGGAGCGTCTGAAATGATCACGTTTGAAATAGCCACGGGTAAATTTGACCACGTTCGAAACGGCCACGTTCGAAACGGCCACGTTCGTAATGGCCACGCGTTCGTAATGGCCACGTTCGGCTGATGACAGAGAACTAGATGTCTGTCGTAGTCGTAGACGTGAAGCAAGGCAGAGAAAAACGTATGTCGTACAAAGCCATTGTGATAATGGCCTTCTACGACATACGTTTTTCTCTGTCTTGCTTTACGTCTACGACTACGACAGACGTAAGTGCTCACGTCTAGTTCTCTGCTATCAGCCTTCGAAACGGCCACGTTCGAAACGGCCACACGCACACACACATAGGTTTGTAGCTTTTCACACGAAGCGAGATGGACGGGGTGGATGTGGGAGAGGGGGCCTAAGGCCCCCCTTGCACCCTCCCCCGTGTAGTGTGTGTGTGTGTGTGTGTGTGTGTGTGTGTGTGTGTGTGTGTGTGTGTGTGTGGGGCCGTTTTCGAACGTGGCCGTTTCGAACGTGGCCATTTCGAACGTGAGCAAATTTATCCGTGGCCATTTCGAACGTGGTCAAATTATATCCACTCACCGTGATTTCACTCATTCCTCCTACAGAACTGGCAATATAGGAGTACTATATACAGGGTGTCCATCGATTTTCGACCTTAACGAAAAAAATAAGTAGATTGGCTCAAATTAAGAAGAAATTATCTATATTGTTTTGGGATTGTCGCAATAATTACGGAAAAATTAAATAAAGAAGATCGGCTAATCTGCGTGAATAGAAACGCGCGGCGACGAGAGTCGTTCCACTGTAATCCGATACTAGTCGCGCCGCGAAGCGGTGGGCGGGTCGTTCGAGACGTGATGCGATATATCGCAATACCGCGCCGAAAAATGACCCGTCCTTTTAGTGACGAGAAAATGATGCGCTATCATTTCCACACCACCTTGCGGTAGATAGCATGGTGCGCTTTTTTTATAGTGGTTTCCATAGGCCTATTCCACTCTCAATTTGAAAATTATTCAAAATGCCATTACTATACGCTGAATACATCATAAATGTAAAAAATTAATGGTGACAGTACAACCTTTACAAAAATTAATCCGTGATTGAAAATTTTTCGATAAAATGTATTGCACACGTTGATAATGATACGATGATAAAATGCTTCACGAATCCTTTCTTCATCTCGTACGAAAGCGCACTGCTGGACCGATTATCCTGATATTATGCACGACACGCAGTTTCACATAATTATTGCACAACACATAAAATTGTACGGCCACTTGGTTTTCGTTAACGCCTGGGAAATGATTCTATGTAAATTGCGGCCGCACGATAAGTATTTTCTCCCGCTAGTTCGTATGCCACAATCATATCCGTATATTCCTACAGAGTATACCTCATTTTCACTGTTAATTTACTACCCAGTCAGAAATGTAACTTTGATTCAACATCGATATGGTTGACAACTTGAGTCGATATTTAGTCAGAGATGTAACGTCAATTCAATGTTGATTCGACACGTTTGACCTGCAGTTACTTGCCGCTACGCGGCGACACTCAATTTAACTAACTCGTATTCGAATTCATTTAAGATGGTTATAAGGTCTATAAAGGATTAATGTAGTAATTATATTTCTTGTCTTGTCAGTTTAATTTCTGATAAACTGACTTAATTTTACTTAATATTCTGAATCCTAATGAGGGATCTAAATTATTAAAAACAAATAATGTATTTAATAATCAGGATCTTTTATTGGGTTTCAGAATACTAAACAAATTTTTCTTAATTGAATGGGTAAATAGGAAATAATTCATTTATTGCACGTATTAAAATATTCTGGTGTCAAATGTATGTAAAATAATTGTATGTATATTATTGAGATAAATATTTAATAAGATACATTTGATAAAAAACACTAGACACAAAACAACTAGATGTTTTTTCCAAAGCGGTAAATGTTTTTTTTCCTATCTTTCTTAAACATTTCATATTTTCAAGATTTATTTATTAAATTTAAAACGGTCTGCATTTGTAGCAAAACTCGTTTTAATATTGCAAATACGGTGCACCGTATATGATAAACTCTGTCAATATTATTTTAAATAAATATAGCGTGCAATAAAAATTTTATAAAAGTAAAAGAAAAATTATTTTTGATATGATTATATTATAATGATTACATAAAGTTATTTTTTTTATAAAAGCATTAATTATTGAAATATATATTAATAAACTGGTTGATTCAATATTGAAATTATGTCGAAATGATAGTCGAAAATTCATCAAAATTTTGTACTATTTCGATGTCGATTCGATCAAAATTTCAACTTTATTTCAACATTGGTTTTTGACGTTAATTCGACATCACAACAACTATACATTTCTGACTGGGTACGTAAACACAAGATTTTTATTAAAACGTCTTAGCTCTCGCACGCTGTTATCAGACTGTGTACGCCGGCAGCACACAACTACAGCTGAGCGGACAACCATAGTGCGCAGGCGTCGAACTCACTCGTACGCTTACACTCACATGTCCGCTCAGCTGTCAGCTGTAGTTGCGTGCTGCCGACGTACGCAGTCTGATAACAGCGTGCAAGAGCTAAGACGTTTTAATAAAAATCTTGTGTTTGCGTAGTAAATTAACAGTGAAAATGAAGTATACTCTGCAGGAATATACGGATATGATTGTGACATACGGACTAGCGGGAGAAAATACTTATCGTGCGGCCGCAATTTACATGGAATCATTTCTCGGGCGTGCACGAAAGTGACCGTACAATTTTACGTGTTGTGCAATAATTATGTGAAACTGGGTGTCGTGCATAATATCGGGATAACCGGTCCAGCAGTGCGTCTTCGTGTACGAGATGAAGAAAAGATTCGTGAAACATTTTATCATCGTATAATTATCAACGTGTGGAATACATTTTATCGAAGGATTTTCAATCACGGATCAATTTTTGTAAAGGTACTGTCACCATTAATTTTTTACATTTACGATGTATTCAGCATATAGTAATGGCATTTTGAATAATTTTCAAATTGAGAGTGGAATAGGTCTATGGGGGAAACCACTATAAAAAAAGCGCACCATGCTATCTATCGCAAGGTGGTGTGGAAATGATAGCGCATCATTTTCTCGCCACTAAAAAGACGCGTCATTTTTCGTCACGGTTTTGCGATATATCGCATCATGTCTCGAGCGACCCGCCTACCGCTTCGCGGCGCGACTAGTATCGGATTACAGTGGGACGACTCTCGTCGCCGCGCGCTTCTATTCACGCAGATTGGCTGATCTTCTTTATTTAATTTTTCCGTAATTATTGCGACAATCCCAAAACAATATAGATAATTTCTTCTTAATTTGAGCCAATCTACTTATTTATTTCGTTAAGGTCGAAAATCGACGGACACCCTGTATATGGTGTGCTGCTTTTTTGAGTCTTAACCATTTCGGCGTTGGTGATGGCGACCAACGAGATACTGTTAAAGACCGTCAGCCCTGGGTAAATTTTCGTAACCGCAAAGTGGACCCGGTGGGTCCGGAGATAATAGAAGATTGATGATATTTTCGGCTGTTTTGATTATATTGTAATTACAAGAGTTATTTAAATTATACGAATATTTTAGATCATTCTGCTATTGTTTTATTATCGAAAATGTATAAATATTTTATATATCTGTTTCAAAAATGATAAATTATGTATAAAATTATGTATAAAATCGTTATTTTATTATTGACAATGTAAAGATTTTGTTACCTATAGTAGCATTTTGCATTTTTTTCGGGTTACACTAAGTCCCATAAGACCATCGGTCTTTAATATGTTATAGTCTCAGACTATAACCTAATTAAAATGCTAAGCGTTAGCATAAAATTGGTAATTGCAATATCGAACATTCACCTTACAGAATCGCTGTCTCAGCGAGCCACGCGCGAATTCGCCGAAACGCGGAAATGCAGCGAAGGATTTCGACACCAAATCATCTTCGCTTGCACTTGGACTTGACCGCACCATGACCCCGTTACTAAGCGGTCCCCTCTAAAAACATCCCAAAATAAGAGTTTAAAAACGAACTACCGCAAGAGCACGGTGGACAGTCGAAAGAACAAGTGCAACATAAACAAGTGCGGACCGAGCTAAGTACGCGAGAAACTTAGAATATTTACCGAGCCTACGCGGAATAAAGACAAGGGCAGAAAGGAATTCAACTAAATAAGGACGTTAAATAAGACAGACTTTGTAGTAACAAGTGTATACTTATATTAAATATACAACTTATTTAATCTGAAAAGAGGAAAAACAATTAATAAAAGAAAACAGCTGTTCCTTAACTCCCCTCCTTCGGCGGCCTGAGATATTCACATCTCCCGACTGCACCTCACACCCCATGCCGTTCCGGGCACAACATAAATTGGTGGCAGCGGTGAGATGCACGCTGGAAGAACCACCGAATTCTATTGACTTAACGGCTGGAATAGAAAGAAAACGTACAAAAAAAAAACAATTACTGCAAAGGAAAGCCTAAGAAAGTAAATGCATTAAGGCGGCTAGACTGAAACAAGCCACCGAAACGCGCAACACCTACGGACGACAAAAGCAGACAAAGGAACACGATCAAGCAGCTGAAAGTCGGAAAGTGATACCAATGCTCAAAGACCAACACCGATCTACGACCTTCGCAGAAGCAACACAACGCCGACAGACAACACGTCATCGGAGGACAACGCCCCAACGTGTCAACACGCAGCGTCAGCAGCTGAGCGACCCGATACGCAACCATGCGAGTCATTGTACTATTAATGTAAGTCGAAATTTACAATTAAATGTCGGAACCGTTAAAGCGAATTAGATTCCAAAGCCCGCGATTTTTGAGCGAGCCAGCACGATTGGCTAATAGATCAAGACTTGTATCACCGATACAAGTAGCAGAAGAAGCTGTTCGCGACATACGATAGCGTGCGAAGAAATTTAGAAAATTGTTCCGAGTTTTGAATCACCCGAAGCGCGTAATAATGATAGTAATAACGACAATAGTAACGATAACTTGGAATCAAACGAACCACGCGTTAATCGAGTTACATTTAGAAGAAATTATTCGCCAATATCCGTCGATCTTAGTATTTTTGAGCCAAATCGATCATATCTGTTGATCTTAGTATTTTTTCCGGGAAGAAATATGGAACATATCCAACCTGAAGCTGTCGATAGAGAAATCAACCGCTTGCGGGTACAAGCCGAACAAGGTGTCGCCGCGACTTATGAAGATGCAGGCCACTCGGCCGAGGGCACAAGTAATGTCTTGTTAGCCGAACTTGTACAAAACTTTCGCGAAATGCAGGCAGAAATAATGAAGCTACGCGAACAAATGCACAATATGCGTACCAATCAAGGAAATATACATGAAACGCGAGTAAATCCAGACGATGTCTCCCTCGAAATAACATATGGCCGCACTGAAAGAGATATAAGAAATATGCGTAGCGCCGCCCCGCACTACTTACCATTAAAAGAAGCGCGAATAATGATTCCCGAATTTGACGGAACATCGCGACATAAATTACGAGAATTTCTAAACGCTTGTACATACGCGGTACAAAACATTAATCCTGCGGACGAAGAATCATTGATGCAAGCAATCTTGTGTACTAAATTGAAAGGAAAGGTTATGCAAGATTTCGAAACACGAGATGTACAAACCTTCGAAGAATTGAAGCAACAATTCGAAACTTGCTATCAAACGAAACAAAGCACGACACACTTACAGATAAAATTTAACTCCTTGAAGCAAAAATCAAATGAAAGTGTTCGGACAGCGAGTCGATTTAACAGCCATGAAGTTATACGAATCCATGGTGGAAGGAGAGGAATGTCCCTCTACCTTCAAAAGGGCAATCCAAGAAACGATTAAAAAGCAAGCCTTGATAAATTATCAAATCGGATTGCGAGAAGAGTTAAAAACTCTCGTGCGCTCACAAAGATATACCACGCTCCAAGAGGCGATAAACGGCGCAAGCATGGAAGAAAAACTTATCGGACCAACAGCAACTCGAGCTTACGGTTTCCCAAATAAAAATAAAAATGATAATAAACTGACGCGAGCAAATAGAGATCCGAATATCCAATGCTATAAATGCGGAAAAAATGGACATTATGGACGCGATTGTCGAAATAGTAAATTCACATTATCAAAACCAGAGAAAAACCCGCGAATAAATACTCTGAATAAATTTTGCAGATATTGCAAAAAGACAGGACCCGTGAGGAATGTTGGAATCTGAACGGACAGCCTAAAATAAATAGCACTAATAATAAAATAATAATTCCAAGCCAGTTAATAAAATCAAACATAAATAAAGCGAATGTGATCAAAAGATTCCGCATAGACAAAGGAAAAAAAGCACTGACTCTTCAAGCAATAGCGAAGAAGAACAGAAGGAAGCGAGAAAGAAACAACCGCGACCTGCCTTAGAGTATCGCATAATGCATGTTAAAAACACGCACACATCAACCCAGGACGAGTTGCTGCAAGTATAACTACCAATCCGTGAAGTAAAAGGCGAAATGATAAATATGCTGTACGATTTCGGATCAACAATCTCTCTAATTAAATTGAAATTAAATTGAATTTAAAAGACGACACACCTGTATATGAAAAGAAAATTGCGTTCAGTGGACATAGATTATACGCACTAGGGAAAATATACGCGACAATTAAAATCAACAAACGTACCATCAAGCATGCGTTTTATGTCGTAAAGGATGATAGCAATAGAGCATGAAGGAATTTTAGGAATAGACTTAAAAAACAAACAGCAACCTGCGATTACAAACAAAATCAAATAAAAATAAAGGATAGTATATTAAAATTACGTCCATGCAGAAAAATAATTCTGAAACCACGCAGCGAGACAATTATTAAAGCAGCTGTAAATCAGAATCAAATAGGAATAGTCCGAACAAACGAAACAGCACCAGGAGTATATATTGGAAGCTGCCTAGTGGAACCAAACAATTTTGTATGTCTTGTAAGTATAATAAACACAACGGACACCATTAAAATGGCAACCCCCATACTCACACTGGAAGATATGAAAGAAAACATAAAAGAAATAAACATCATAGAAACAGAAGAAAAATTAAAAGCAAATTATTAGCAAAAAAACAGTACGATAAAAGTATAAAAGAAGCACGTTATTTAGAGTAGATGACAAAGTGATATATGATGAAACCTTACGACGAGGGAGATCAAAGAAATCATTATGGAATCATTATGGATAGGACCATATACGATTCTAGAGAAAAACTCAGACGTAAATTACACAATAAAAAGGAGAAGAAAAACCGTGCGCATGCACATAAATAAATTAAAACTATTTATAGAAAATTAAGGAATAAATAAAAACGCAAATAAGATATAATATAACACATAATATATTATTACAGGGACTTCCGTTTCCGCTGCGTTGACGGGTGGCACGTGTTAGTGTGGAGAGTTTTTTGAAGTGGAAAATAAGGGTGTAATAGAGGAGGAAGGAGAGTGAGAGTGAGTGAGGATGAGAGTGGAGGAGCAGAAGAAGTGAGAGTAAGGGGAGCGGTTGGGATAGGAGGGATAAGGAGGGAAAGGGTGGAGAAGAAGTTGGATGAGGTGACAGTTGAGCGTTGGAAGAGGAGTATATAGAATATAGAAAGGAACAGGAATAGAAATTAGACAGTGGTGGCTGTAGGGGGCGCAAAGTGAAAATGGCAGAGTTGAAAGGTAAAGGGATGGCAGAAGGAAGAGAGAGAGGAGAGAAGTATGAGAATATAGAGGAGATGTTAAAAAGGAAAAGGGAAGGTTTAGGGGATGAAGAGGGGGAAGGGATTTTTAACAAGAATAGGAAGACGGTCAGATCGCCGGCAAGGAAGAGGGAGGGAGATATGGAGGAGAGGGGGGTTTAGGGGGTGGAAGGAGGAGGTAGAGGAGATGCTTAAGGAAGTTAGAGGGATAAAGGAGTGGAGGGAGGAGTTGAAGCAGATGAAGGAGGAGGTAAAGGAGGGAATCAAAGAGCAAGGGAAACTAATGAGGGGGGAAATAGAGAGTATGAGAAGAGAGCTAAAGGAGAGGGAGGAGAGGTGGAGTGTGGAGAGGGAGGAGATGAGAAAGAGTTTGGAGGGTCTGGAAAGGAGAGTGTCAGAGATAGAAAGGAGGGAGGAAGAGCAAAGGGCAGTAAAAAGGGAGCGCGGGGGCATAAGGGAGGGGAGTGTTGAGAGAAGAATAAGGGAGGTGGAAAGGAAGATAGAGATGAAGGAAAGAGAGGAAAAAAAGAGGAATATAGTAATAAGAGGGATGGAGGTAAGGCAGAGAAGGAGGTTGGAGATGATAGAGGAAATTATGAAAAGGATAGGAGCAAAGGTTAGTATAGAGGAGGCGAGAAGAATAGGAGGGGACAGGGAGAAGGGCAGGGAGACAGTATGGGTGAGGCTGGGGAGCGAAGAGCAGAGAAGGGAGGTAATAATGAAAAAGAGCAGCCTGAGGGGTAGGAGAGAAAGAATTTTGGAAGATTGGACGTGGAAGGAGAGAAAAATGAGGTGGAAATTGGAGGAGATAGCGAGGAAGGAGGAGAATGTAGGGAGGAAAGTGAGGATAGGATACGGGAGGATAAGGATCGGGAATATATGGTGGAAATGGGATGAAGAGGAGGAGGTGCTGAGAGACGAGGAGGGGAGGGTCAGAGAGGAGGAACAGGGGGAAGGTACAGGCAGAGGTTAGAAGGAGGGGAGGACAGGAGGGAGAAGCTAGATCGGGAGAGAAAGGTAAGGATGGAGGATGGAGAGCAGTATTCTGGAATGTGGCGGGAGTGGTAGGGAAGGATAAGGACTTCTGGGAGGGACTGAAGGGATGGGAGGTGATAGTGTTGGTGGAGACGTGGCTGGGTGAGAAAGGATGGGAGAGGATGAGGGGGAAGAGAGGGAGGCATAAGGGGAGAATGTTGATGGGGATAAGGAAGGACTTGGTGAAAAAGGGAAGCAGGCCGGAGGGAGAGATGGAGGGGTTGATGAGAAGTAGGATAGAGATCGTAGAGGAGGAATAGTGGGTAATAGGAGTTTATGTAAGTGGGGGGATAGGAAGAATATTAGAAGAGTTGGAAAGGTGAGTGGGAGACAGGGAAAGGGAGGTAAAGGTATTAATAGGGGGAGATTTTAACGCGAGAACGGCGAGCGAGGGGGGAGGAATAGAATGTGAGGAGGATGTGAGAGACGGAGGAAATGGTAGGGTGAGGAAATCCAAGGATGCTAAGATGAATAAGGAGGGGAGGATGCTGGTAGAGTTTATAGAGGAATGGGAATTAGGTATCTTTAATGGGAGGTTAAAGGGGGATGAGGAGGGGGAATATACATTCACTGGAGGAAGAGGGAATACGGTAATAGACTATGTGATAGTCTCTTGGAGATAGCTTAATGGAGAAGAAAGTGGAAAGAATCGGTATAGGAGACAAGATGGATTCAGACCATCATCCGATAGAGGTGTGGATAAGAGGAGGGGGGGGGGGAAGGGGGAAAAAGGGGGGAGAAGGAAGAGGCGGAAGAGGAGTATGGGATGAGGAAGGGAGGAGAACCTTTGGATGGAAAATGGAGGAGATAATGGAGGAAGGGGGAAGAAGGGGGAAGGACATGATGGAGGTAGGAAGAAAGATAAGGGAGGCAATGGGGGAGACGGAAAAGAGCGGGGAAGGAGGAATAAAGGAATCAGGGGATAGTGGAATGAGGAATGTAAGGAAAGGAAAAGAGAGATAAGGAGGGAATTAAGAGAATGGAGAAGAGGGGGAGGAGGGGAAGGGGAGTTATATAGAAGGAAGAAGCGGGAATATAGTGAGTTATGTAGAAGGAAGAAACAGGAGGAGAATGAGAGATGGGAAAGAAAGGCGATGGAGGTGAGGAGGGAAAGTGAGGTATGGGAGATTGTGAACAAGGAAAGGAGAGGGAGGAAGAGGATAGATGAAGAGATCAGGATAGAGAAATGGAGGGAGTATTTTATGGCATTATTAGGAGGAGTAGATGTCAAGGTAGTAAGAGGGTATAGGGACAGAAGAGGAGAAGAGGATGGGGAGGAGGGTATAGATAGAGAAGAGTTTAGGAGAGCTATGGGAAGACTGAGAAATGGAAAGGCTGCAGGGATAGATGGGATACCGGGGAGGCTTGGAAATACGGGGAGGGAAGGTCTGGAAAAGTGGGCATGGGAATTCTGTAATAGGGTGTGGAAGGGGGAGGAATGGCCAGAGGAGTGGAAAGAAGGAATTATTGTACCGATATTAAAGAAAGGTGAGGGAAGAGAGGTGAAAGATTATAGGGGGGTAACTCTATTGACAACAATTTATAAGCTGTATGTGGCAGTACTGGCGGAGAGACTAAGGGAGGAGGGAAGGAGGTAGAGAGGAAGGGAATAATATCACACAACCAGACGGGATTTAGGAATGGGATGGGCACGATAGACAATATTTATGTGTTAAATTACTTAATAGAGAGGCAGGAAGAAGGGAGGCAGAATGGTAGCAATGTTTGTCGATTTAAGGGCGGCGTTTGACTCAGTGGACAGGGGGATAATGATAGAAGCGATGAGGAAGAGAGGGGTGAGAGAGAGTTTGGTAAGAAGGATAGAAGAGGTGATAGGGGAGATGAGATGTAGAGTAAGAGTGGGAGGGGAAGAAAGTGAAAGTTTCTGGATGGCGAGAGGGGTAAGGCAAGGCTGTCCATTGAGTCCCATAATTTTTAACTTACTAACAGCGGATCTGGAGGAAGAAATGGGAAGGGTGAAATGAGGAGGGGTAAGGCTCGGGGGAGGGAAGGTGTATACGCTGGCGTACGCTGATGATATAGTATTGTTAGCAGAGGATGAGGAAGAGATGAGAAGTATGATCGAGAGACTGGAGGGGTATATGGAAAGGAAAAGGCTGGAAGTGAACACGGAGAAAACAAAGATTATGAGGTTTAGGAGGGGAGGGGAAAGATGGATGAGAAAGGTATGGAGATGGAAAGGAAGAGAGCTGGAGGAGGTGAAGGAGTTCAAGTATCTGGGGTATGTATTACAAAGGAATGGGGAGCAGGATGCGCAGGTGAGGGATAGAGTGAAAAGAGCAATGGCGATAATGGGACAAGTATGGGGAAGAGAAGATTTGGGAAAGATTGGGGCAGGAGATTATGGATTTTTGATAGATTGGTATGGACGGTTCTGGGATATGGGGTTGGAGAGAGAGGGACAGGATAGAAAGGGTGGAGGAAAAATATTTGAGATGGCTGTTGGGGGTAGAGGGGAGGACGCCAGGCTATATGGTCAGGGAAGAATTACAGAGGGAGAAGTTAAGGACAAGAGCAGGCAGGGCATGGAGTTGGGAGAAGAGGTTGGGGGAGGGGAGAGGGAGTGAAATGGCGAGAAGATGTATGGAGGAGATAAGGGAGAGATGCAGGAGAGGAGGAGCGAGTTCGGGATGGGAGGAAGACAGGAAAAAATTCTTCGAGGAGAGGGGAATGGAGATTGGAATGATAGAGAGGAGGGAGGAGGAGGAAGAGAGCTGGTACGGAGAAATGGAGGAAAGGGATAGAGAAATGCAGAGAAGGGAAAGAAGGGAGAGAATAGAGGGGGCGAGATATAACAGGTGGTACGGAGAGATAAAAGGGGAGGGGATACCAAGATATTTGAAAAAAGGATGGGGAGAGAGCAGATGAAGGAGGGTAGCGAGGTTTAGATTAGGAGGGGAAATAAGGGAAAGCAGATACTGGGAGGAGGAGGAGAAGAGGAAGTGTAGGCTATGTGGAGAGGGTGAAGAGACATGGGAACACGTATGGGAAGGCTGTAGGGAGTGGGAAGGAAGAAGAGGGAGCTGGCAGGAGACTGTAGGTAGGAGAGGAAGGGGAGGGTGAGGAAAGGAAGAGGGAATGGAAAGGGGAAAGGAAGGGGGGAAAAGGGAAAAGGGATAGAGGACGGAGCAATTGGAGCAGGGGAGGAGGGATAAGGGAGGGAGAGAAAGTAAGAATGAGTGAGAAAGAGTGGTTGGATGAATGGTGGATGGATGTTGGGGGTGAGGGCGGAAGCGAAGAAGAATGTAAGATAAGCAGGAGGAAACGGAAGTCCACTTTTTTGGCGAGGGCGTGTGTGTGTGTGGGGGGAGGGGGTGGTGGACGGACGGAGGGAATCCAGAAGGACATCGCCACCCGAGCTCCCCCACTAACTTAGGATAAGGCTTAGGTTAAGCTAATAGGTTAAGTTTGTATAAGATTTTGTAAAATGAGATTGTAACTCTGAGGAGACCAATAAATTTCTACTACTACTACTACTATATTATTACAGACTAACGCTAAACACCTGCTCCGTCTCCGCAGAACAAGATGAAACGGTTCTTCCGTTCGAGGTGGCGGAATTCAAAAATACGCCAGGAATATATTACGAAAAAATTGGACGTCTGCATCAAACCAACCGGATGTGGAAGCTAGTAATTAAACTAGATATAACAGAACTAAACGATGGCAAGTAAATCAATATATCGAACAAACAAGCAAAGTGTGCATCGAATCAAATTTCGAAATAAGCACCCAACGAACTTGCAATAATCTTAAAAGAATAATTAACAATGATTCTAATACCTTAGCCAAAATAATAAAATTAATAAATACCTTATATAAGACTCAAATGAATAAACGCAGAAGTCTCATCGATGGAATAACGAAAACTTTATTCGGAATTATGGATGCGAACGATAGGAAATTAATAGATAAACAGATACAGTTATTACAGAATAACCAACAAATATTGGAACGCCGCGAAAATCAAATCAAAGTCTTGAACACCACTATAATTCATTTAAATAAATTAGAAAATATATTGGATTATAACGGTAAATTAATGAACACTACATTAGGGAATACACTACGCGCGAGGAAATAGACGAGCATTTCACCATAATCATAGCAAAACACGATTTAATTAGGGACTCAAAAGATATTTTAGAATATCTTACACACGTACGTAAGGGCACAATACATCTTTTGTTAACTCCGATAAATGAAATTATTCTACATCTAAAAGAAGCAGTATTATTACAGTTACCACAAGGAGCATATTTTCCTTTTCAAATAAAAATTGACGAATGGCTAATGATCGAAAAATTACATGAAAGCGCGTACTGCGAAAAAACAAACATATACACAATTTTAAAATTTCCATTAATTACACAATCAATGTTTGACGTCTTAAACGTAATTCTGTTACCGACACCTAACTACGAAAATAGTTTTATATATACAGAAATAGTTAATAAGCTGATTGCTGTAAATAAAGAAACACGTACCTATTTAATTCTAAGAAAACAAGACTTAAACGAATGTACAAACAATAATAATTTATATCTATGCGAAAAAATCAACCGATCTACCATGTCAACGAAAATACACTGTGCGAAGCGAATATTTATGTACAAGGACAAAACTATCGCAATCAATGTAATGTAGGTCATAAAAAAGCGAGCCGCGCAATATGGATCACGTTGCAACAGTCGCACTCTTGGTTATATTCGATACCATTCGAGCAAAAGATTACGATAAAATGTAATGATCATCCTGAATATAAAAAGATAATCAAAAACACAGATCGGATTACATTACACGATAACTGTAAACTAATAATAACTGTAAACTAATAACTACAGACATGACGATACAGACAGAAGCAATGACATATAATACTGTTGTGGCTGCATGAACAGCGCATGCATCACGCGAGTGACACGCGGGAAGAGGGCGCGTCAGTTATCATTAATCATTAAGAAAAAAAGCGTGCTTGCCAACGATAGCATAGTATTCCATTGTATAGTATTGTACGACATATAAATATAAATATATATTCTAATAAAGTATATAACATGGCGCAGTCGTAAAATAAGAATAAATGTTATAAGTAAATGTATAGCAGAAAAATAAATTGTCAGAAATCGAATAAACATTAAGACAAAAAATAAGAGGTTAGAAGCACGCAAACGAGTGGCAACAGCACAATGGAACTTTACTGTAAGCCACCGCAAGGGCTAAATCTAAATGGAAACATTAGTGAAAACTGGCGCAAATTTAAACAAAGTTTTGAAATATTTCTGAAGGTGTCAGGGAGTATAGAGAAAACAGACGATATTAAAGTTGCCACTACTAAATATTGTTGGCGAAGAAGGTATTGTAGGAATCCCAGTACAGGTTAATTACAGGAATCCAAGTTGTGTCAGGATAGGAGGGCTTCCATGCAAGGGAAGTTTGCCAGCTAAGGCCTTAAATAAATCGAAAACTGTTTCTTGATCACACATATAATTGCTTCGCGATACTTGTACAAATGGCATCTTTCTTTCCCGACTCTCTATCTGCGACTGTCGCAGCGCTCGTCTACGCTAACTATCTTTCTGTTCCCACCTTACGTCACTTCCGCTTCCCGCGCAAATTCGTTATTTCACGCCAACATAGATGGCGTGTTATGTTAAGGCAGGGGCCTTACAGTATTGAATTATATAATACATTCAATCTGCAAGAAGCGGATAGAAATAATTTGACGAAAGTCTTACAATGTTTTAAAGAGTATTGTGTTCCAAAAAAAATATTGTATATGAGACATTCAAGTTTTCGAGTAGAATACAACATGAAGGCGAAAAATTTGACAGCTTTCTGGCAGAAATTAAGAAGCTTAATTAAACTTGTGAATTTGGGACAATGGTAGACAGAATGGTACGTGACAGGATTGTACTAGGAATAAATGACAAGGTGCTACAAGAAAGACTACTGAGAATAGAAGATCTTAACTTGCAAAAAGCAATTGATTACTGCAGAGCCGCTGAGGTATCAAGAACACAGGCAAAAAATCTTCAAGGTGACAAAACGGAAATAGAGAGTCTATACAAAAGGAAGCAGCAGAAGTATAACAAAGGTAAAAGAGCGGAAGCATCAAAATTTGACTGCACAAGGTGCAGAACAAAACATGGTCCACGAGAATGTCCGGCTTATGGAAAGAAATGTGGTAAATTGAATCATTTTGCGGTTAGTTGTAAAGTTAAAAAAGTAAAAGAAATAACAGAACAAACTGATATAGATAGGTCATCAAAAGAAAGTTCATTTTGTATTGATTATGTAGAAATTGGAAATATTAATACTAGATGGTTTGAAACAGTACAAATAGAGAATAATAACATTAAATTTAAGATAGATACAGGATCAGATGTAAATGTTTTACCATTAAGTATATATAATAAAATTAAAAAGGCAAAGACAAAACTAGAGCACACTATATAATATTAGAAAGTTTTGGTGGTAACAAAATGAAACCAATAGGAATAATTGATTTAAAATGTTTGTTTAAAAATATAGAGAAAAAACAAAGATTTGTAATTGTTAAAGCAAAAATAATACCATTATTAGGTTTACAGACTTGTCGAGAATTTAATTTAATCAAAAGGATACATATGATTGAAGGTCATAGTTCAAAGGAGATTATAGCAGAAAACATTGATGTTTTTGAATGTAGTGACACATTCAGAAAAACGTGTAAAATTGAAATAGATGAAAAGAGTACACCAGTTGCTTGTCCGCCTAGGAGGATTTCCTACACAGTTCGTGATAAACTAAAAAGTACACTGATAAAAATGGTACGTGATGGAATAATAGCAAAAGTAGAGAATCCTCAGGGTTGGATCAGCAACTTGGTAATAGTTGAAAAAACAAAATGGTAAAATGAGAATATCTCTCTCTTAATCCAAGAGATTTAAATAATGTAATTAAGAGACTTAAGGATGTGCTAATACCAACAGTCGATGAACTAACAGAAAAGTTGGCGAATAAGCGTTATTTTACAGTATTAGATTTAAAACATGGATTTTGGCATGTTAAATTAGATGATAAGTCGAGTGAACTATGTACATTTTCGATGCCCTTTGGTTGTTATAAGTTTAATAGATTATCTTTTGGACTAAATATGGCGTCTGAATATTTTCAAAAAATATATGCTGAGAATTTTAGTGATATAGAAGGTGTAATAGTATACTTTGATGATTTATTAATTACGTCAGATACGGAAAAGGATCTGATGATCTGATATTACAGTCAAAAAAGTTATTGAAAGAGCTAGAAGTAGGGGCGTTAAGTTTAATAAAAATAAAGTTCAGTATAAAATCAACTCAGTGAAGTACTTAGGTAATATTTTCAGTGTTGAAGGAATGACAATAGATCCAAATAGAGTCCGAGCGATACTAGCTATAGAAAGTCCTTCAAACAAAACAAAATTACAAAGTATAATAGGCATGATTAATTTTTTGCGAAGTTTTATACCGAATCTGTCGGAAAAAATAGCGCCACTTAGAGAAAAAAAACTTAAAAAAATGTACAATTTCAATGATTGCCGATATATGAAAACTGTTTCAATAAAATAAAACAGGAAATAGCGAATGCGCCCGTATTGGCAAATTTCGATATGAATAAAGAAATTACGATACAAGCAGATGCATCACAAAATGGTTTAGGATGCTGCTTGCTGCAAAATGGAAAACCAGTTAGTTTTGTGTCTAGAGTCTTACCAAAAATGAAGAAAACATGGCTCAAATTGAGAAAGAATTATTAAATATTGTTTTTGCACAGAAATTTCATAATTATATCTACGGCAGAAAAATAAATGTAATCAATGATCATAAACCACTAATTAGAATAATTAACAAAAAGATTTCAGAAATTCCTTCCACTCGTCTACAAAGAATGAGAATTAAATTATTGAAATATCAAATAGAGATATCATTCCAGCCAGTAAAAGAAATGCATATTGCAGACTTATTATCAAGATCGTTTATTAATGAAACAAACACGGATGATACATGTTTACAGGAAGTAGTATACTCTAACACGGGCCTTAATATTGTAGATGCTAGAAAGCAAGAACTTAAAAAAGCAACTAATGCGGATCCAACACTATCTAAACTCAAATACTATCATTTGAATGATTGGCCTAAGATAAAAAAAAGATGTAGACGATATAGTCAAACATTATTTTAATTTACAGGATCAAATCACAATAGAAGATGATTTAGTATATCTTAACTTTAAATTAATAATTCTAGCAAAATTTCGAAAATACATTTTACAATTATTGCATGAGTCACATTTTGGTATAACTAAAACTAAAGTTCGAGCAAATCAAATTATATATTGGCCAGGTATGAGCAAAGATATAGAAGAAATGATACTTAGGTTTATGAAAAATTAACCAAACACACAAAATAACGAAATATCAAAACTTCCTTTTGAAAAAATAGCTAGTGATATTTTCCAATTTAAAAAAGGAAAACATTTGGTAATACAAGATTATTATTCTAAATGGCAAAATATAAAAAAAAAATAAGACAGGAACAGAAATTATTAATAAGATAAAAACCGTTTTGCTACACATGGAATACCAAAAATACTTATATGTGATAATCAACCTTATAATTCATATGAATGCAAAGAATTTGCTAATAAATGGCATTTCAAAATAGTAACTAGCTCACCAAATTATCCACGTAATAATGGTTTAGCGGAGCGTGCAGTACAAACAGCTAAGAAATTATTAATAAAAAGTAAGCAAGAAAATATAGAAATAGCTCTTTTAGAATATCGAAATATGCCAATACCGGGATTAAACGTATCATCTGCACAAATTATGTTTAACAGGCGTGTTAAAATTAAAATTCCGATACATATCAAGCTATTACAACCATCATACCCGAAAATATACACAAAAAGTTAATTGATAAGCAAAAGCAGGTAAAAAATTATTATGATATCCAAGCAAAGAAGCGTGAACAATTTCGAGAAGGAGAGAATGTACTAGTTAAGACAGGAAAAACATGGGAACCGGCTAAGATAATTTCCAAAACTCCGCGATCTTATATTATTATTAACAATAATGGTAATATTATTAGAAGAAATTCGAGACATTTAAAGAAAACAAGAACTAAATCTAGAGTTGATGATTATGATGATTATGATGAAAATAATGAGAATAAGGGACAGGTAAACAAGAATGCTATAAATGTTAATTGTGAAGAATCTTCAGCATCCAAAAATACTAATGCGGAACAACAAACACTTAAACTAACTCGCAGTGGACTGCAGTGGAACTGTTAGAACTCCAGCTAAGTTAAAGGATTACGTTATGTAATGTTATATTTGATAGAGCGTTTTATCTGATTTTAATTCTAAGAAGGCTGATTAAAAAAAAAAGGGAAGATGTTGTGGCTGCATGAACAGCGCATGCGTCACGTTAGCGAGCGACACGCGGGAAGAGGGCGCGTCAGTTATCATTAATCATTAAGGAAAAAAGCGTGCTTGTCAACATAGCATAATTTTCCATTGTATAGTATTGTACGACATATAAATATAAATTCTAAATATATATTCTAATAAAGTATATAACAATACAAGTATAGAAACATTTTTACCAGAGTTTAATATAACAATCACAGAAATTAATGACAAAATCACGAACATGAATTTAAAGAAATAAACAATCCACTAGAATTAAAAGAATTAAGTAATAAATTAGAAGAAATTAATAATAACTTAAACAATAACGACAATAATTTTTTTAAACAAAAGCAATTTATTTATACAACGGCTTCTAGTGGAATAATTAATTTAATTATTATAATATTAATAACATGGATAATTATCCAACATCAGAAAAGGAAACCTAAACGACCAGCTGTTGTTACATTAGTAGATGAAATTGATAAATCATATGGAATGCCTAAATCAATACTAAAAAGAAATAAAAGCACATGGTTTTAGAAAAAAAAATATATGTATATAATAATAAGCTAGGTGTAAGAAACGATTATAATTAATATTGTAAAACGGAAAAAGATATTGTATTAAATTAAAAAAAATATGATAGAAAAACTTCGTTTGAACCTCCGTTTTTCTTTTTAACGGAGGAGGAATGTTATAGTTTCACAGACATAACCTAATTAAAATGCTGAACGTTAGCATAAAATTGGTAATTGCGATATCGAATATTTACCTTATAGAATCGCTGTCTCAGCGAGCCACGCGCGAATTCGCCGAAACGCGGAAGTGCAACGAAGGATTTCGACACCAAATCTTCGCTTGCACTTTGACTCACCATGACCCCGTATGGCCCTGTTACTAAGCGGTCTCCTACAAAAACCTCCCAAAATAAGGGTTTAAAAACAAATCACCGCAAGAGGGGAGCATCCGAAATGACTGACCATTCGAAATGGCCACGGGTAAATTTGACCACGTTCGAAATGGCCACGTTCGAAACGGCCACGTTCGAAACGGCCACGTTCGAAACGGCCACGTTCGTAATAGCCACGCGTTCGTAATGGCCACTGTTGTGTATGGGATTATGAGGCAGGAGAATTTTAATAAGTATTTCGCACTATCTTCATTATAAACCAAGTATATTTCAGACATAAGTCTGTTTGGAGTTATAATTGCCGAGCAGATGTGTGTATCAGCCGTGGTTCGCGAGAGAAGAGTGAGAGCCGTGCCGAGCGCTTTTCGAAGCGCGCAAACGTTAGTCGCCGTATTCGCATTTCCAACACGCGCATATCCGTAGATCGACGCGCGTAAAGCCTCGTCTACAATAGTCGCAAAGGTTGTGTCGTAAGTAGTAGTGTCGCAGAAAAGTTTGTCGCATGTGTCGCTAGACAAGTGTTTACAATAGTCGCAAGGATTGTTTACAATGAATCTGCAGCAATTATTAATTTTTCTGCAACTTTGCTCAGAATTTTTAAATTTATTATCCCTATATACCCGTTTGCTCAGTGAATCAAATAATAGAAGATGGTGGGTGCGGCCAGTAAATAATGAAAAAAAACGGCGTGCTAAAGGCTTCCATTTAATCTATTTTCGTGAGCTAATAGAAACAGATCACGAAGAATTTTTCAACTGGACCAGAATGTGGCCACATCAATTTAGAGATCTTTATAAATTCGTTCGCTCTCGATTGTTAAAAAGAAGTCGTCGTCGTTCATTACATCCAGAGCTGAGGCTGGTTTTGACTCTATCGTAAGTATAAATCATGTTCTTCATTCACATCTTTCAGTTTAATACGTAGTCTTAATGTGTTTTTTTTTCACTTTGATCAGGTATTTAGCTCATGGAGACAGCATGTTTTCCAAAAAAGCTGAATTCAGAATTGGAAGATCAACGGCATACAAGATTGTGCCTGAAGTGTGCCGCATCATATGGGATGTGTTGCAGCCTCGTTATTTGACACAACCAACACAAGAAGTATGGAAATGTATTGCCGACGAATTTATACAAAAATGGCAATTCTCTAATTGCATTGGGGCATTGGATGGTAAACACATTCGGATTCAATGTCCCCCAAATTCTGGCAGTCAATATTCAAATTATAAGAAATACTTTTCATTAGTTTTGATGGCTGCATGTGATGCAAATTACAAGTTTACAATGATAGATATAGGACAATTCGGTAGTATCAGTGATGGTGAAGTTTGGGCACACTCAGATATGTCTTATCTTCTTGATAATAACTTGCTTAATGTACCACAGAAGAAGGAATTACCTGGCACATTAATAGCAACGGAATATGCGCTTGTAGGTGATGAAGCTTTCCCCCTTAAAAAATACCTGCTACGCCCATATCCCCGTGTTCAGTTAAACGACAAAGAAAGGGTATTTAATTACCGATTGTCACGAGCACGACGGGTCATTGAAAATGCTTTTGGCATCCTGGTATCAAGGTGGCGAATCCTCCAAGACCCTTATGTTGTTCTCCAGAAAATGCTGAGCACTTAGTCAAGGCCTTAATCTGTCTCCACAATTTTGTTATAGCAGGAGAAAGAGCAATTGCTCCAGCTTACAGGAGATATTGTCCACAACAATTGGTGGACAGAGAAACAGCAGAAGGTATGATTTTGGAAGGAGCATGGCGGGGACACGGAGAACAGGGTGATCTGGTGCAAAATATTCGTCGGTTATCTAATAATAATTCAGATGCTGCTGCACGCGCCCAACGTAATGTGTTACGGGATTATTTTGTGACTAAAATAGGGGAGGCTCAAGTCACATGGCAATACCAGCGAGCATTCAGAGGTTACAACATTAATCTTCCTGAATTTCCTTAATTTTTTGAAAATTAAGTAAAGAACAAAACAGTAACAGCTTATTTTTATTATTTCAATATATATTGAGCAAATCATTTTATAAAAAATTAGTTTCTAAAGAAGAATGATATATATACTGACAGATTCTGTATATTATCTCTGTATATATGTAAATATGTGGCTATATATAAATATATGTATATATATGTACATATGTAACTGTATATATGTAAATATGTGACTATATATGTAAATACATGTATATATAAATGATAAAAATAGTAATGATTATAGTGAACATTCTATACATATATGTACATTACTGGATTATTTTATTTTTAAATAATAATTATTAAATCTATTTTCTATTAATATTCAATGTTAATTTCTTTAAAAAAATAATTAAAATAGGAATATTATAAGATACAAAAAAATCAGAAATGGAGAAACAAAAAAAAATAACTGTTTTTATCTGTATGAATTTATTTGCATTCTATAAATATAATTTATAACGCAATAAGAATACTTATAAAAATTGTAATAAAGTTTAACACTTTTTTACTTATTTTTATTTTAATAAAGATTTACATATTTTTATGTTAATTGTTTTAGAAGTAGTAAATAATACTATAGTAAGAAATAATACTATTTATATATTTTATAAAGTTTTAAATACAAATAAAAATGTTTAAATAAAATAAAATTGTATGCTTCCACATATCAAAAAAATGTCTTTCATTTAGCATGCATTACAAAAATAAACAAAAAATTAACTTTCAATAAACAAAATATTCTATTTTATATTAAATTATATCAACAAAAATATTTATATTCTTTGGCGTAATTTTCTGAAAAATATTGCATAAAGAAATATTTAGTCAACATTTGAATGTTTATCTAATACTGCCATAATATCACTGAGACATTTAATCTTCATATTTGAAGGAACTTTCTTCAAAAAACTTTTAATTAAAACTAAGGCAGGATCCTCTTTGATGGATGGAGCACGTGCAGGCTGTGTTAAATTAATATCAATAGTATCACATACAGAATTTATTTTTGTTGCAGTGCTTTTAATTATCCCATGTACTTGCTCTATCGCAGCTTTCTTTTTAGTATAAAATTTATCAGGTGGGGGAACAGTGGATGACTGACTCTCAGTAGTTGACATATTCGAGTAAACTGAAATTACATCATCATCTAATGATACAGCAGCTGTTGTATTTATTTCTTGGAAAGTATCTTCTTCGAGTGGCAGTCACTTGAACACAATACAATTGGACACGTTGCAAATGGACACGTTTCAAATGGACACGAAATTTTGGACACCGTTCTTTTGGACACCGTTTATTTGGACACAATTCATTTGGACACCGTTCAGTTGGACACCGTTCAATTGGACACCGTTCAGTTGGACACAGGAATAAGCAATCTGTTCAGATGGACACAGAAACATGCAACCTGTTCAGATGGACACAGAAACATGCAACCTGTTCAGATGGACACAGAAAAATGCAACTTGTTCAGATGGATACAGGAATAAACAACCTGTTCAGATGGACACAGAAAGATGCAACTTGTTCAGATGGACACAGAAAGATGCAACCTGTTCAGATGGACACAGAAAAATGCAACCTGTTCAGATGGACACAGGAATAAGCAACCTGCTCAGATGGACACAAAAAAGATGCAACCTGTTCAGTTGGACACAGAAAGATGCAACTTGTTCAGATGGACACAGAAAGATGCAACCTGTTCAGATGAACACAGAAAAATGCAACCTGTTCATTTGAACAGGTTGCATCTGTCTGTGTCCATCTGAACAAGTTGCTTATTCCTGTGTCCAACTGAACGGTGTCCAAATGAACTGTGTCTAAATGAACAATGTCCAAAAGAACGGTGTCCAAAATTTCGTGTCCAATTGAACCGTGTCCATTTGCAACGTGTCCAATTGTACTGTGTCCAAGTGCACCGCTCCCTCTTCTTCTGCATTCCACGAGTAGAAATTTTCTTCTGTTAATTGGCTTTCTTCTACTACTTGGCTTTCTTCCATTACTTGACTCTCTTCTATTACTTGATTCTCTTCTATTACTTGGCTTTCTTCTATTGCTTGGCTTTTTCCTATTACTTGACTTTCTTCTACTATTTGGCTTTCCTCAACATGGTTATCTCTCCACATAACTGCTCCAGTGTTTTTAGGAGTGCGCATGATAGATGACGGAATGACAATTTGAACAGGATTGTCACTGATTTGTGTGTCTTCACACAATTTTAATTTTTTTCTGCTGACATTTGATTGTGTCCTGCAAAGATAAACACTGATGTCAAGGACATTTATATATACAATTAAAGTCAAGAATCCATAATGTGAGTGTACTTCCTAGGTTTGATAACATCCTTAAGGAATAACAATTCGCTGAAGAGAAGCCACGTTGGCTCGTAGGAGAATTCTTTATTTCCAGCACCGGAACGGGGTTGATTGGCAGTTACCTTACGCATTTCCCTTGAATACTGATCTCGAAGATTTTTCCATCGAGTTGAAACTGCATCACCTGTGTATGCATTATAATCATGAAGTGGTCAAACACTAGCACATACATAACCTCACCAATAGTCGATAGTTAATAGACAATAATGACACTATACACACTAGGATAAAAGAGAAGAACTTAGCAATATATGATTCTTAACAAATATTTTCTCACCTGTCAGTGGCTTTGATAATAGAGAACCGATCTGCGAAAATATTTGATTGATGATATCCTTGTTCCTTTTACCAATTTTGATACGTTTTTGCCACAACAGAGGGTTTGAACGGACAAAGGCTATTATCTCTCTGTCACTGAGATACTCCTCTAATTCCTGTTCACTCATTTTTAAATTAAAAAAATAAAAACACAAATAAAAACGAAAATATACCGCGGATCAACTAGCAACACACGCGACTGTGCTGATTGGCTGATTTCTTGCGACATGCTTGTCGCAGTCGCAGAAAGTTGAAGTTGGTTCAACTCCGTGCGACAAGAGTTCTTACAACTGCGACACACTGCGGCAGCCTACGACATTCGCATACGACATGCGACACAGCCTGTGCGACTATTGTAGACAAAGCTTGCGACTATTGTAGACGAGGCTTAATATGGATCAATATTTCTTTTCTCTTATAAGTATAAATGAAAATAGGTATCTCTCAACAGCCACGTTCGAAACGGCCACACGCACATAGGTTTATAGCTTTTCACGCGAAGCGAGGTGGACGGGGGGGTGCCGAAGGCCCCTCTTGCACTCCCCCCCCCTCCGGTGTGTGTGTGTGTGTGTGTGTGTGTGTGGCCGTTTCGAACGTGGTCATTACGAACGCGTGGCCATTATGAACGTGGCCGTTTCGAACGTGATCAAATTTACCCGTGGCCATTTCGAACGTGGTCAAATTATATCCACTCCCGCAAGAGCACGGTGGACAGTCGAAAGAACAAGTGCAACATAAACAAGTGCGGACCGAGCTAAGTACGCGAGAAACTTAGAATATTTACCGAGCCTACGCGGAATAAAGGCAAGGGCAGAAAGGAATTCAACTAAATGAGGACGCTAAATAAGACAGATTTTGTAGTAACAAGTGTATACTTATATTAAATACCATATACAACTTATTTAACCTTTTAAGAACGGGGATTTTTACATTGAAATTGACTTTTTTTTTACACAAAATTTGTACAGAGTGTTTCATCAACATACAGATCAATATGACGGGTCGCCTGCTCATAAGAGCGCAAGAAAAATAAAAAAAAAACGTAAACTTAATATAACTCTTAACGTTATATCAATAATCCTCATATATATATATATATATATATATATATATATATACACACATATGATTGTAATAATATTATAATATTACAATATTATTGCAATCATATGTAGATGAGGATTATTGGTATATAATGTTAGAAGTTATATTATAATAATGATAATATTATAATATTATAACATTATCTTAGATATATACTTTCAAATATTCATGTCACAAGTTCATTATTCTGTGCAATATAATTTTTTCTTCTAACAGCTTATTACGCGTTGATAGCGTGACAACTGGTATACTTCGTCGAAAATGTACACGAGTGATCTGTGTTACCTATTCCTGCATTACCGGTTTTGCGCTCCTATGAGCAGGCAATCCGTCGTATTGAGCTGTATGTTGACGAAACACCCTGTACATAAATCAATTAATTTCTCCCGTGGCATATCCGATCAAATTGCTGGTCGATATATCGACCAGTCCCGTCCGTAACGGAAAGTCCACTGTAAAAAAATTTAGTTTGACGATTTGAAGGTGTTTTCCTACGTAATTTGATGCGCTGAATACGAAAAAAATTGTGAAAAAAATCTTGGAAGCATATTTGACTTTGAAAATCGCATTTCAAAGTCAAATTTATTGTTGTTGCTATTTCGGCCTCAAAATTCAAGATTAAATTTATTTTTGTTGCTTTTTCGGTCTCAAAATTGATATGCCCACGTTATAATAATTATAATAATAATTATAATAGTAAGAAATCCTCCACAAGAAAAAAAAAATCAAGTGCTAACCTGCTAGGAACTAATGATAATTTCAATTTTCGGCCTTACATTCACCTTGAAGATGATTTTTGCGAGACGTAATACTGTTTTTTTCGTGTTCAGTGCATCAAATTACATAGGAAAACATCAAATATTTTGTGTCCTATGGGTGATCGATATTTCGATCACTCCCGTCCTTAAAAGGTTAATCTGAAGAAAAGAGGAGAAACAATTAATAAAAGAAAACAGCTGTTTCTCAACTACCCTCTTTCGGCGGCCTGAGATATTCACATCTCCCGATTGCACGCTACACCCCGTGCCGTTCCGGACACAACAAATAGAATCTCGTCGGTGACAATGGTCTGTGTGAGCGCGACCTTTGTATGTACAGAAGCACAGTATATAAAGGCTGTGTTCCAAAATTTCGTGTACGTCACGTAAACTATAGATTTTCAGTACTGGCAGTGAATTTTGGAACGCAGCCACAGTAGCGCAACTTTCTGTCGGTCCCTTTGATATTAGCGTGGATTAAAATGAATTGCACATGTGTGGACTTGGTGTATAATCACGGCAATATCCTTCTGTCTCGCTTGCTCTCTCTTTCTCTCTTTTTCTAACTTATTAGACACACACTGTGAGAACTAGGACGCTGTCATAATACGCGCTTTTTAAGGTATTAAAAATTATATTTTTTTAACTTAAATACACAATGCAATAAGTAGACCTTGCTCGTGAAAAGAACGCCATTTTTATACTATCCGGAAGTTTCACCTCATCGACATATACACTGGACTGAGCATTGCGATAGACAGGCAAGCGCCCGCTCTAGAGAGAGAGATACTACATGGGAAGCCTGTTCTGTTTCTTTTGCTAGTATCTCATTGATAATTTTGTTTCTCGCCTCGATGAGCGGGAACCAAAGTTACTAATGAGATACTAGCAAAAGAAACAGACATAGGCCTCCCATGTAGTACCTCTCTCTCTAGAGCGGGCGCATGCCTGTCTATCGCAATGCTCAGTCCAGTGTATATGTCGATATTTCACCTATATTACTCGCTACGTCCCATGACAGCAGCGACTTGGTGTCCTGGCTCGTGATTGGCTGTTCTGATTCTTGTCCACTCTGTCTGTTCTGTAATCAACTAACGACTAGCATCGCCACATCACCTCCCTTCCAGAGATTAAGTGGAAGAAGGAAAGGTAACAGTCTTCTTGGCTTTAGGACCAAGATCTAAGGTGTTGATATAGAAGGATTTTGCTTCTAAAGCTAGCGACACACGATGCTTGTTTTCATGGATTGCATACGAGCATTACGATGATTTGACAATTCTTTAATATCGAAATTACAATTGGTCAATTAAGACGCTTACATGCGATCTAGTACGTACTCTACGAAAAATCGTACAGTATGCCACAAGCTTAAGTTAGGCTGGTATTCATAATCCGATCTTATATTTGAGATCGTCTTAAGTTCAAGCTTAAAATGCTACGTAGCTATTTGATTGATTGAATGAGGTCTTAAGTCAACCTCGAAGCGGACTTAAGACGATCTTAAATATAAGATCGGACTATGAATACCGGCCTTAGAGCCAGGGTACAAACATTGCCATAGCGCCTTAAGGTGTAGTCCCATGGAGCAGCGTACGGCGTATCGACGTATGGCGTAAAAGAGCTTGGTCAATCACAGTTTTATGCTCGTTTTCGTTATTGATCATTACGTAGCGTAAATACGCTCCATGGGACAGCCGATAAAAGTTTTTAGCGCAACATTTTAACATATTGTAAGGGCTGGCGAGCGGGCTAGGAAGAAACTGTGGGAATTTTAGGGAGAGAAGGCTTAAGAGAAATCTTAGTCACACTGGTGTAAAAGACGATTATTAACACTTGTTAAATGCTGTATTTTTGTATTACAATTACGAACAACCGCGACAGAGCTCTACGAATAATTACTAACTGCGCAATATATATCGAGCCGCTACTTATTGAGTCCGGACAAAGACTGACTGGTCCAAACCAGTCCACGCTCGCGAGCCCGGGAAAAACAAAACACGCTCGCCTCGATCATGCACTCTCTCAGCCAATCACAGGCTGCGCGCCACTCAGCCAATCATGGACTGCCACGTCTGTCTATTCACCTCGATATAGCCTTAATGCTAGGGACGAAGCTAGGGGAATGCCAATGCGGAAGGTAAGGCTCATGCCTTACAGCGTCGGCCATTCCTGATCGCGTCATTCGACCCAAATGCTAAATGAAAACTCAAAATAATACATATAAAATTTGAACGCAAATAATAATGCTTAATAACACATAAATTAGAACACAATGAAAATAAAATATATAATAATTTATAAACTAAAAACACAATAATAAATGACTTACGTGTTAATTGAAATGCAAACGTATATACGTTAAACGAAGAGTAATTAAACGAGTGAATGATAACAGCTAGTCAACTTAAAAGAAACTAAAATAATGATTAGGTATGTTGCATAAAATAAAAATAATTATTGGAATAGATCACAGATAGTGGTAAAGACTAGCATGTCTTAAGTTTAAAAACAAAATGTAATTGCAAATATTTATATCTAGTAAATGGTTATGCCTAACGAAAGATTATGGTTAGACGCTTGAATAGTATACTATAATCTAAGATTGGTAGCGTGTACATAATACTAGGACGTAGAGGTTGTCGGTTTAGCCCATGACTTCATACGATCCGGTGATAATATAGAGTTATAAAAACGAGAAGTAATGTTAAATCCAGGAATGTCTTGCACGACATATCTGTTCTTATCTAGGGCTTTAGTCACGATATATGGACCTTTATAGGTCCTAATTTAAGTTTCTTATCTTCACTGTGTTTGACTACAGAACTTTAACTAGGACATAATCACCTACGTTGTATTGCGACGGTTTTCTATGTCTTCTGTCATAGTAAACCTTGTTATATTCTTTGACTTTATTCGTAGCATCGACAGCTAATTTCCTTGTCGCCTCGCGATCTTCCTGAACATCAAAGTCAGATTTTGCAATGTTATTAAGAAAATAGACAAGTTTCGCATCCCGATGATTTCGCACTTCTATATCGAATAATAACTTGGAGGGCATAGCCTTTACCGAGGAATATGATACGTATTATTAATTACATATTGTACAGTATTTACATGAGAACTCCATACTTCTCCTCCTCAACGATTTTCCTTAGCGAAGATTTTAAAAACCTATTCACTCTCTCAATCAGACCGTTCGCCCAAGGCGCGGCTACTGCAACTTGGCGATGATCAATGTTATAGGATTTCATAAAATTTGCGAACTTCTGAGAGGTAAATGCGGTTCTTCTATCGGATGATGAGCAAAATGAAAATCGATGATGATGATGAGCAAAATTAAAATCGATGATGATGAGCAAAATTAAAATCGATGATGATGATGAGCAAATTAAAATCATCTGATGAAGATGATGAGCAAAATTAAAATCGATGATGATGAGCAAAATTAAAAAT
>JAPIVC010000296.1:0-271565 GCA_030586385.1 Camponotus fellah | reverse complement strand
GTTCCGGCATTTGGGGATCCTACAGACACTTTCCATTACCATTATTAGAACCAAAACTCGTAGAGAGTGCTTATGTTACTCAAATGGTGCGATTTGAAGAAGATTCGATATTTAGGAAAATTGAAATAGTGATAATTTGTGATACTTTTCTTCATAAATTAAATAATAATTTTTCTTATTAGTTCTTAATAGTTTTTCTTCTGTAACTTTAAGAGACTTAAAATAACTTGTATATTTATTTCTTAATAGTTCTTCTTCTGTAACTTTAAGAGACTTAAAATAACTTGTATATTTATTTATTTTAGGTGCGAGGTGATCTTAGTACTCTTTGTTGGATACAAAGTAGAATATCTTTCAACGATAATGAGGAAAATCTAGTAAGAGTAGTCTATGCCCCTATCAATTTTAGAGATGTCATGGTAGCCAGCGGTAGACTAACCATCGAATCTACCGATCGAAATAATAAATCTTTAATTGGAATGGAATTTGCTGGTTTTAATAAAACTGGACAAAGAGTAATGGGGAGTGTTTTCAACGGGGTAAGTGAATATTGGGTAGTGATAGAAACTTAATATAATCTTAATTTGTGTGTGAATATATTAGGAGAGACCGGGGACAAAAGTAACACTTTTTGTATTATAGGTCACTAATTAATTATTGTTAGAGATATAAAAAAAAATTATATATTAAAAAACTCCATTTATCGCTTTATTATACCTATGTTTTAATCTCAAATAATAGATATTTAAAGAACTACTACGGTTTTTCGCAAGTACGTTGATTGTTACTTTTACCCTGGGGGCCGGGTACGAAAGTAACAGTCTGGAATAAGAGTTCTTTTCGGGAAAATAAAATAAATATGACTTTTTTCAATTTAAGGCAACATTTATTATAATCTTTTATTAAACAACATAACTTTGGTAAATATTTTCATGAAGGAAGCGCGCTTCGATTACCTTGACCTTCACATATGTTGTTAAGGTCACTGCTCTGAGTAACATTCAAAAGTCGTCGCTTGTTGTTTATTAAAAAATTATTAACATAAGAATTTTAATGCTTTCTATCTCTGAAAATATTGATTTGAGAAAAAAAATTTTAAGCAAAACGTGAAGCCGCTGAAAAACACTACAAAAAAGGTTATATGCATTTTTTTCATAAATCTATTATTTTAGCTATTAAAAATTATTATTTTAAATATATTTAATACAATTTAAATTTATATAGAATATAATACAATTTAGAATAGAATATAATACTATACTATTTAATAGAGAAGATATTATATACTATTTAATAGAGAATATAATACTATTTAATAGAATATAATACAATTTAATACAATTAAAAAATATCACAAATGTATGTGTACACACACGCAAGCGCGTGTGTGTGTGTGTGTGTGTGTGTGTGTGTGTGTGTATGTGTGTGTGTACACATACATTTGTGATATTTTTTAATTGTATTACATTGTATTAAATTCTATAAATTCAAATTGTATTAAATGTATTTAAAATTATTATTTTTTTATATAACAGCTAAAATAATAGGTTATGAAAAAAATGCATATAACCATTTCTGAGTAGAATTTTTCAGCGGCTTTATCTTTTGTTTAAAATTTTTTTTCTGAAATTAATCTTTTTATCAATAAAAAGCATTAAAATTGTAAAATTCTTTTGTTAATAATTTTTTAACGAACAACGAACGACGGCTAAAATTTTTTGGATGTTATTCTGGGCCGTGACCTTAACAACATATGTTAAGGTCAAGATAATCGAGGCGGGCTCTCTTCATCGAAATTACCTCATCTTTGAAAAATTTAAAAGAAATAATCTTTGTTAAGCAAAATAATTATAAGTAATATCATAAAATAATTATATTTAATATCACACCAATTTTGTACTTTTTTAAGTCTGAATAATTTAAAAGTTTAATTCTAAATAATAGTGTAAAAATTGTATGACAACTACTTATACAAAAGAGATCTATTCCGAACCACAATTATAACATACGTAATAAGAATCGCCTTTGTACAGTTATTATGGGATTAGCCTTTATACTTTAAGCTTGAAACTTTATACTTTATACTTGAAACATGTTACTTTCGTCCACAGAGCGTGCTACTTTTGTCCCCAAACACTTTTTTAAAATAAAAGATTAAATATAATCTAAATATGATGCAAGATTTAGCCAAATCAATTATAAAAACTTATGAATACATTTTAGAAGAATACACCGGCAAATAATTACGTCAATATATACACTTTAATTAGGCATAGATACAAAAAAACTAAAACAAAAAATACTTAAGTGATACAAATACACTAAAATAATACAAATACACTAATTTCACTCATGCATATGGAACTGGCGCAATGGTTTTACAACAATTAGCTGAAAAGGAAGAGAATCGGGGAGTACGCGTTTGACTATATAGCACAAATTATTCAACATATTGTGTAGTTTATTACGAAGCTTGTTACTTTCATGACGTTGTTACTTTTGTCCCCGGTTTCCCCTATTAAAAAAACGTAAATATATTTTATAAAACTAAACGATATAAAATACAAATTTCTTATATTTAAATTAGAAACGTGTGTTTGATGAAGTAAAAAATGAAAAAATTGCTATATGTTACATTCTTCTTTTTATTGTTAAAATATTATTCACAAAAACAATTTCTTCCACTTAATTTTAATGTAATATTTTTTTATGATTTTTTAATTTATATTATTTTCAGAGGACTGACAAATATTCGCATATTTGACAAATTTCTTACTTGGATCATACCCGACAATTGGACGCTTGAAGACGCCGCGACAGTTCCTTGTGTATATAGCACGTGCTATTATGCTTTGTATTTGAGCGGTAAAATGAAAAAAGACGACAAAGTGTTGATTCACTCTGGTACGGGAGGTGTCGGTCAAGCTGCCATTTATCTTGCCCTTTACGAGGGTTGCGAAGTGTTTACGACGGTTGGAAGTATCGAAAAACGACATTTTATAAGAAAAACGTTTCCCTCTATTCCGAAGGATCACATCGGAAACTCTCGAGATACAAGCTTTGAACAAATGATTATTCAGGGAACGAGAGGTCGCGGAGTGGATATCGTATTAAATTCTTTAGCTGAAGAGAAACTGCAAGCGTCCGTCCGTTGCTTAGCAAAGGGTGGTCGCTTTCTCGAGATTGGAAAGTTTGATATAGACTCCAATAATCCTTTAGCATATTTGCATTTTCAAAGGCATTAGTTTTTATGGCATTTTCTTGGATAAGTATTTTTCTGCAAAACCGCAGTGTAAGGCAATAATGCAGAACAAGTTAAGAGAAGGCTTAAAGAATGGCGCTATCAAACCGTTATGCAGAAAAATTTTCGAAAAGGATGAAATAGAAACTGCTTTTAGATGGCTGCTGGAAAACATATTGGAAAGGTATGATTATTTTCCAGTATACGTACATACAATGGAGAAAGTATAACTAGAATTGAAATATTAAATTCTCAAAAAAAATACATACAGCTTTTGTTTTCTTGGTATTATCTTTAACATTAGAATTATTTAATATAAGTGAAAATCACTTCTGTTTATATTTTGAAACGCAAACATTTCTATGCTAAGAATATTTCTGTCTATTTTTTTAAATTAAAACTTAATATTAAACGTAAGTTGTAACGCATACTTTTCCACTTTAAATATTTTTAACAAGAGATTTTAAAATAAAAAAATTAAACAGCTTTTTTGTGTATTGTATCTTCTTAACTATATTTTAATATGTAAAAGTTATCTATTGTGCTTCTTTCCTCTTTATGTTTTTTGGAAAAACTCTCCTTCTTTTAAAGCTTTTTTTATCGATTCTTTTAATTTGTTTTATGTTTTTTTATTGTATTTATTATGCAATTATATTTTAATCGATTATTAATCGACAATTTATTCATTCTTATACTTTTCTATCTATAATCTTCATTTTTTATAATAGCTCCTCATTTTTTATATTCTTCTTATTTTTTTCCGGACAAAAAATATAATATAATGTTATTTGCAGATAATGATAAAAGTTCAAAAAGAAGATGAACTGGATGCACCTATACTTGCGCATCCCCGATATTACTGCCTGGAACACAAATGTTATATCATTATAGGTGGTCTGGGTGGTTTTGGTCTAGAATTAACCGATTGGTTAATCTTACGTGGCGCAAAAATTTAGTATTGACTTCGCGAAGTGGGATAAAAAATGGTTATCAGCGATCAAGAATAACGTTATGGCAATCTTACGGTATAAATGTTCAAATCGTTACAACTGCTGATACTTCGAAATACGAAGATTGCAAATCTATATTGCAATTTGCCGAAGAACAAGGTCCCGTGGATGCTATATTCAATCTCGCAGTTGTGCTGAAAGATGACATATTCAAAAATCAGACTCCACAAGCATTTGAAGATTCCTTTATATCAAAGGCATGGACGACGAAAAGGATGGATGAATTATCGAGAATAATTTGTCCTCAGCTCCGACATTTTGTCGTTTTTTCTTCCGTTTCATGCGGAAAAGGTAACGCGGGACAAACAAATTATGGAATGGCAAATTCCGTAATGGAAAGAATTTGTGAAAGAAGAATGAAAGAAGGTTTACATGGTTTGGCTATACAGTGGGGCGCAATTGGTGATGTTGGACTTGTCGCAGATATTCAAGAAGACAACAAAGAACTTGTTATTGGTGGTACATTGCAACAAGAAATATCCTCCTGCTTGGACACATTAGAAGCATTCTTGCTACAAGATCGGTCAATTGTAAGCAGCATGGTTGTTGCTGAGAAAAAAAAAGATTCTGGCGAAGCAACGGATCCATTTGAAGTTGCAAACATTATGGGTAAGTTTACAAGTTATGTAAAATATTCGCTTATACAGAATAAATTTTTATTACAAAAAAATTATAAAAATTTAAAAAAAAAATTTAAAGATATAAAAATATAAAAAATTATAAAGATATAAAAATTTTAATAATTCTTATATTGCAATTCCAAGAAGATTAGATAAGATTTGATCAAGTGTAAATATTTAATTCTTTCTCTAATTTTTAAAATAGGATTGAAAAATCCTAATATGGTGGCGCCAAACGTGTCACTGGCTGAATTAGGTATGGATTCAATGATGGCAGTAGAGATTAAACAGATATTGGAGAGAGAATTTGATATTGTATTGACATCACAAGATATTCGAAATATCACTTTAGCAAAACTTAGAAAATTGACAAATACATCTGAACAAGAAAAGATGTACCGAGAAGATGAGACGGAAGCAAATGAAAATGATTTGGACGGTTTAAAAATATTGACTCGAAAACTTAACAATTCAGACTTGAGTCCAGACATTTATATAAAACTCGCTACAGAGAGGAAAGTTGCTGGAAGTGAAATATTCCTTATGCCAAGAATCGACGGCTCTGCAAGTGTATATAAACTGATAGGATCGAAAATTAAATCTTCGGCGATATGTTTGCAACACGGTGTACTTAATATGCCAGGTGTTACTTCGTCAATAATGAAATCAGCAGCATATCTTCTGCCTGTACGAAATTATAATATAATCTATTTGAAATCTTTATTTTAATTGCTGTATTTAAACTTTAAACAATGATACATATTTAATTATGCATACGCATACGCGCATGCATGCATGCGCGCCATTTTTGCGTAATTTCATACATGTTTGCTTATTTTTTTAGCACGTATTGGAGAAAATACAAAGTCAAAAAGAATTTCGAATTGTCGGTTATTCATTTGGATCTTTAATTGCCATCGAATTAGCGAGATTATTAGAAGCTAAGAATTTCTTTGGACGTTTAATACTTATAGATGGAGCTCCTGATCAAATGAAGTTCTTGATTGAGAAACATTTTTATCATACTACCGAACAAGAGCTACAAAATATCCTTTTCCTTCATTTAATAAGCTTGTATTTTGACTCAAACAATGAAATAGTTAGTCAATTAAAAATATATTACGACTTATCAATTTAAAAATATATTATTATGACTTAATTAAATAAATAACTTCTTTTGGAAAAGTTACTTATTTAATTGCGTTTATATATGTACAGTTAATAGAATTGTATATAGAATTGTATATAGTTAATAAAATAGTATATAGTTAATAGAATGAGAGCAAAAATTATGAAATAATTTGTTAGAATATGCTTTAAAATTATAAAATAAACTAAACTTTTTTATTATATTATTTTATATAATCTAAATTACAAAGTTTACAAAAAAATTTTGTAAAGTTTCTTTAACGTAATTTAGATGAAATAACATAACATAATATAAGCATATTATTTTATCTGAGTTTAAAATGCAGATTGTCATTTTATTATTATCATCTTGTTGTACTAATACTAGGGAAGGGAACGTTACTTTTTAAAAGTAACTAGTTATCGTTACTCGTTATCAAGTTAAAAAAGTAACTAGTTACCGTTATTAGTTACTGATTTTCAAAAATAACTAGTTACAGTTACCGTTACTTAAAAAATAACGGTTCGTTACTTTTTCGTTACTTTTTTTAAATCTATAATCATAATAAATTTTGTTTCGTACAATACATACTCTCTCTCTTTCTTTCTTTATGAAAGGATTTAAATCACAAACATATGTTAAATTTTATCGATGTTTTTTATTAATTTTTAATAAAAGTTGATATTCTAATAGGTCATTATTTAGATGGCCTCTAAAAGGTGATAGTACAGAATTATCGAAAAAGTAACGCTAAAAGTAACTGTAAATTCGTTATCGTTACTAAAAAAAATGTAACTACGTTATCGTTACAGTTACAGAAAAAAAAAAAATAACGGCGTTACTGGATCGTTACCAAAACAAAGTAACTATAACGGTAACGGCGTTACAAGTAATGCGTTACTTCCCTTCCCTGAGTCTAATACAATATTATTATTTCTAGCTTACATTGGAACTAAATAAGTGGAATACGTGGGAAGAGAAATTTGAATTTCTTTCGGCTCGCTTTTCAAAGGATATCAATGAATTAACTGTTGAAAATCAAAAATTGCTATGTTCCACGTTTTACGATCATATAATCGCTATACAAGATTATAATATAACATCATTGCCACGTCTTAAATCATCTATAATCTTATTAAAACCCACAGTTACATCTATCACTTTAACTGAAGAGGATTATGGTCTACATAAGGTAAATTGATTTAGAACGTAATATATTCATCATTTTTAAGATTATTTTATAAGTAAAAAATATTTTTAGATTACCGAAAGTGCAATACAAATATATTACGTGGAAGGTACTCATGTCACAATGATGAATAACGATGAAGTAGTATCACTTATTAACGAATCATTATAAATTATAAAAATATGAATAAGAAGAGAGAACACTGCATGTTTTCTTTAATAATTCTATTCTAACAATTAAAAGATAAAAAGATAAACCTGAACCAACAAAACAATGATATTGCTATTTGAATGTCTCAATTTCATATGATAAGAATTCAGCTAATTTTATTATTTAACTTGCATTTTATCATTTAATCTGTCACTATTCAAAATGCGGTTAAATTATACATGTCACTAATATTATAGATCATTAATATCACAGAGCGTCGCTAATGCAATCTTCTGTCAAGAGAGAAACTGTACGCTTTCTCTTTGTGTGTTTGTGATGTGTTGATAGCGGTGATGTTAAAGATGCTTCTTAAAAAAATTTCCATATTTGGACTTTGTATCATGATATCTTCATTTATAGATCAAGCAGAATAAATGAAGATACTTTTTTCATATAAATTAAACTTGCTCTATCGATTAAGCTTAATAAGAATTCGATCTATTCAGCTGTTGTTAAAATTTGTTGTTGATAATCTGATGACTTTCAATTCGATTCGCGTATAGATATACGGAGTGCCTCCCTAAACCTTCGCATGAACTTGACGCGAGTCATATAAAAATATGATGATATAAATAAATCGTTAAAATAAGATAAATAAATATAATTAATAATATATATGAATAATATAAATAAATATAATATAAAAAAAAATTAAAAAGTTTTATATTTTAATTTGATAATTAATATTTTATAATAAATTATAAAATTGAAATATATAACTTTTTAAGTTTTATTTATATTATATTTATTTATATTATTAATTATTTATCTTATTTTAACGATTTATATCATCGTGATTTTATATATCTCGCGCTATTATCAAATCCTAATAATGATTGAACGGACTGAATTCTTAAGCTTATCGAGCTTGCTCGATAGAGCAAGTTTAAATTGTATAAAAAAATATCTTTATTTTTGTTTTGCGTGATCTATAAACTGAGATATCATGATGCAAAGTCGAAATATGGAAATTTTTATTTAAGAAAGAGCTTATCATCACTGTCATCAACGCACATCTACACAATACAAAAAGAAAAAACATCAGTTCTTTTCTCGATAGAAAATTGCGTTAGCGATGCTCTGAGATATTAATACATATGACATTAGTAACATATAATTTAACCGCATTTTGAGTAGTGAAAAATTATATAATAAAATTAGCTGAATCTTACCATATGGAATTGAGACATTCAAATATATAGCAATATCATAGTTTTTTATTGGTTCAGATTTATCTTTTAATTTTTTTTTCTTTGTTGGAATGTAAAGTGCGAGAGATACATGTTCTATATAACGAACTTTATAATCCGTATATTTAATTTTTATTTGTCATAGTATATTTTATTGTTATGGTATATTGTTATGGTTATGGTATATTATGATATATTATGTAATTTTTATTATTATTTTTCTAATTTATGTTTAGTATATATAATATGTATTTTCTATGTGAATATATATATATATATATATATATATTTAGGTATTTTCATCATTCTCTAGATCTTATATATATATAAAATAACTTGGTATTTAATTTATGCAAGATGGTTTTAAATTTTTTCCTAATATTTTTTTCAATAATCGCATAAACTTACTTTTTGTATGTATAATGGTTTTATATTCATTTATTTTTCCAGCAGCAGAATATATATATATATATATATATATATATATATATTAGTACTTGAGGAATATTGATATTAAAATGTAAATAAGTAAATTTCTGGAAAAAATTAACTGTAGCTTTCATTTCTACGTACATTGAATAACAATTAGAAATATTTGAAAAGAAATATTTATCATTATTATTACTTTATATATGTAGGATCTAGAGAATAATGAAAATACCTAAAAATATGTTCAAGATAACAGATATAGTACACTAAATTCTGTATCATTTCGACGAATACCATTTAAAATTTGTCTAGCTTTCTGCGGTAGACATTGTAGCTTCATGAAAGTAACTTGATATTCTGTGGAACCTATTTTAAGAAATTAAAAAATTAGAAAAATAATAATATTTTTCTTTAGCAGGAATGGGAATTTATGTAACAAAAAGATTTTATTATAGAATATTACTTTGATTCCAATATATATTTGCAACTGAAAATATTCTCTTTCCTTTACTTCTTTCATAGAAAGCCTTCAATTTAAACTAATAATTTATTTTCTAAGAATTTACTTAATTAGCTTAACATTGCAATTACTTCCTTATAGCATGGTTTCCTGCTTATATTAAAATTACAGATACGGCGCTAATACATTTGAATCAATAAAAGTAAAAAAGATCTATCTTAAAAAAAATGATATATTTTCTAAAAACTTATCTTTTTAAAAAAAGGTAAAAAAGGTGCAAGTTTATGCGGCACACACAACAAATTATTAATATATAATATAATTAATCCTACAAAATTATTTTAATATAATACACAAAAAATAATGATATTAAAAAATTGCGCCAACTAAAGAAAATTTACTATTACAAGTTTAAATAGCAATATTAATCGAAAACTCTGTTATACAAAATAGTTATTTTAATTTCCAAAAATAATAATGTTAAAAAATTGAAAATTTATTTAAAAATTGAAAACTGCAAATTAATGTAAAACAAAAAAATAAAAAATTTTTATTAAAAAACTTGACGCTGTCAATAAAATGTTGCATATTGTAATTAAATACATATTTAAAATTGACACGTATTTTAATTATTAATTCTAATTATTAATCTAACATTTAAATTTAATTATTTAATTTTTTTAATTAATTTATGTTGATTTATATTTGGATAATTTTCTACGTGAGCTAATATCTCATAAGAGCGGCGAGTGACTAATGCGGTAAAGTATTTATTTGCTATATAAAGAATGTCGGATTTAACTCCCGATATAGCATGAAGGTTTTTCTATGATATAGCCACTTCACCTCTCCTTCCTCTTAAGAAGGCATTCGAATTGCATCTCAAAAATGCGTAAGCAAATGAGTCAAAAACAGAAACACGTCTGTTTAAAAAAAAAAAAAACAGGAACATATATTCCTCATAAAAATTTTAAATCATAATTTTAATTCTATACAGGGTGTTGAAAAAAAGTGTTACATATTTTGGTAGCAGGTAGTATGGATCAAAACAAGAAGAAAAGGTCTAATAAACATGGGTCCTAAAACTGATATCTTCAAAGATATAAGCTATTTTGTTATTTGAGCTCTTTGTCATTTTCTTATTAGTCGTGTCATCTTTGATGTGATCTGAGAATGTAATGAACAAAGGAGTAGGGGAAAATGGGGTACAATAGGGATATCTTTTTTCTAGGTGCTTTAAAAACAAAAAATAAACAAGGGGAGATAAAGAACAATTTTTATTTTAATATGAAATGTAATCATTTATCTTTCATAAAAAAACTCAGTAAAGAAACTGAATGTACTACAACATAACAAAATAAAAACATTTTTTTACAAAAAACAAAAGTTTTAATGCTGACTCAGCATTAGAGGAGGTGCTCTATGTGAGTGCCATTCACTTCCACATATGCCCTACGTCTTAGAGAATTACGCACTTTTTCAAATACAATTTTTAGAAATGAAGTTATGGTGCGTGATTTGAAAGAGGCATGATGTCTCTAAGACGTTCATTACATTCTAAAGATGACACGACTAATAAGAAAATGACAAAGAGCTCAAATAACAAAATAGCTTATATCTTTGAAGATATCAGTTTTAGGACCCATGTTTATTAGACCTTTTCTTCTTGTTTTGATCCATACTACCTGTTATCAAAATATGTAACACTTTTTTTAACACCCTGTATGTTTCATATAAAATTCTGTAAGAAACACGAGGAAAAACCTCATGTTCCATATTATATAGAATTCAGAATCTCTATAAGAGGGTATGTTCTTGTTTCTTTAAAATAACTAAGATGACAGTATCAAGATTTGCTATTGATTTGTTAATTTTTTTTTGTTATGTAATTCTAACAACTTTTTCGCTTTTTAAACGTTATTCCGATCCAGCTACTAAATTCAAATTTTCTATTGACATTTCTTGTTTTGTACAATATGTGCTAATTAATTGTATCCTTGTTATTGGATCTAAGTAAGAAGCAAATCAAACTCATTACATTTTTCAATAGTATTTATATATTATTATTTAATAGAAAGAAAATCTCATTTTTATTTAAAAACTTTTGCACTTAAATTAATATGAAAATTTTACATTAAATATATTCTCTGTGCAGGATTTTTTTATTTTTTAACATTATTCTATATATTACATTAAAATACAATTTTTTACATTACTAAGACATAAGTAAATTAAGCTATTTTCAGTTATATGTGTATAAATGCTTCTTCCAATTCAATTTGAATTTAGATAGATTTATTTGTCTATATACACATCAGTTGTTTAAATACAATAAATTATATCCAAAAACTTGTAGAATTCAAACGAATTACTTAATATTAAATAATATATTGTATATTACATAATTTACATCTTTATTAGTTGTATTATTTATAAAGACATATAGCTATCTGCATGCAGCTTTGGCCTGCATTTTCGGTTTAATGATACATATAATTTCACTAGTTTTACCATTTATCTATAATCGCAGACTTATCTATAATCTATTGTTTTTAATAATGATATCAACTTAAAAAATATATTAACTCTCTAAATATAAATCATTTATTTTCACTGTATCGTGTATATTAGTATTTCAGCATAAAACTAACATATAAATTTTTATTTATTTAAAGTTTTTTCAAAATATATCAAAGACAATAATTTTTTTATTTATTTATTTTCTACTTATTATAATTTTCTTTTTATTTTGACATTTTGATAGTTTGCCAGAAGCATTTTTACGATTAGAGATCCTCTAATATAAATATTACGAATTATTTTTACGATTAGAAGTCTCTATTTACTATTAGAGACCTTAAAGATAGAGACTGGACAACTGACAAAAGTGCTCGCAAAATGGCGGTGAGATGACATATATATATATGTAGGTGTGTGTGTGTGTGTATATGTGATCTCTACATAATATATATTTTGTACCACTGTGACGTATAAGTAATATATGATTTTTTTAAAATAAGATATTTATTTTAAAATTCATATATTAAATATAAAAAAATAGTATAAAGAAATTAATGAATTTTATTAGTTATTTAATAGTATATTATTTAATAGTATAAAAAATGCCATCTTGTTGTGTGTCCGGATGTCCAAACGCACAAAGAAAGAATTGAAAATTTTTATGGCTCGTTTTCTGAGAAACCTAGAAAGAGCAAAAATTTGGATTGCTAATATAGATAATAATAATTGAAAATCGACAACAGATTTATATGTATATGAGGTTAGTAATATATAATTTTATTATTTTATTTGCAATATATATAAAATTATCAAAATGCATTATTTATATTTTATCATTACTTAAATGATATAAATTTAAATAAATATAAAATAAGCGGGTCTTGGAAAAACGATACTTCAATTCAAATTGTTTGTTTATTCGTGCTAGATCAACGACCTTCCCTATTGGATGTCGCCATTTTGCAGGCATAAATCACATGCACCAATCACATGGAGTCCTACGATTTGACAAAAGCGCCTCTTGCGACGCAATTGTAAATTATTTCATGTAATAATTTGGAGTATTCCTCTCTTTATATTTTATCATCCCTGCTTGAAATCAAGCTGCATAACAGCATAATCTCTATAAATTTGTTTTGCTCCTTTTACTCCTTGTTGTTCAATTCTTTGCGGAAATTTTATTAAATAAAATTAAGATATATAAGTACATATAATTTTAGAAAAATGTCCTTATTTGCGAGACGGATATTTTCCAATCGTAATTGTTCTGTTTTGTTTTAAATTTAATGCGAAATATCATTAATTAAATTACGTATTTAACAATATTTTTTACTTGTAGTTTTGAGAGATTGGCAATGTTTGCAATCTGTCACCTGCAATTCCTATCTTCGATGCCAATTATCGACTCAGTCTCAACCGAATGTGAAAGAATCTGGTTTGTAGAAATATTTTTGCTCTGGTATTGTATTTTTCATATATAATATAAATCATTTTTATGAAGAAATATCTCTATAATCTAACATGCTTTATTTTGTATACATAGATCTGTCCAATATTTCGGAGAACCCAGTGGTCACTACGTTAGATCCGCTAAAACATCCAGATTTTTTCCAAGTTCATAATATGTTCACTGTGAAGGATCTGTACGATGCTAGGATACACTATGGCCACAAAATAACTTCACTGAATCCACACATGGAGACATTCGTATTTGGTTCCAGATTAGATCACTTAATAATCGATTTAGATCAAACCGCTGAATTACTCAGACAAGCATTGAACTTCATTGCCCATGTCGCCTTTAGGGATGGTATAATTTTGTTCATTTCACGAAATCCTCAGACTACATATTTAGTGGACAAAACTGCCAAAGAGTGCAAGGAATTTTCGCAAACGAGATACTGGCGGATAGGCCTGTTTCCTAATTCGAAAAACCAATTTAAGACCATGACACGACTGCCTGATCTGTGCATCTTTCTTAGTACCCTTGACTCTGTCTTGGCTGAACATCCAGCGGTTAGACATTCGGCGAAGATGTGCATACCCAGCATAGGTATAGTCGACACGAATTGTAATCCGAATCTTATAACGTACCCTATCCCCGGAAACGACGACTCTTTATGCGCCATAGAGCTCTATTGTTCATTATTCAAGGAAGCTATTCTGAGAGGTAAAAAAGCTCGAGAAACAATGACCAATTTTAAAGAATCGATATAAAACTAGCAAGTAATTTGTGATATTAAACAAATATCATGTTATATATGTACAAAACAGCAGATCGAAATATACATTTCTTTCTCTAAAATAAGGTTATTACTATGAATGATGTAATGTTGTAAAAAATAGGTAATATAGAAATATATAGAAATATTTAATATAATCATAGGAAATATACTCCTGGACAAAATTAATGCATAAGTTTTTTTCACTTTTTCTTTAAAATTTTTCGTTAAAATTTAAATATCAGCTTTTAAAGAAAAAGTGAAAAAAAATTATGCGTTAATTTTGTCCAGGAGAATATATATTAATACAAGTATAATAAAGTATAATAAATATTACTTCATATTACTCATGAGAGAAACTTTAGCAAAATACATAGAATGTGAAAATATAAATAATAATTATCATTACGCTATTTTAAAGATGGTAATTAATTTTGACTGGAAACCTTAGCATCCCGTAGTTTCATTAGATATTTTGCGCCTAGAGTCATCACCAACCTGTGTGAAAAATAATGTATGCAATTATTAATTTAATGCAGTTATATCGATTAAAAGATTCATTTGGTTTTGTTTTTCTTTTTTTTTTAGTCTTGTAACTGCAAATTCACTTTAAATAATTACTTTAATTGCAGTGTAATTCTATTTACGATTTTGTGCTATGTATTTTAAATATATTCATATTCTGCTTCTTCAGATGTTTTTTAAATACACAGCACATGAAGTTTTGTTAATAAATGAATAATCTAAGAGTAAGATTTAAAAATCGAATGAATTTTTTAATCGATTTAATTACATGTAAGTAAAATAATTATAAATGAGAATAATTATAAATAATTATAAATAATTATAATTATAAGGGAGACATATATACCATTTTCCAACATTTGGAAAACAATAAAGTATGTAGAGCAATCGCAACACGGCCGGTTTAGCGATCCATACTTCGTCCATCTTGTTCGCAATTGCTACGCCCATTAAAGTTGCGCAACGTTTTGCGCTTACTTTATTTTGATCTATTTCCGTCTTCATACCGTATTTCTAAAAAAAAACCAAATTACAACAATTGATTAAATATGTGTATACATTGTAATTAATTAACGCAAAACATGGAATGTTTCAAGAAACTCGAGAGCTTCGCTAAAATACTTTCGGAAAAACGAGTGGAGTGTGAGTTTTCGTTCTTTTTGTGCTATTATTTTTTATGGCAATTGCATCACCGTAATGTATTTTCGCATCTCGAATTTAAGATATACTCTCATAAACTTTGAAGCGTGTTTCATGTAATACATACTACACCAGATTGTTCGGTAAAGCTTTCGGCCAGAAAATTTGTTTGTATCGGACCCGGACAAACGATTGTCACATCGATATTCCTAAAGTGTTCTAGTACCAAGGATTTAAAATAGCCCTGCGAATAATAATATAATATTATTACTTGCTTCTTTTAAAGATTTTCGCAAAATTATTGCATTCGTTACGTTAAAAATACTTACGTGTAACGCATGTTTAGTACCACTATAGGACCCTGACATAACTACCGGTAAAAATCCCGCGACGCTAGAGTTGATGACAATTTGGCCATTGCCTGTTTGTAGAAAATATTTAACTGCTAGTCTACTTAAAGATATAACGGACAATACGTTCAATTCAAATATTTCTCTGTCGACTTCTACTTGAATGTTTTCCCACTGCGCTCGTTGACTTCGACCAGCATTATTAACGAGGATGTCCAACTGAAATGCATGTCGTAAGTAGTAAGATTCTTTTTCGATCAAATAAAAACTAACAAATGTTAAATAATAAATAATAATAAATAATGAATTAATAAATAAATAAATAAATAAATAAATTAAATAATAAATAAGTAAATAATAAGTAAATAATAAATAATAAATATTAATATAATAAAAAATGACATACGTAAAAGATTTCGCCGAATTAATCAACGCGATTAATCATAAATACGTGAAACGTACTTTGCCAAATTTGTTGATCACGTGTAGGAACGCTTTTTCATGCGAGTCCAGATTAAGCACATCCAAAGGGTATACTTCCACATCGTCGTCGGTCAAATATTTGTTTTCTAAAGAGAAGTGAAACTTTTATCAAAATCTCAGCATATTTTTATATAATTTAATTTTAATTTTAATTTTTTATATCTCAAATTATACGAAGAAAAATCATCGATTTATTGGAAGGAAATGTTCGATCTACCTTCTAGACATCTCTTCTTCACTTGTTCCAATTCAGCGACCCTTCGAGCGGACAAGATTAATTTACAGCCAGCTTTGGCTAACACGTAGGCTAATTGCTCTCCGATACCGCTGGATGCACCTGTTATCCATACGACTTTGCCTTTCAAAGAAGCTGTGGAACAAAATAAATCAATGTAAATTTATTTATACATTTATTATTTTATAAGCTTCTCTATTTTATACGATCCATCTAAATTACAATAGATTTTGCAGTTTTTTATATACAAATTTTTTTTTTAATTTATGTAATTATGTTATAAAATATTATATATTATAAAAAAAGAAAAATATCTTTGGAATGCTTCTATTGCCATTTATATAAATTGTGTGCACAAACTATCCTTCTTTATTTATCTCATCTAATTTACGGTATTTGAAGGAAAGTTTCTTGCTACTTTTTAGACTTTGTACTAAATATAAATTTACTTACATATTGGCTTGCCGAATATCTCCTTAAACCTGAGCAACAGGTCACAGTCCAAAATGGAGGATAAAATTAGGTAGGTGATATAGTAGAATACACTTAACAGTCCAATAGTTGCGAAAAAAGCCATATTATCCGATTCGAAAAATAATATCTGTCAATAAACAAAGTGAAATTATTATTATATGTAGATTACATATAATAGATGTTTATTGAATAATGAATAAATGATAACTAAAAGTTTTTAAAGATTGTTCAGAATCGTAAGTCGAACGATATGTACATTTTAGATTTGATTTTGCTAATTATAACTTATTACGGTAATATGTATGTGTGTGTGTATATATATATATATATATATATATATATGGTTACAAAAATAGAAAAAAATTAAATTTAAAGAAAAAGTTAAATTAAAAGAAAAAAAAATAAGATAATAAAATCTTCCCGCAACTAATGATTATAATCTATATAGATCAAATAATAATATAATCTATATATAATAGATTTTAAAATTATGTAACTGCGTTTTCTTGATCAAGAGATCTCGTATTTTTTCAACGTGCATTTCAATTGATATAAAGACTTTTATCATTCATTACAAAGTCCTGGGACTTATATTCTTGAAGAAGAAAGTCATTAGTTGCGGAAAGATTTTATTATTTTATTTTTTTTCTTTTAATTTAACTTTTTCTTTAAATTTAATTTTTTTCTATTTTCGTAACCAATATATAAAAAAAAAGTATATATATATATATATATATAAAAAGTATATATATATATATATATATGTATATACACACATATTACCGTAATAAATTATAATTAGCAAAATCAGATCTAAAATATACATATCGTTAGATTTATGATTCTGAACAATCTTTAAAAACTTTTAGTTATCGCTTATTCATTATTCACAATTCATGTCATTTATTAAAAGTTATTAACAAACAAAAGTTCACTTTAATCTTCAATAAACAAAATAAAAATTGATAAATAATAATTAATTAATAATTTATAATCAATGTTTAATTTTTCACACGAAGAAATAGTCTTACATTATTATAATTTTTTTCGGATCAAAAGTAAGTAAAAAGAAAAATAATTTTTAAACAATCGGTAAAATGGACTTTGTTCACATGGACATATATGAAATTATATATTTATAAAATTTTATTAAAAATACGGGCATTTCTTTTTATGAATAACCGCAAACAAATGCGACATTATATATTTATAAATTTCATTTATTAATTTATTTTTTATTCATTCTAGAAAGACAATATTTAATCGATCTTTTATTTATTAATAAATAATTTATAATTCTTGACATTAATTTTTCGAAATATCACTTATCTGTTTTATAATTTTTATCTTATCTTTTTATTCATGCGATATCTCTAAAAGTGACTATAACATTTTTACATTTTCAATAATCTGTCATGCATGTCCAATAAACTTGTTTTGATAAAAATATTCCTACATGTATTGCGATTCTATGCATAATTTTTGTTTCTTTTTTTCGTTGAATAATATATATTATTAAATTTTTTTACTTTAAATCTTTAACATGTTTTTTGATTTTGTGTTGTCTGGAAACGATATATATTCTATATCGAGAAATCAAATGTTAAATGTAAATTAAAATAAGATTTTGTAAAAATTTACTAAAAAATGTTAAGATTATAAAAAATTTAAATTTTTACAACAAATATAAAAAAATATAGTATGTTAAATTTGATGAAAGAAAATAATTTTATGCTAAATTATATTCGCGGTTGTATACTCTCTATTATTATGACAACCGCGAAACAAACATATGTTGTGACATTTCAAGTTATTTAAAATGTATAGAAAATTAAAATGAACGATACTTTTTAATTTCTAGCATTAAAATTAATAATTTTAATGATCATAGAAATATTTATGTATCACACATTTCATCTAATAACTATTTAAAATATCTCTTACGAGTACTTGAATTATTTGTGTTTGTCAAAAAATATACGCTTCCATTTTTCTTGTTTATTAATTCTATAAATTCCATGAATTATTGCATAAATTATTTATCTATAAATATCTTTAAATGTATTCGAACAATACTGAATTTATATATGCATATTTGTACTCTTATAATCACATGTACAAATTAGATGGATCATTAGATATAATTTTTCTGTTATTTATATTGAACATGCAAGCACAAATGATTTCTATTATTTTCTGAATGTAATAGCGTCTCCTGATAAAATATTTTAGGAAATGATTCATATAATTAGTACTCGATGTGAATTTTTTACAGTATTTTATTTAAGCAAAAGTAAAATTACTTTCTTTCGACTTACCTCTGTATGTATTTCTCTCCTCTAGTACATCACTCGCTCTCAATTAATCTCTCAATTAATGAAAAACCAATTCACTAAATGTGTGAAGGAGACACGCGATGCAGTGCGTGATCACTTCGTCGCAGGCCTTGGCGAGAATAATACAGGAGAATCGCTGAATAAGAATGGCAAGCATGTGTTGATTTCAGCCATAGACTTATGAAACTTGTAGATGGAGGCTTATACAAAAAAAAAATGACACTAAAATGCGACGAAAGCAAGGCAAATACATTGGACACCTCCAGATTGCTCTCTAAAATCTACTCCTTGAAATAATATTTAATTTACCAGAGTAAAAAAATTAATCAGAGTAAAAAAATTTTTTTTTGCCAATTTTTTCCTTTGAAAATTTTTTCTGACTAGTCTATCTAACGTTCTCTAGTCCAAGAAATAAATTTTGGAACGTAACTCGATATGACTTAATACAGCCCCTTTCGTATCTCGAGTTAATTAAACTAAATCTTGCTGTAAACAAGCGGAAATCAACAAGTTTGATATGATAACAAACTGAACTCTGAACTCAAGATGCATAAATTTTCAGATAAATTATAATAGTAACAGTATTGTAATTATAATAATATTGTTAACTCCCCGAAGAAAGATTTCAATTAAAAAATTAAAATTAGAAATCCTATATAGCATTTTTCATTCACAACTTACATTATAAATTAATATTTTTTTAATTATAATATATTTCGTTAATTGAAGCAAATTCTTTTCGAATAATTCAAATTAACGAAAAATTATAAAGACAAAACATAGATCAAATTCGCAATAAAGTCGATATAAACAGAAATCTCACGGGCACAAACAGAATAAAAAGTGGATACAAGAACATGTTTTTATAATTTTATATTGTTCTTGTATCCACTTTTTATTCTGTTTGCGTCCGTGAGATTTCTGTTTTTATCGACTTTATTGTGACTTTGATCTATGTTTTGTTTTTATAATTTTTTATTAATTTGAATTTTATCTTTGTTAGATATCGATAATAATCTGAACGGGATCGAAACGTAAAATCTACGTACGATTAAAACGTTCGTCTGTCGTTTTAATTATACGTCAACTGATTATGATTATATTGTATGAACATGTATTGATTTATTACATATTAAAAATACTTTCATTTTAATTGTAACTACCATCAATCTAGCGCTGTGGTTTTTTGCCTTTTTCCTTATTTCATTTTGATAAATATATGTGTATACGTAATTAGCAAAATCAAAAAGCGATATAATAAAAAATTGATCGGTTATTATCGAGAATGATGTGCTGAGGAATACGCTTTTCAATTTCATGTATTTGATTTCATGTATTGGAAATATGAGCAATAGAATACACATATAATCGACTGATAAGTGGTTTTATTGATATATATATCAACGATGCAACCTTGGCGCAATTTATCTAACGATATTAAAATAGAAAGAACCGCACAAAGTAGTATAAAACACATAAGTAGATATAAGTAAAAAAATATTAATATAATATATTTTTCTAATAAACATATATATATAAATATATATTTTTTTCTCTGTCATTTATATTTTATATGTAAATGTTATATAACGTAAATGCTATATAATAATATTATATTTTTAATAAATGAAAAATATTAAATAATGCATGATACAGAAATAAAAAAGTATATCGATTGATTGTGTGTAGGATTTATTTATTTATTTATTTATTTTTATTTTTCATAAGACAAGATTTTTTTTTATTTATTTATATACACATTTTTTTTTCTCTTTTTCTCTCTTTTTTATGGCGATAGATTGGACACAAATACGTTAAATAATTCCGAGTATTTAAATCAATTTAAACCGTTCGACACTGGCCAAAAATTGCGTATCAAATGTGGTGTTACATTGCGTTCCTAAGTATATCGAGAATCCAGTCTACGGTGTTTATAGGAATATGTTATTTGTTTATTTTAATAATCTATATAATTGCAGCAGAATTCTATTTATAATTTTATATTAATGTATTCTGTATCTTTACATATTCCGTTTCTTTAAATGCTTTCTTATATTACGCTTTTTACATTATGCAATTATCAATAAAATATTAAGCTAACAATAAGTTTTGTTTAGTAAATAGCAAATCTAAAAACAGAATTTAAAAGATCTAAACAAGAAAACGAACACTTCGATCAATTTAATTATATACATATAAAAAAATTAAATAAAAGATATTTTTACTATTTTCCAAAATTCGAGAAACATTAAAATATATAAATCAATCGCAATATAATCGATTCACATTTCGTCTAACTTATCGCATGCAATCGTTACGCTATTTTATAGATTCGTATAAAAATAAATGAACTTATACACCTTAAAAGCGAGTAATAAATGACAGTCTAAAATTAAAGAAAAATCAGTACAAAAAATAATAAAACTGAACAAAATTGTCTACCAAGTATTCTTTACTTCTTCTCAAGTATTCTTTACTTATTCTTCTTCTTTGATTATGCTGAATTAAATATTTTGTCACATATTTGACGTTTCTTTCTAGCCAAAAGAACTAATTTTTATTTTATTAAATAAAACTATTAATTATTACTAAAACTATTAATTATAAATAAAATTTTTACTAATTTAATTCAAAATTATCCTTATCCTAAGGAGTCCTACGTCAACCATTGATCAGGTTCAACAGGACAATTATTGAGTAGTGATCTTATCAACTCAACATTGATTTATTGGTTCTAAAAGTAAGAATCGATCATGTTCGAATTTTAGTCGCACTTACTTTTATTTGTATGTATTCTTCTTCTTTAATATACATTCGTTCTTCTAATTCGTGAAAGATCAATGCACTAAATAGAAGAGACACACACAGCGAGTGATTGGCCGCATTCAACGAACTCAACAGTTTCATATAAAAATGTAACAGATGAATTGTTGTTTATCTAAAATAAGATTGTCCAACTATCGAATCCGTGGTCAATGATTCGTTCCGTTCTCCAGCGAGGTGAACGTAAGACTGGCCTGAAGAACCTATCCTACGCTATATAAGTGTTAGAAGAATTGTCCGGAGGAATTAGAGGATGCTAGTTAGAGGAACGGAACGAATCATTCAGCAAAACAAGCCGTTTGATAGCGATCGAATGTGATTGGCTTTACTTTTAGAACCAACAAATCAACATCGAATGTTGATAAGATGACAACAATTGTACTGATTATGCCCTCCACTAAAGGTTAGATATGCTATCGAGTGGCAGAATGTGGGCAGAATCAAACACAATTCGAAACATGGCAAGAATGTATTGACTTATTAAATTTATAAACGGAATCTTGTAGTAAAATTATAATAGCAATAAAGAAGATATTGACACTTTGAGATTACAAAATTTACTTAGAGATTTCCAAAATTTACTTATTGAAATAATATTTAATTGAACAGAATTAAATTTCTTTTTCCTTTGTAAATTTTTTCATTAAAAAATTTTTTTCTGGCTGGACAATTTAACGCTACTTTCCAAAAAATAAATTTTGAAACGTAATTTGAATATACATTTAGAAATATATGCAATGTTCGAATTATTTAATTAAACACGTATATATTAGATAAATATTGTTAAGTCGAAATGAATCGATAACAATGATTTCAAAATTTATAATAAAAATCAAGATTCCTTCTTATGCAATAAGAAATCCTCTGTATCTACATTAATGCTATTTTTAACTGTAATTTAAATCCAAATAATACATAAGAAGAAACATAATACATGTGATAATAAATCAAATAATAATATTAAATAAAATTGTTATTTCGAAATTTAAAATTTTAATCGGTCGATTTCTTATTTGCTTAAGTTCTCCTTCCGTCGCCTCGATACAAATTCTTCTCCTTTTTTACTTTATTTTTTTAATATTTGATATAAATGGAAACAGAACGTCTTCTGTTATTACTTTTCGTTTTCTTTTATAGTGAGAGAGACAGAAGAAGCGAATCGAAATAAGACCCGTCAATATATCACAATTGAATATATGACTTTTAAGGCTTTTTTTATTTTTAATGTTTCCTCTTTTGCATCTCGAATGAAATTAAATTAAATATTGCAAACAAGCGAAAGTTGACAGATTTGAAAAGATAATAAACTGAATTCGAAATATATCAACTTTCGAATAAATTAGTATTGTGTTATCTTCAAAGAAAAATTAAAAAATTAAAAAATTGACAAATTCTATATATCATTTTTAATTCGCAACTTATTTTGACGTTATAATTTCACTCATCTTTTTAATTATATTATATTTTATTGATTGAAGCAAATCTTTTTCGAATTAAATCACATTTATAATTTAAAACTATCGCGATACACATTTATATATAAAAAAATTGCTTATATTGTACTTTAATTCTCAATGTATTTGAGCAGACAGTCGTTGATAAGCTTCAAAGAACGACTTTATTATAAAGTTTTAGATAAGAAAGCTTTATTCCTTCTTCAATATGTTGCTTCAAACTCTGAAATTATTATAAAATTTATTATATACGAGTACATAACATTCTTTACAAATACTTTATAATAACTTCTCGCTTTTTCTAATAATACATAATTTTTTTTATTTATTAATAATATATAATTTTCTGTGCTTATAAAGGAACAAATAAATCTAATACAAATATAAATATATTTAAAAGAGATATGTGTTTTAAAGAGATTAAGCTATTTGGACGTTTTCAGGAAAGAAATTTGCTTGTCATGCAAAATTTTACTTCGAAGATCAAAATTTTCCCACTGCTATTTCCTATTTTATTTTTATTTTGCAAACATTGCATTCGCATAGACATATGCATATTTATGACGAGTATTTATTACATATATTATGTATAACACATTATGTAATACATAAACTCTGATTATTGAATATTGAATAATTAAGTGATCTCTAATCGCTACGTTTGCTATTTACACGTTATAACGTTTTTATAAAATAATTTCTATTAATAGTGAAAATATATATAATTTTTTTTCTCAAAAGATGTATACTCTAGTGTAGAGAAAAATTACGATACTCGGCTAATACTTTAAATTCTAAATTGTTTATAATTATCCCAGATATCACACGTTCATAAAAAAGAACTTAAAATGCCTTATTGATCTTTAGACATCTTTAAAATGTTTATTAGCTTTTTTGTGCTATTTGGATCTATTCCCTGGACGCTTTCCTTATTCGTTGAAAATATAAATATTCCTGAAACAAGATAAAAATGTAAAACATGATGTGGCAATTACAATAATCAACATAATTGTGACATTTAATTTTTTTAATATAATATATTATATTTATGATTAGAAAAATCAAAAAACTATTATCGTGATATAATAGAAAATCGATCGCTTACTATCAGGAATGATGCGCCGAGGAGCAGGCTTTTCAATTTCACATCGGTATCTATTGGAAATGTGAGCAATAGAATATAATCAACCGTCAAGTGGTCCCATTGATGTATCAACGATGCGAGTTGGCGCGATCCGTCTAACGATGTTACCTAAAATAGAAAAAACGCACAAACACACATATAGTAAATAGATACAAATAAAAAAAAATATTAATATAATTTTTATAATAAAAATGTACATATATAATTTTATATATACACATTTTTTCTTCTCATGTATATAAATGCACAGAAAATTATGTATTATTAATAAATAAAAATTATGTATAATTGGAAAAAGAGAGAAATATTTGTAAAGAATTTTATAGACTTGTATATAATAAAATTTATAATAATTTCAGAGTTTGAAGCAACATATTTCTAACAAATGAAAAATATTAAAATAAAGAGCGTGATAAATAAAAAAATATTCAAGCAAAGATTTCATAATTATGCTTTTGAATTTACATCTTATATAATGTATTATTTATAGTAAGCGATGATTGTTTGCTACTTTCAATGCGGCATTTTTACATCCTTTACACACGAATGATTTATTCACCTGGAACTGCGCTTCTTTAAACATGCAACAACCGCAGACGCTGGGTCCGTATATATTACAGAGAGGTTCCTTGAACGCGTCGTACACCGTAAAGCTTGATCCCATTAAAGTAAAATTCTCCTCCACGCTACCAATGAGATGCGCGCTTTCCACTGTGATTTTCTACGCAAATATTTATTTGTTTTTGTTCCAATTTATGCGGCTGACAATCGATGATTATTCCTGCTCTTTTCATTGGTTTCAGTTTAAATAAATATCTCTATGTATTTTAAAATGGAATTTATATAATAACACAATTTATTTAATAATAAAATTTACTTAATAATTTATTTAAAATTTATTTAATAATAAAATTCTTTTATTATTTATTATTCTCTTATTTTATTATATATATATAAAATAAAATACTCGAAAATGTATCAAAAAGTATAGATACAAAGTATTTATAAAAATTATATATATCAAAATTATATATAACAATTATATATAACAAATTATATATAACAATTATATATAACAAAATAATAATAAATATATATAATAAAAATAATAAATATATATAACAAAAGAATAATAAATATTAAAAGAATATATATGTATATATATACAGGATGTCCCCAACTACCGCTCCATATTTTAAAAGTAGATTCTCTGACCAATTTAAAAATGATTTTTCCTCAGCGAAAATGTCGAAGAAGGGCATTTTTGCATATTCCCAATTTTTGTCATGATGTATCTTTCTAAGCCTTAAATTAAAATTCTATTAAAATAAACTCTACCTAAAATTAACTAAAGAATGTGACTTTATTAATATTTTATTCCTTTATAAGGCTTAGTTTGCGAAAAACCTTTTATTTTCAATCATTTATAACTCGAAAACTATTAGTGCCTCGACATTTTCGCTGAGGAAAAATCGTTTTTAAATTGGCCAGAGAATCTACTTTTAAAATATGGAGCGGTAGTTGCGGACACCTGTATATATATATATATATATATATATATATTTTCTTTTAATATTTATTATTCTTTTGTTATATATAATTTATATAAATACTTTGTATTTATACTTTTTTGATACATTTTCGAGTTACGTGATTTGACAGTTAATACGAGGCTTATCGCATTAACTTACCTGTCGCGATCCAATCACGTGCATCCAACTAGGTTCCTTCCGCATAACGAAAGCGGTCTCGCCGCATTGATCCAGGACATTCAACACAAAACCTTTGTACCAGCCGCACATTCGCGACTGCGTTTCCGACTTGGATTCCGTGGCAAGAAACAACGTTTCCGCCCGTGGTACTTTCACCTTGTACTGAGTCACCCTATCCGATCTGCCGATTACTACCGAATATTTCGCGTAAATCGTATATATATATATATATATATATATATATATATATATATATACTGAAACTACCGGATGATATTTTAAAGGTAGATTCTCTGACCAATTTAAAAACGATTTTTCCTCAGCGAAAATGTCGAGGCACTAATAGTTTTCAAATTATAAATGATTGAAAATAAAGGGTTTTCGCAAACTAAGCCTTATGGGAATAAAATATTAATAAAGTCATTCTTTAGTTAATTTTAGGTAGAGTTTACTTTAATAGAATTTTAATTTAAGGCTTGGTTAGAAAGATACATCATGATAAAAATTGGGAATATGCAAAAAATAATGATCTTCTTCGACATTTTCGGAAAAATCGTTTTTAAATTAGCCAGAGAATCTACCTTTAAAATATCATCCGATAGTTTCGGGACCCTATATATATATATATATATATATATATATATATATATATATATCTTATTCGGCTGAATTATACATATATGTATATAATTCAAAACAATATAAATTACGAATTATATTTACAATAAAAAATGAAATATCTATTTATGTAAAACAATAATTATTTAACTTTAAAATTCTCTTGATATACACTGAGAAAAATAACCGGTGAAAAGATAACCAACGAATATCCGATTATTAATCGATCACTTTAATCGGATATCTGATCGGAAAGTTCCAAATTTTGAACTTTCTGATCAGATATCCGATCAATTGATATTTTCTGATTGGATATCTGATCGGTTTCTTTTTTTAAATCGGTTAATAATCGGATAATATTCGTTCATTACCTTTTCACCGGTTATTTTTCTCAGTGTATAGATAAATCTATATAAATGAGAAATTTAATTTTATATTAATTTATATTAATTTTATATTAATTAATATATGTAATATATTAATATATCTTAATATATGTAATATAAAAATATATTAATTTTTAAAAATATATGCAATTTAAAAATATATTTATTTTTATCTATTGCAAGAATTGTGACATTTGTATTTTTGTCATTTACATATATTTTCTCTTTCTTTTAAGGCGATAGGTTGGGCACACGTGATGTGCGTTAAATACGTACTAGTTCTCAAATCAATAACCTGCTGAATCTCCAACTGTTCGACGCCGGCCAAGAATTGCGTGCCGGATATCGCGTTAAATTGTGCCCGAGATGTCGAGATCCAGTCCGTGCTGATGATGGGAATAGGTCTTCGCGGAAATCGAAGTTCGCCTTCTGCAAGAGCGATGTGACGATATGCGCGCGAATAAAATAAAAGACCGTTCGGAATTTTATTAAATGCGCCAGCAGTCGCATTAATCGAGGAAAATCGATTACGTCGAATTACGGGGCGAGACTATTGTTAATCCATCGAAGGCTATAATTACGATGTAAGAAGAAACCCAATTAAATTATTATCTTTCTATATTTTTTTTATCATTATCAATTCTTGCAATTCGAGCAACGCTTGTATCAAACGAAGAAAAAAAACGCCGATTATCTCAGCGTAAACTTGAAGATAATAATGCTCCTTTTATCGATTATGATAACGATATGATAAACTTCATTTAACTTAGGAATTTCCTTTTACACACAATACAATGTTCCAATATCGATGAGGACATTTAATAATGTCAAATAAAAGATAAATTGAAGTGAAATAATACATTACTCTTCTTCTTCATTTAAATCCATTCGATCCTTTTTTTCCTAAGCCATAATTATTTTTATGACAATTTATAATAATTATTTTTATGATAATTATTTTTATGATAATTTTCTTAGTTTTTTTTAAATATCTTTTTTTTAAATATCTTATACAACAAGAGAGAAGAGTAAATATTTGATTGAAATCACTGGCGTTAAAAAACTGGCATTATCTTACTTCCAGCGAAGGCATATGTATTCACCTGTCGGTTGCATCGTGATGATGTTGCTGTTGGAATAAACGATCGGCGCGTTCTCCTGCATCTCTATCGTCTGCGTTCCTGTGCTCGACGTCGCTAAAGGATCCGGAAAGAAAGAAGTGTCATGTTTACGATATACGTCTTCTAAAAGATAACCGTGCCTATGATAAGAACACGATATCGCTTATTATCTGGTACCAGTCGCCGGCGATTGTTCGTTGCTCGACATCTCGTTGAGCTCTTGCGCGAAAGTCCGCTCCAACATCGGTTCCGCTTCCGTATATCGCATTACGTGAAAAATCCCCACGAGACAGAGATAAGAGCGAGATGAGAGCGATCGATATCTCTCCCTCTTATTTCCGAGATTTTTTACTGAAATTATTTTGATTTCCGCGATTTTTGCGAATCCGCGTTAAACGTCGAGCGAAAACTGTTGGCTCATTCGCGATTTAATTCTAGTCTACCTTGTTATCGTCCCTGATAAATCGATCGTTTATCTTTGACGCGGATAAGAGATATCTCACGTAGATATCGATAATAATACATTTGGTCGAAACAAAAGTGCTGACCCCGACGATAATCGAGAGCCAAAAATCACCAATGACGAGTTCGCAAAAAAATGCGGGAACGATTGCCCCTCTTTTCTCATGATAAATATTCAATGATACGTTTTCTTTTATATCTTTTACTTTTTAATCAACTATTCATAATCTTATTCTTCTGTGATTAATTTTATAACTTTGCAGTTTATTAATTATGATTCATTAGTCACGCAAAGTATTTTTTTTACAACATATATGTGACATTCTCTCATTTTAATCTTGATGATATGATTAAGAAACATTTTGAATACCTAAGAACGTAAATACTTTTATTGATTGGTATCTACGAAAAAATAGATAATTTATGATTTGAAAAAATGTAAACATGCATTTTAATGCATGTAAGCACATAAAGAATGTTCAGTATAAATTACGATACAATATACATAATATTACATAATACAGTCGAATCATAAAAAATACAACCGATGAAAAAAAATAAATTATTTTTTATGGAAAGAAGAAATAAATGAAAGATATAAGAATGATTAATTTTAAATGATTATATAATTTTGATGAAAAATAATTCAAGACATAAAATATATTTTCTAAAAACGATAATTTTTTCCGTATCGATTTTTTAGAATCATTTTCCCGGTTGTATCGATCTACTGAATCTTCCGTCTTCTTAACATAATGCGCGTATTAACATAATTGCATATTCATGTTATTTTCTTATAATTAATCATTACATATTCATAAGCCATTGACGATTTTTTATGCGTAAAATCATATCGTAATTCTAAATAAAATATGCAATATTGCACTTTACAAATGTAAATAATTAGTATAGTATTTATACGAATAGAAAGTGTGCGCCTTCTGAATGAAATTCTCCTTCTTTGCGTGTACGATAAATTAATTCATTAGATTTCTCATTAGAGCTCTCTTTTCGTTCCAATTAATTTCGCAGAGAACGAAATGATATTTCCATTATCATTGGGATCTTATTCTCGAGACTCACGCGATAAGATTTTGTCTTTAGGATTACTTGTATCTCGGCTAAAAACATATTTACATGTATAAATAGATTGCACACGCAGAGAAGTTCCATGTCATTATGTAAATACATAATTTTATCTATATGCATCAAATCTGGAAATATACAAAAGTCATAATTAGAAAGCGTGAAGAAGCTAGAAGTAAAAGAAAAAACAAGATCTCAACTACCTCGTAAATTGAGTAATTTACAACTTTAAACTCTAGCTTGTATCTAATAACGACGTCTTTCATTACAATTTCTTAACTAATTTTTTTTTACTTATAATTAGCTACTGAAGAAAGTAAGCATGAAAATATATGCGGCCTCCAATGTTAATTTTTTTCATTGAATATATTTATCTATGTTTTATGACCATATTTGCATTTGAATGACTTCTTTTATTTCCAAGTGTCAATTGATTTCATTGCTTTGATGTCCTTTTATTGTTCGAGACGAACTTAATGAAATATTCTGCCGCAGTTTTTCACTTCTCCAAGCATCCCTCCCAGAGCACGATCGCTAATTGCATTTATCGCTAAGCTGCATTTTCAAAATTGTCACGAATAAGAATTTTCCAAACTGGCAAAAATCGATAGTTAATACACCTACGCCGAGATAAAATGAAAAAAAAAGTATGTGTACTATTTCATTCGCCGAGATTAAGCAGAAAAATTAAAGATTTCCAAGGAAAATTCAATTAAAAATTTAAGCTCATAATTTAATTTGCTTGCTGCCATGGAAATTTCTTCTGTCTTAGACAAATTCGCGAAGCGAAGCAGCATAAAATTTTCCAATCGGTGTGTTTTTTCTCTTCATACTGCACACGACACACCTCGCCTATGCTCCCTTTACTTGTTGCTGCCGGTAGTTGTCAAAGTACCATGCGCGTTTCTATCGATCTGTGCCTTCTCGCCCTATATAAAAGCCGCCGCCATTGGCGGTCCTCCTGGTCGACAAAGAACAGGACGGGATTCCATGCACATCGGGGGAATCGTCGTCAACGATATTGTGTCATAGTAAAAAAATTAAAAAAAGAAAACGAAAAGAAAACTTAATCCGAGTTTATCGAAGGGTATCACGCGGATGAGACATTAAATCGACCAGGTAGGTCCCATCACGAGTGCCGAAAGACTTTTGATTAATTTTCAGTCAATTCTCGCTCGACAGTTTTTGCTCGTCGTCGTCGATTGTAATTCATATGTGTGTTCCTCATGCAACGCGATTGAAATTAAATTAACGCACCTGAAATTAATAAATATCTGATATAATTGTATACCAAGGGAAATTCCATCGTTGCTGGCCGCCCTCGCGATTTCGAAAATAATCTCGGAATGTCATTTTTCCGGAGGCGAAATTGTGAAACTCATGCTTCATATATTATTTCTTGTAATATTGTTCGCGTTGAAAAAATTCGATCATTATTCGCCGATTGCGAAACATGACTCAGGCAAATACGCGACTGTAATCGCAACGTCGAAGCGTCATCTGATAATTTAACTCGCATCACAAATATTTGAGCCATTCATTTTAATTTAAATATGATATAATTTACTTAATGTCATGATTAACGATTTATTTTCATAATATAAATTTTGAGAACATCAGGAAATTTGTGTACATAATTTCTCGCTTAATAAATGATTACATGATAAATATGCTACGCTCATTAATGATATCAGAACACAGATAAGATATCTCATATCGATTATTATTTATGAGAATTACATATAATTAAATTATATATATATTTAAATATTTAAATTATTTTACTTTAATATTTACATTATTTTATTATTAAATAATTTTATTATCAAATTATTTTATTAATATATTATTATAAAAAAATTTATAATTTATAAATTATATAATTTTTTATTTCAGTGACAAATAATTTAACCCGTGATCTGTAGTAGGTTGATCTCTAACTTTATTTAATACAATGTAATGTAAATTTTATTAACGACATTTAAACGCTATTCAGAATGAAAATGTTAAATGTCACCTCAAATATTTGCGACAAATTTGCAATACATCACAATTTATGTGTAATTTCAATTCAACGAACGGTACGTTTATCGATCCCGAAAGAGACGTTTATACTGCGCGACGGTAGCTTATATTTGTGTGTATTTAATTGCTTCGTTACAGTTTAATTACTTAATTTAATATAATTTATATATAATTCTTTTATATTTATTTAACAAACAGATGCACTCAACTCTTTTTTTAATTACTCAATTATACTAACTATGTCTGAGCAATTTTTTTATAATAAAAAAAATTTTTCTCCTTTATTCCTTTATTCTATTATCTTTATATTCTATTATGTTTTTTTTTACCTTATTATTATTTTGCTTACAAACTTACATTATAATTTCCAATTATATACAAAGTACGAAGAATTTTTTTACGAGTATAATAATTGGATCGTAATCTTGTTTTGTCTTACGCAGTTGCGTTACATTGTCCCCGATCTTCATTCGCGCGAAGGACTTCGCTACCCTATTAACAAAATCGATATTAACTTAGTGCAGTATGTAAAATAAATATATTCAACATATTTATATATATTTATTATATAGAATTTATTCTTACGATTGGAGGGTCTAATAAAAAATTTAATCTAGGAATTTATTCGTAAAAATTGAGATTATAAACGTGAGATTCATTTTACTAGACAGATTAATAAAGATTATTTTTCAGTTAAAAATTTTTAAAACAAACATAAAATAATGTAATCTTCATTATTATTTTATATTTCACATACATATAAATTAAAGCTATTTATGTAAACTAATATATTATTTTTGCATAAAGATATAGATAAAGAAATATGTGTAATAGAAAAATATGTTTTCTTTTACAAGAGAACATTAGAGAGAAGAAATAAATTCGTCAATTGTAGAAAAATTGTTAAATGATCTCGAATCTATAATCGATTGCATAAAACTACGTTTCTGCCGGTCAGTTCGAGCATCAATGGCATCGCGAAGGTGGATGCTGACGCTTGTGATCCTGGGAGCCAGCGCGATCGCGTTGGTTCCCGCGGCTCGTCAATCAAGTCGAGAGTCTCTCAGAAGTGCCCTGGATGCTGTGACGCGAAAGCAGAGATCTCTGGACGCCGCAGACACGCCGGAATATTATAACGATCTCCATTCGTTCAAGTATCACGGCGGTGGCGCCGATCGCAAGTTCGATCGCGACTTCGACGAGGACGACGAGGAGATCGAGTTCTTGCCCGGCGGTAAGAGTGGAAATGAGAGGCTTTAAGAGAGATTTCTCGTTACGCAAAAGTGAAGCCCGCCAAAAATCCTCTTCTATCGATCTTAATATATTTATATAACGCGACTAGAAGCTTTTTTATAAATTTTTATATTAAATTATTTTATATTAAATTATTATATTAAATTTTTATATTAATTTTTATATTAAATTATATAAAATATAATTTTATATAATATTATATAATATTGAATTTATATTTTGATTAATTTCATCGTGATTAACAGATAACGGTCAGCTAGAAACTGCGGGGGAGGGTCTCCAAGGCTTGAACAACAAATTGTTCGAAAGAGCTCTGCTCGATTATTTGGAGAATCTACCCGAACAGGTAAATTATTTCGTTTGTCGAGTAAAGAAGGCGGGTAATAATAGAAACGATCAAATTTTTTAAATTCCTAAACCGCAAAATTAGATCGAGCTAATTTCTAGATAATTGGTCAGGATAATTAATATTTTTACAGGAAGAGCCGGTAGCTTCGATCTTTCGCGAACGCGAGCGAAGTGGCAGCCGCAAACGAGGCGGCGCCGGCGATCGATTGAATCTGGACGACAAGGATCTGGCGAGGCTATTCGTGGAGGAAATACAGAGTGGCTCTCCGTATGATCCGCTCGACGAGAGAGATGCCGAAAAATATTTAACCGCTTTACAAATGCTTTACGACAGATACGGAGCTGGTAGAGGGAACAAAATATACGAGTGAGTCGGATTCCCGATCAGTGATGCAAATTTCTCCGATCCAAAATTATAAGAATTATAAAATTATATAAAATAATAAACTTAAAAATAAGAAACTTTTAGTTAATTTAATTTAATTCAATTTTTATTCATGTAAGATAATGTAATTAATAATAATATGAATTCTGAATAAATTTTAATTTAATTTCGATAGTCACGAAATTTTTTTTTTGATAGATGCCGAAAAAATTGCACTCATATCGCCAAAATTTCGCAATAAGATTTTTATCTTATTAGGGAGATAGATATTAATAAAACAGGCTTGCGAGAGTTAGTTACAAAAAGCAGAATAGGTGAATCTGATAGATTTTTTGGCGCTGAATCTGGTTGCATAATTTTCCCAGCACGTCAGGTTTTCATGTAATTTATAGTTAAATAATCAAAAAATAACTATTTCAGTAAATTTCGTAAAAAATTTATTATAGAAGAACCTAATTTTTGAAATATTGCTTCAAATGGCATCGTATAGTACTAATCTTCACCTTTCAAATCCATTTTCGATCGTCGCTGCAATATTTTTTTCGCTGAAATATACAAATATGAAGTCGTAAGAAAATGTACAGAGACATCAATATGGCATATTGATTCTTATGGCAGATCCGCCATCTTGAAATTTGAAAAAGCTTATATCTGTCAGATTCGATTATCGAAAAAAGTCCTATAGAATATATCTAATACAATTGTTACACATTGTGATAAATATTTCCAAATTTATATATTTTTATTATAATTCTATCCGCCATATTGAATCCGTCAGTTTTAATTTCAAAAAATGACAGGCATTCAAAAATTTATGTTTCTATCCAAATTTTGATTCGTAATAAGAAGTAAATTGACTTGGAAATTATTAGACGATTGTACATGATCAGTCTTATAACTTGTATATCTCAGCGAAAAAAAATCGTGTGGCCACAATCAAAAGTGGATTCGATAGGTGAAGATTAATATTATATGATGCTATTGGCAGAAATATTACAAAAAATTAGATTCCCTCATAATAAATTCAATGAAAATGAAATAGCCATTTTTGGACTATTAACCATAAATTACTTAAAAATCTGGAGAAAATTTGGAAAAATTCTGCAGTTAGATTCGTTTTCAGCGTCAAAAAATCTATTCACTTGCTCTACTTTTTGTAACTAACTAAACCTAAAATTTCGCAGGCCTGCGTAATTGTTAATATAATTTAAAAAAAAAATATTTTTATTCGACAGAACGGCAGGACCAATGTCTTGGGGCGAACTGCTTAGCAAAGACTCGTCATTAAGGAAGAACGACGATGAAGAATTCGCGGATCAGAATCAGAATCAGAATATCCTGTACTTGCCGCCTACGTTGGAACGTAGGAACGTGAACGGTCGATATCCTATCGGTCGCGAATTCGGCAACTATCGCAGGTTGACGAAGCGCTATCCGGTCGCTAAGAGAAGCCCCAGACCCACCCAGACTAAGCTAAAGACCACGGATCCTAAGGTGATACATTGAAAAATAGTATATCCTATATTTCGTTTAAGGATTAAAGAGATTATTTATAATCATTACAAAATTAATTTTTCCCTCCCCCCTCAATATTCAAATTTTGATTCGTAATAAGAGGTAAATTGACTTGGAAATTATTAGACGATTGTACATGATCAATCTTATAACTTGTATATCTCAGCGAAAAAAAATCGTGTGGCTACAATCAAAAGTGGATTCGATAGGTGAAGACTAATATTATAAGACGTCATTGGCAGAAATATTACAAAAAATTAGATTCCCTCAATAAATTCAATGAAAGTGAAATAGCCATTTTTGGATTATTTAACTACAAATTACTTAAAAATCTGGAGAAAATTTGGAAAAATTCTGCAGTCAGATTCGTTTTTAGCGTCAAAAAATCTATAATAAGTCTCTTATCTCTAATAAGTTCATTAATTTCTGAGTTATTCTGCTATCTTTTTCAATAGCATCCTACATCAACATATATTTTCCAATATATTCCTACAAAAGTGTAATATATTAAAGTGTAATATATTAATATATTAAAAATGTAAAATATTATACAATTTATATAAATACAATTTATTTAATATATTGTAAGGTTGCTCAAGACCTGGGAGCTCTATTCGGCACGCAATCCACGGACGCGCATAATCACACTCATAAATCCGATCACGATCACGATCACGAACACGAACACGACCACGAACACAGTCACGAATACGATCACGAACATGATCACGTACACGATCACGAACACGAACATGACCATGGGCACGAGAGTACATCGGAAACGCCATCGAAAGTGACACCGTCTCCAAAGGATCAAAAGGAAAACGCTACGAAACAGGCCAAATCAAAATTCGTCCAAGTCAGAAAGAAGAGTGTCGATTGGTCGCAATATTTCGGCATCGATCGTAGAAAGAAGAAGGCTACTTTCACGGCTGGACAGGGCACGCAAAATCAGGACGACGAGTGGATGTTGCAGCGCTATTACGAGGTATATATCGCAAATATTGCAATTTATTATTATTAATAATAATAATAATATGATTATTATTATTAATAATAATAAATTGCAATATTATTAATAATAAATTGCAATATTATTAATAATAAATTGCAATATTATTAATAATAATAATATTATTATTATTATTATTAATATCGTTATTATTAATATTATAATATTATTAACATAATTAATAATATTAATAATATTAATTAATAATATTAATTAATAATATTATTATTATTATTAATATCCTTTCTAAAAAATATATAAAAATGATTTATTATGTATATTATTTATTAATTTATTAATTAATTTTAAATTATAATAAAAATAACAGCTTGCGGTTTTTCTTATGGAATAAATAATAATCAAAACATTTGTAAATCTCGATAGAATATGGCTGAGAATTTAAAACCAAAGAATGACGAGAATGAAGAAAAGGACAAACTTGAGCAGATGGATTCGAAATTGAAATATATTAAAGACTTGATCATCGAAGAAGCTTTGAAATATGCCAATTTGGAAGACGAGGCGGATTTACAGAAGGTAAGGTTTTGCTTTATATTTTTTCGCGATGTAATTTTATGTGACTATAGAAAAAAAATAAATTTAACTTAATATATGTAAAAGAAAACGTGAAATTTTCTCGAAGAGAAATATATCTCATAATATATCTCATTTTCAAAATTATTAATCATTTCACAATTTAAATATCAACACTTTCAGAAAGCATAATTACAATTAGATTGAATTAATTAATATTCTCTACATTATAATTATATGATTTGAATGAAAAATATAAAAAAAAGATATATAAATTATTAAAGATAATCAATGATCATCAAAATTAAATCAAAATTAATCAAAAATTATGTCAAAATTAAATTAAATTAAATTAAATTAAATTAAATAAGATTTATAAAAATGTTTAGGTGAAGGATAAGTTAATGGCGCGAATGGCAGCGGCTTATTCGCTGCAAAAGATGCGTAAAGCGCTGAATGAGCTCCGAAATAATGTCGCGGCTCAGAAGGAGGCGCAAAGAACGCAGAAGGAGGCGCAGAATAATATGACATCGAGTTTTCGCGAGAATAACAACGGCCCTAACAGTAATATCGGCAACGGGGGTAAAACGGATGATAAACGGAGCGGCATCAATAATAATATAGACGACGGCGAATGTAAGTGTGCGAAGAAAGATTAGAGAATCTCGTTCAGAAGATTAAAATGTAAATTAAAACAAGAAGCTTCGAACCTAACTCTAACAATGAGAGCACTTACAGAACATCAGGTTTTATCAATTTGCTAAATTAAAATTTTCACGAAGACTTTTCCTGTAAGTTTTAATCTCTTTGAACTACTTTTCTACAAGTTTATATATTAAAAAACAACTACTTAATCTGCATATAAAATATTTATAAGTTTGACAATATATTCTCCTTCTTTAAAATCTTTGAATTTATATCTTCTTTGTCTTTATATCTTTATAATTTTATAATCTATAATTTAAATAATTTAATAATAAATTTAATAATAAATAATTTAATAATAGATCTATTTAAATAACAGTTTTATAGATTTGTATGATATACAATTGTTTGGATTATATAGCTATCGAGGAACCTAGAAGCTGCCCGGAATTAGAAGCCATTGAATGGCGATGCCGAACCGTGGACACTCTCACCGGCGATACGTCTCGGATGCTTTACGTGCCCTGCGTAAAGCTACAGATCTGTAAAGCTTGCGTACGTACATAGAATTTACATTTTTTACATTTCACAAACTTTCAATAATATAATATTGAGAGATCATAAATTTAATTCAACGGCCCAGAATTTCAAAAAATAAAGGAAAAATATCATTAAATTCATAATTCCAAGAATTTGTCTTCAAACATTTTTTAAATATAATAAAATAAAAATAGACTATATCGATGAAATACAAATTCCATGCTTTGCGGATTTAATTTCTCATATGGGAAAAAATTAAAACGGTATTTTGATTAAAACAAGTTCGCCGAGTGTAATGTTCATTTCATTGATATATCCAGAAAAAATTTATTCAATATTATAAAATATATAAAATATTATATATTCTTTTTATAAAATATTAATGTAATATAATTATATTTATTATAATATTAATATTTATTATTAATTAATTATAATTAATATTAGTCAATAATTTTAATTATTAAGAATAATTATTAAGAAATTATTAATAATTAATTTTAATAAATAATTTTAATAATATTTATTATATTTATTATATTTTTTTCAATAAAATTCTCTCTCTAATATTCTAATACTTTCTTCATATGTTATATACAGATACATCAGAGATGTCATATTAAATGTAACATCTCTGATATATCTATAATATATTTGAAAAACGTACTAGAATATTCGGGAGAATTTTATTGAAAAAAAAAAATGTAATATTAAAAATATTATATTATTAATAATATATAAATCTTATTAATTATTGTTAAATATTATAATAAATTAATCATTATTAATAATTTTTTAATATAATCAATATTATTAATATATGAATTAATAATAAATAAATATTAATATTAAAATGACTATTATTGTATTATATTAATATTTTATAAAAGGAATACACAATATTGAATATACATAATTATACTATAATCTAATATATTTAATATACAGGGTGTTCGATTCGTGAGGGACCAAACGAAAAGTGATGATAGATTGGGTCAAACTCATAAGAAGAATAGTCGTCTACCATTTTGCAAAATTCGCAATAATTATTAAGTAATAAGCAAAAATGTACATATACATACATGCATACATACATATGATGATAGATTGGGTCAAACTAAGAAGAATAGTCCTCTACCATTTTGCAAAATTCGCAATAATTAAGTAATAAGCATAAAAGCAGTCTACCGTTTCTCATTCGCCGAGACATTTTTGCAAAATGGTAGAGGACTATTCTTCTTAGTTTGACCCAATCTACCATCATATGTATGTATGCATGTATGTATATGTACATTTTTGCTTATTACTTAATAATTATTGCGAATTTTGCAAAATGGTAGAGGACTATTCCTCTTAGTTTGACCCAGTCTATCATCACTTTTCGTTTGGTTCCTCACGAATCGGACACCCTGTATATAATTTTAACCTTATCATTACAGGCGCAGGACGAGGAAGGACTATTGCCCTGCCTCGCGAATTACGCGTCGGAGGCCGGCAAGGTGTGCGACGCGTTGGACTCCAGGAAAGGACAGTCGTTGGGCCGATTGACCGCGACTCACGACTCCGTCGAGCGACAGTCCTGCGCGAACGCCGCGTTGCTTCTGTCGCAGCTGCAGCCGCCCGCAACCGCGGCCGCGCAGTGTCGCGCGCGAAACGCCCGCGACTCCTGCCTGCGGCGTTATCACGCGCGATACGAACACCGTTTCTTCCGCGCGTCGCCGGCGTACGAGGCGTCGGCGCCGGGGCGCCGTCCGCACCACGCTGGCGCCCTGGACGCGCTCCAGCAAACCATGTCCGAACGATAAGAACGAGACCCGACGACGGGGAGGCTTCGGTCTCGCGCCGGTGATACGGCCTGACCGCCAATTGTCCGAATGTTGCCGAAGGATTCGTTTCCTCTCTCAATCATTTCCGAGATTTCGTTATCCAGAGAGATCCCTTACGATTTTTTTTTTATTGATTTTTATCGGGACACCCTGTTGTTATATATTTGTATCGTTTGACAACTGGTGCTTTGAATTTGCCTCCTCGGTTCCCTGAGGATGTTTTTTCCGGATGATCAGCGACTTATCGTAACAGCCCATACAGCACAGAATATTGTAAGAATGAGATGGGGAGGCTTCGGTCCCGGCCGGATATGGCCTGACCGCCAATTGTCCGGATGTTGCCGAAGGATTCGTTTCCTCTCTCAATCATTTCCGAGATTTCGTTATCCAGAGAGATCCCTTACGATTTTTTTTTATTGATTTTTATCGGGACACCCTGTTGTTATATATTTGTATCGTTTGACAACTGGTGCTTTGAATTTGCCTCCTCGGTTCCCTGAGGATGTTTCTTCCGGATAATCAGCGACTTACCGTAACAGCCCATACAGCACAGAATATTGTAAGAATGAGATGGGGAGGCTTCGGTCCCGGCCGGATACGGCCTGACTGCCAATTGTCCGGATGTTGCCGAAGGATTCGTTTCCTCTCTCAATCATTTCCGAAATTTCGCTATCCAGAGAGATCCCTTACGATTTTTATTGATTTTTATCGGGACACCCTGTTGTTATATATTTGTATCGTTTGACAACTGGTGCTTTGAATTTGCCTCCTCGGTTCCCTGAGGATGTTTCTTCCGGATAATCAGCGACTTACCGTAACAGCCCATACAGCACAGAATATTGTAAGAATGAGATGGGAAGGCTTCGGTCCCGGCCGGATACGGCCTGACTGCCAATTGTCCGGATGTTGCCGAAGGATTCGTTTCCTCTCTCAATCATTTCCGAGATTTCGTTATCCAGAGAGATCCCTTACGATTTTTTTTTTATTGATTTTTATCGGGACACCCTGTTATTATATATTTGTATCGTTTGACAACTGGTGCTTTGAATTTGCCTCCTCGGTTCCCTGAGGATGTTTTTTCCGGATAATCAGCGACTTATCGTAACAGTCCATACAGCACAGAATATTGTAAGAATGAGATGGGGAGGCTTCGGTCCCGGCCGGATACGGCCTGACCGCCAATTGTCCGGATGTTGCCGAAGGATTCGTTTCCTCTCTCAATCATTTCCGAGATTTCGTTATCCAGAGAGATCCCTTACGATTTTTTTTTTATTGATTTTTATCGGGACACCTTGTTGTTATATATTTGTATCGTTTGACAACTGGTGCTTTGAATTTGCCTCCTCGGTTCCCTAAAGATGTTTCTTCCGGATAATCAGCGGCTTACCGTAGTCCAGAACATTGTAAGAACGAGACCCGACGACGGGAAGGCTTCGGTCCCGATCGGATACGACCTGACCGCCAATTGTCCGGATGTTGCCGAAGGATTCGTTTCCTCTCTCAATTATTTCTGAGATTTCGCTATCCAGAGAGATCCCTTACGATTTTTATTGGTTTTTATCGGGACATCTAGTTGTTATATATTTGTTTGACAACTGATGCTTTGAATTTGCCTCCTCGGTTTCCTGAGGATGTTTCTTCCGGATAATCAGCGCCTTACCGTAATAGCCCAAAACATTGTAACATTACAGAAATATTGCAGCAGCATTGCAATATTGCCGCAATGTTACAAGAATGTTCTGTGCTGTATGGGAAACATGAATCGAGAAATTAACTCTCAGCGGATATCATAAATTATTTATAATATGTATATAAGTTTGTCTCTGATCATGAATTATCATAAATTACGACAGGTTTCTGTGATTTAGTGACTACATTTAAGAAAAAAATTATTCAAAGAACGGATTTTAATCATATCATGTTGTATATATGTGTGCGATATGTAATGTAAATATATGCGTGAAAGACTTTTTTGCACTTTATATTGCCGTAATGTTTCATTTTTAATTAATTTAATATCAAGCTTCGAAAGATATCCGCTGAGAATTAACGGGCTAGCACAGAAAGGTTGTTGTCGAATCGAAATAAATTGGATCGAAATAATTTTTATTAAAATTATATTATTAGTTAAAATTATATTATTTGTCGGAAGAATCGGGAAGGAGATAGTAAACAAAAAATAATAATTTGAAACGTCCATTTTCTTTCGATTCGAGACCGCCGAGAATTCGGGTCTCGAAGAAATATGACTCGACTTGATTCTGACAGCTCCTTGTGCACACGACGCTCCTTCATCATTTTACATATAAATTCTTTGTCGGCAAATTTCCAGAGAATCCCGAATTAAGAAAAAGAAAAGGAAAAAAAGAATTTCAAAAAAAAAAATAAAAAATATCTATCCAATTAGGGAAATAACATTTATCTATTAAGAGAAAATTGAGGAATCTTGAAAATTTGAAAAAAACTAGTAGAGAGATAATATATTTAATTAATTCAACAAGGCGTTATATGCGAGGTGTATTGATTCGCGCGGCTTTTCAGACCAGGACCTCCTTTCTCTTCCGCTGAACTGAACAACGAGATTTAATGAATTATAGGGACAATAATAATGAGACCCGCAACACACAGATATACAGTCCACGACGACACCGAACATGTCGTTTTGCGTACGTTTGAATGACAGTCTGGACGAGCGCCTCGCAAATGAAATTAGGCGCATGAAATCAAACACGGAAAGAGAAATACAAGTATATGTGTATAAATTAAGTATCTTAAGTATCTTAAGAGCAAGAAAACGAAAAAAAATGTCTCCTCTAGCGCCTCCATACTTCGCGCGCGTAACTTCCGTATATGTGTAAAAAGAAGAAAAATTTACTCGCGTCGAGAAATTTTAGCGAGGATAAGATTAGCGCCGATTTTGTTTGTTTACATGATGAGTTTACGCACGCTCTATATGCGCCGAGATTCCCATACAGCACAGAACATTGCAGTAATATTACGGCAATATTGCGGCAATGTTGCAAAATGTTACAATAATATTAATAATATTGGAGTAATATTGTGGCAATGTTGTTGCAATGTTACAATAATATTAATAATATTGGAATAATATTGCGGCAATGTTACAATAATATTAATAATATTGGAGTAATATTGCGGCAATGTTGTTGCAATGTTACAATGATATTAATAATATTGGAGTAATATTGCGGCAATGTTACAATAATATTAATAATATTGGAGTAATATTGCGGCAATGTTGCTGCAATGTTACAACAATATTAATAATATTGCTGCAATATTCTGCGCTGCACGGTTGACAGATGATACGCGAAGGGGAAGGGGAGGAGGAGAGAAACGAAGGGAGATCCTCGACGCAGCTTCCATCGAGAAAGTCTATCTTTTCGCGAAAATCTAATATCTCCATTACTATCTATTGTATCAAGCGTTTACGTTATTAACGGATACACGGTCGATGTGTCAGTCCTATATTCAAAGTGTAATAAATATATTTCAACATAAATACCTTCTCGTGATTGACGCGTGATCCGCCGATGACGTCATCATCATCAAAGCCGGGGTAACTCCCGGGCTCGGAAACGGTCTGCAGCATTTCCAATATCTCCAAACATTGTGGCTTGTAGAGCTTTAGTAATTCCAGTTGCATCCTCGCGCAATCAACTGCAATAATCGTTCTTAATTAAAATTAAATTTTTTTTAGAATAATTAAAATTAATTTTTTATTAAATTTTATTAAATAAATAAATATATTAAATAAATGAATATATTAAATATTATGTCTTATTTCGCGTCTTATTTTTTCGCGATTTATTAATCTTTATAAAATTTTACGCACTATCATCCGCGGTGGCTCTTATCGCTCTTTTTTCGTATATCGTGTTGTTTAATTAAATATTAATATTTAATAAAATTTAATAAAAAATTAAATATTTATTAAATATTAATATTAAATATATAATATTAAATATATAATTAAAATATACATTAATTCATATTAAATATATAATTACAATATACATTAAATTATATTAAATATATAATTAAAATATATAATATTAACTATATTAAATATATAATATTAAATAATATTAAATATTAAAATATATTTAATATTATTTAATATTATTAATTAATTAATGATATTAATATTTAGTAATATTTAATGAAAAATTAATCTCAATTAAATTAATATTAATATCATTAATCTTGATGAAAGCCTGAAAATATACTCACTCCTGAGCTTCGATATTTGTTCGAGCCTAATTTTCAATTCCATCTGCGCTTTGCTGATCTCATCGAGCATCTCTTGATAGGAATTCGCCGACATAGCTGCGAGAATAAATTATTATGAGAATCAATTAACTTAATCAGATCGCGATTCACTTACCGATATTTATGTGAAAAAGGCTACAGAACTCAACGATTTCTTAACTTCTGAAAAAAGAAAATGGCTAATGTTGCCGCCAACACGTGACTGTGACGTATCAGAAGGGTGTTCGAAAAACTTTCGTCGACCTATCGTCGAAAGCAGTGACGTTTGCTCGACCAATCGGAAAGCTTGGCTTCCTCCGTCGTGATTGGCTAATCAAATCCGACTGTCTTCGACGAGTAGATTTTCGAACACGACCTACTTCATTCAATCACGTGCGCTGTTTTTGCAGCTGTCTTTCAAAACATGAGACTTTAAATCGGCAATTTTCTGTCATATTTCATCAATTTTCAGGATCCGTAATTATTGGAAAATTATCAAGCAGTGCATCGTGCTACTTAATTTTTCGCTCGATCCTGGCTCGATTTCCTCGCTCGAGGAAATTCCTTTGCATTTTTTTCGCAAATTTTTAACCTTCAAACGAATGCTGTTCCTGGAGTATTAATGAAATAAAATGCATTAATATGATAAATAAACGCACATAATTAATCGTTTGCGATCTAATCCCTAGGTCGATACATCGCGCATTTTTCAAGAGGAAGATGTATCGTCTCCGGTGACGAGTAGACCTGCGCGATGACGATTACGAAACGACGATTACATCATGACTTCTCGACTCACTCGTCGCATCAGCTGATTGTTACGTCGCTTGTCAAGGCGCGCAATAGCAGTAAGAGGAGGAAGGGAAAAAGGAGGGGAAAGGAGAAAGAAGGAAGGCAAGAATAGGGTCCAAACTCCAGACCATGCGGATTCCCGCTGCGCTCGTCGCGCTCTTCGCTCTTCGACCATCAACGTTGGAGCAAGTCAGCGTTGCAGGTCGAGTTCCTCATGGTCGCGATCACCACGTGTCGCGCCGCCGCGGTCCTCAGGGCCGTGATACTCGGCGCACCGGCATCCGGCAAGGGCACCGTGTCCGCGAGGATCGTCCAGCAATTCGGCCTCGCGCACATCTCCAGCGGCGACAGGCTGCGTCTCCACGTGTCCACCAGCACCGGTTCGTGTCGTCAGTTCTCGCGATGATACGTACTCGGGGCATTAATCTGGAGAAAATTAAAATTCCAGAATCTTCCTCTTCTCTTCTTCATCTCTTCTTTTCTCATCATCCATCAATGATAATCTCAATAGCACATGTTCTTATTATCTGAAACTATAATTTGAATTTAATTTTAACTATAATTAAACTATAATTTAAATTTAATTTTAATTTTAATTTAATTTTAATTTTAATTTAAAAAAATGAAATCCTATTTAATTTGATAATTAGAGAAATGCATTGTACTTAGATTGTGCTCTATTTACAGATCTAGGAAAAGAGGTAAAGAGATACATGGACAATGGCAGCTTTGTACCAGATGATACGATGATATCCCTCATCAGCGAGGAGATCGAGTCGGTGGCGGATCGGAATTGGTTGCTGGATGGTGAGTGAGGGAAATGACGCTGTCGCATCTTGACCATCAGAGTGAAGGTCATCTTGGCTGAGTTTTTTAAACGTAAACATAAATATCTTGGCATCGGTACAGGATTTCCGAGAACGTTGACGCAAGCGAAACGGTTGCAGAATCTACAGTCGATCAATCTCGTCCTGAATCTTGTGGTGCCGACTTCCGTCATACTAGACCGCGTCAAGAGTAGGTGGGTTCATTTGCCCAGCGGCAGGGTCTACAATATCGGCTTCAACGATCCACGAATGCCAGTAATTAAGTCATAAATATTATCGCCTATTATATTTTAAATATGCAAAAGGAATATAAAATAAAATTATATAAGCGACCTAATATTAGGTCGCTTATATACGCTATTACATTGGTGATAACATAATAGAACTTGCATAATATTTTGAAACAATAGAGTCTTCTATTATGCCATAAAATAATGGACCTTTATTAATTTATAACGTAAACAATCGAGCGTTTTTTTAAATGCGTTAAAATCTTTCTGTAGGGCAAGGATGACGTAACAGGTGAGCCGTTGAGTCAGAGAGAGGATGACAAGCCGGAAATCGTGCAGAAGAGACTGCAAGACTACGCGACCAAGACTGAGCCGGTCGTCCAGTTTTACCGCGAAATTGGAGTATTGAAGGACTTTCACGGTAACACTACAAACGAAATGTGGCCGAAAATCAGAAATTGTATAGCACAATATTTTTGAGTTTTAGATCAATTTTCTAGGCAAATAAATTTAAATATAACACCATATTTTTGAGTTTTAGATAAATTTTTCTAGGCAAATATATTTAAATATAGCGAATGATTGTCTCTCGGATAGATTCTCCCTCTTTCTGTGCGATCCTTAAATAGGTCTATTTAGAATTTTAGAATTAGATCTGATTGTAAAATATCCCTTCTTCAATCTAATTCTTGTAAAGCTTGGCAATTCAAAATTATACCCAGTAAATATAGATATGTAACTGTTACATAACATGTAATGAACATATATATTTACATATACATTTATAACATAATGTTATATGTTACATTATAGTTATATCCCAGTTATAGCACTCACAAATAAATCTGTGCTCATGATAATAATCAAGAAATAATTTTTATAAATTTGTTTTATAACTATACTTTCTTCCTGTTATGTGAATGAAGATTTTTCGTTTCTCTTTAAATATATTCAAAATTCTTTGAAATATATTCAAAATTCTTTAAGTTTTACAAAATATAATTTTTAATGTTTATAATATTTAATATTTAGAAATAAATTAGAATTTTATATTCTACATTCTGTGATAGCTATAATAAAGCTAATGTTTATTGAGAAATCAGCAGAAATTTTTGAGGGATCTGAGAATATCTTGAATTTTATATCAAATTTATATTAGATAATGATTTTTATATTTTAAGAATATATGCGAAAATATTGTGTCCTGAAATTTATCTTAAATATAGAGAACTAGTTTTGCATGTATCAAATAAGCGGATCATTTTCGCATTTATTTGTAAAAAATAAAATATATTCTTACATATTATTATTTATAGGAAATAAGTGACACATTATAATATTTTATGCAATGTGCATTTCTTCCAATATTTTAATATCTTGAGCAGCTCTATTATGATATTTGTGATAATGGTGATAGTTTAACAATTCGTAAATCTTAAAAAAATAAAATTAGCGCGAATATTTTTATTTTTATTAGAGATGAAATTTGTATCTCCTCAAAGAAGAAAATGAATTGGAATTTATTTTTCACAAATTTGTCTAATAATAATGTAAATTTTGTGATATTTTAATGTGATCATTCTATATATACACGAAAAATATAATAAAATATTGTTTTACAGTGTTAGTGAAATCTGATATTATTTTTATTTAAATTATGAATTAATTATAATTATCATAAATAATGTTACGTCTTGTTATATATAATCATATTGTTATTCATTATTGTTATTCATTAAAGCTCTATTCTATTATTTAAATTTGTACATTTTATTAAATATATATATTTTTTATAATGTATTATTATTGAACTTTTTTTAAATAACAGTTATGTCTGTATAATCTTATTTTTTATCTGCTAATTTTAAATTTTATTTTAATTATATATATATATACACACACACACATACACACACCACACATATATATAGATCAATATTATATTATCTATCCTGATTTTATAAAAAAGAAATATTAAGATGCAACATTTCTTATATAGATTATTATTTTTTAATTTAATTTTAGTTTATTTTTATTAATTTTGATTTTTTATTTTAAATTTAAGTATTGTGTGTGTTACTTTTTATTTATATGTATCTAAACTTTTTATTATGATATACAATTTATATATATATAATTATAAATAATTTTAAAACCGATTGTTTTAGTAAATTTGTGGTCTGACGTGTTCTGTTACACTCAAAATGCAAGATCCTTCCATCGATAATACTAACATTTTTATTTAGGATTTCTTTTCAATTTGCGCACCGTGCGTATGATCTCAAATAATAAGCACTCTTATCATGTAACAATACAAAGGGGACGCGTACTATTACGCGCAATTTGCATTTTTATTTACACGTATCAACACACACACGCGTAAATCACATGACTTGCATATACGCAATATCGTATTGACAATAATAATAGATGCTTAATTGAGAATAAATGCATGTTTTTGATGCAATATCGAATTAATACAATAGAATAAAAATGCAACGAGATTTTGCAATATGTTTGAATGCTCAAAGATAATTAATCAATTCATCAATAATAATTGTACTTAACGCGTGAGAGAGTTACATATATTATTATAAATTCACTTAAAAATAGTAACGAATATACAGTGTCCTAAAAATATGTAAATCTCTAATAAAGGCATATTTTTTCCCTGTGTGAGAAATTATAGCATAATATCGAAGCATAATTTACGAATGCTTGAGAAAGATTTTTCGCAATATTTATTTAAATACTTTCAGATATCTTGTATTTACTGTGTCATGTTAATTTTCAGTTAATTTTCCAAAGTGCTAAAAGAAAATTGAAAAAAATACAAGTTGTTTATCGATTGATCATTTTTTTTCTCATGAATATAATATATATTTGCGAGCAACTTGCTTGATCAAAATTCATATAATGCACTGTATCAAAGATATAGGTAATTATTTTAGGATTAGTCGCTATATAATCGCCACACATTTCTCATTTTATTTCCAACGTATACAGTATTATCGATGTAAGAGAGATATATAACAACGTTCAATATTACGCGTACATCTTTAACAATATGAATAAAATATTTGCATATACATATACATATATACACATATGTATATGCATATACAGGATGAGGCATATTTTTCCAATAGAGTACACATCTAAATAATTTACACTAGTCCATTTTATTTTTATTTTTATATATATTTATTTATTTGATATTTTACTTATTTATTTATTTATTATATATATGTTTAGAATTATAGAATTTTATTTGTCATCACACTTGAGTATATTCTGCTTACTTTTCTTTTCCTTTTAATCCTTGAATAATTTCGGAGCACGAAAAATTAATAATTTTCTATTCTATCCTATTCTATTCTATTCTCTTCTACTTTGAATATTTTTGTCACGCTATCGAAAATTTGCGGGAATATTTTTAAAGATAAAATAATATTTAAAGATAGGATTATATAGTAACAAGGAAAAAATTCGCCCAGAGAGTTAAAATGTTTGAAATTTCAAAAATTTCATCGAAATCTCGTTAAGTATGTATTTTTAAATTTCAATTCTTTTATTTATAGATATATAAATAGATACAGGTGTGTCAGATCTTTCTTAGACGGATATTTAGGCGTACACTATTAGCTGCTTCACCCTGTATGTATTCACATTACTAACGAATCCCTCGTTATTCCTTTTTCAAGGCAGAAATTACTCAGGACTTATTCGTAAAAATAAATTAACTAAATAATTAATGCATTATTATATTTTCCTTTAAGTAAATCAGACTTGTGAGAATTGTCACATTTAAATATCCGCGTGGGATTTTCGTTCCATATATTTTAGAAACAATTTAATAAAAACTTGTTACAAGCTTAAATATCACAAAATGTGTTCGATTTAAATTAAATACAATTTGTGATGTCCACCTTCGCAAAATTGTTTCAATATACAATCAAGGAGTTATAACCTACGAACGTCGTGCTTAACACGAAATTATGCAATGCGAAATAAATAAATATGATTATTAATGAATTATTATGCGATATTAAGTTAATTATCAAGTTAATTATTACTAAGGAGTAATAAAATGATGAATGAGAATTTCGACATTGTGTATAATCGAATGAGAAAAATTGTGCATTCTCATTGCGCATAATATATACATATTACATGATCGAAAAAATATACAGTCAGCTTAATCGAGTAAGTTGTACTAGAATCATCGTCGGGAATAATATCTTGCTCTTTCTTTTTTATCTCGTAAATAACAACAGCTGGTCGTTGCGTGAAACTAGAATCTTATCTTCAAACACGCATTGAGATCCTGGAGATGCGCTGTTCTTCGCATACCTTTTCCGACATAATATATTCGACTCGCGCTTACTACGATGTTTTCTTACATTCGCTATAGAGAAGCGGATATATAAACAGCATCGTTGCGAAGAAATGTTGGACGCTTATGAAAGATATTTTCGCGAAAGTATCCTCGATATTTGTTTAAATATCATTTGTTTGTTCTCTTTCGCTCCCTTCTTTTATCTTATTGCAGCAACTCAAACTCTTCAGACTCATACAAATCATCCTCCAGTGTTTCGCGATCGCCGAATGGACTCGTTGACGGCAAGAGACCTTCCACGACCTCGATACCATGCTGGAGATCCTTGCCGCTTCCCTCGCAGAACAGAAACATTGGATAGTTCGTCTTCTGATTCGGTATCACAAACTGTAATATGTTAACCTTGAGATCTCTTTCCCGTTACGCTTGATACCTTGTTATCTTTTCTTGTAAAATTAAATATAAACTGTACCTTATCTTTTTATTTATCTTGTTCTTATAGATGGCTTTATTCGACTTATTTTCTATCTTTAAAACATTATGACTCATATCAAGAAGAGATATCAGAATCTTATCTTATTTGCTGTTACTAAATTGCATTTGAACAATCATATTAGGATTAAAAATGTGCACACTTACTCGTTGAATCGTTTCCATAAAGTCGGTGAGCGACTCCTTATTGGGAAAGTAGAAGCCTACGCAACAACTAGGATCCATTTTCGAGAGTAACATCTTTCTTGGCGACGTGCAATGGAAGCTTGTCAATGAAAAATCATTTTTCCACACATCTACGGTCTCCTGTATGAGTAAGTGAACGAGTGAATGAGCAAGCAAGTAAATAATATCCAATGTATTCTAGGATAAAAGCCGAGCAATTGATAAAGAGTGCTAAAAAAGAAATACAAATAATATAATTACAGAATGATTCAACATAATAAATATATGATATTTAAAGCATAAATTGAACGATACAAAATAAAAAATAATTAAATCTAAAAAAAATTTAAAGATAATTAAGTGCAAAAAAATTTAAAGATAACTTTAGCGATTTAGAGGTAACTTTAAAATTGTATTTAAGTATTTCAAACATTAAAGTGTGATATTTATAAAGTAATATTTTAATTTGAAAGATTGAAAATTACCTGACAATAATGCGGATCTAGATGAATCAATTTATCGTCCTGATAGCCAATGAAATAAAGCGAGTGTCGCGGTCTACCGCCAATCACGCCGATGCACGTATCCAAGGTTAGCAATGACGTTAGACAGGGTGCGTAGACGGGATTCAACTTGTCAGCGCCAAGTCGTAGAGGCACCAATAGCACCAGCGCCTTCCATTTACCATCAGGAGTGCGACAAATATTCTCGACGTCTTGTAGATACACTGGAAAATTTAATTTAATCGTTAATTTGATACAGCATTTTTCTATTAAATTTGATATAATGTAAAATTGATATTAATATTTTGCAAAACGAATATGTTTTTATTACATTTTATATATAGTTTTTTCTTGATTAATGCCAACCTGCACAATCCTGAGCAACGTATACCGCTAAATGATCGAAGTTGCTATTGGATTGCTTGCTGGCGCATTCCACAGCTTGACTTAAGAGATGCGCGACCGAGGAAGGGCCATACCAATCGCCCGCGCGTTTTCCCGCAGAAGCACCCAATAGTACCAGCCTATGTATGGAAAACGGAGATTCTGATTGATCGCCGAACCATTTGATAATCATTCGATGATTGCGGTCATCCAGCCTCTGTTGAAGAGTCTCGAGCGGTTGTTCCGGCCGCCATCTCCATTCTAGAATCAGAAAGCTTATTTAGCCTCATATAATACAATAACAGATTGCAAGCTATTTGTTGCACTTGTCGAATAAAATTGAAAAATAAAAAACCTATCAAAAGAATTACAGAATTTAAAATTCATAACAACTCTTATTTATAATAATATAATTTAATAATATAATAATATAATTTAATTTAATTAGTTTTCATTTTATTTTTTAATTTGATCTTTTTAATTATATAAAAGAAATTATTTCTGATAGATTTGATTGACGAGATAAGTTTTAAAAGTAAGAATAATCACCTCGTCCGAGGAAATGACAAACCAACGCTTGCGCTAGCATCATTTGTCCACTGCGCAACATGCAGCCCCAGCCGCAGTCTGTGGTGAAAGTGGAGCCGTTCAATATCTGAAATTCTCGCCTGTACGTTAACCAGATACGCGATACAAAGTCTCTCTTAAATTCCTCTATCGTGTTTTCGAAATTGGTGGCGTCCATCGCCAAGGAAACCTGACTCCCTGTTCCAACTGGCTCTAGAGCTTCCGACGCCCTCTCCAAAGGATCCTCCGATTTTTTCAGATAACATTGACCCAGTAACCATACTGGAGATTCCTTAGAGAAGTTCGTCTTTATCTTCACAGTCCATCCTTTATTATGAAAAGAGAGTTTTTATATTAGAACTTTTATGTTATAAGAAAATTTATATATATTATATATAAATTACTTTACTTATATATAAATTATTATAATTAATATTACACACACACACACACACAATCTAATCTGTCTTTCTTTAATATAAGATTATTATTGTAATTTTATTATTATAATATATTGTTTTAAACTGTAACGAAAGCTTGAAATATAAAAATGCTGTGAACATAACATCCTTTACTGTGTCTGATCAAACATACCATATTTAACATTGTTCCACATGGAGAGCAATTTAGTCTTGACTTTGCTGTCGACCTCCGTAGCTGCTATGGTGTCGTCCAATGGTATCTCGGATGGTCCGAAACTTCGGTCCGTGATGGGAATTTGCATAGCCGGTACACGGTCTGGGATCATTCCGGAAAATAATCCGAAACTCGGACCGAAACCACCTCCTAAGGCACAACATCCGGTGTTTATATTAATATTCTATGCCTGATATCTTCAATATTGTTATCTCGAGATAAAGACAAAATTATTTTACTTAATACTTTCAGAAAAAATAAATTTTGATATCCTAATGAGAGATAGTAATTTATAATTTTGTAATAATTAATTAATAATGATATAGTAGTGTTAATAGTGATGATAATATTACAATTTGCACAATAATATTTTACTATATATTACTATACTATTTACTATATATGATTTTATTTTAAAAAATACTAGTTTGTATATATTAAACTTTCTACATATTAAAGTTATTCTCTATTAATTATTTTAATTTCTCCTAATTATATTTAATACTGTTATCTTTATTTTATGTGAATTACTATTCTATAATTTTTTTTATTTTTTATATACATCATTTTATTAATGTTATTATTTTGTGTGTTAACGTCTGGCCTTATGATTCAAATAATCCAGATAAATGGCTCTGAAATTAGCATTAGCAGACTGTTACAACATGTAAATCATCAAAGTAAATAAATTAAAAATTCTGCCTATTGCCTTTCCTGCATTCTTATCTTATTTGCAAAGCACTTAGCACTGTATCCAAGTATAGGTATCAGTGGGTTATTTAGCTCGCAATACTATTAACATGAAGTGAACATTCCAACACAACCACACCAAACAATGATAAAAACAGCTAATATTAGTAGGCAAATTTACCTCTTCTTTTAGACAAAGAAGCACACATTCCTTACTTTTTAAAGGAAAGAGGAAGGCAAAAACGATACAGAGATCTAGTAAAGAGCTAGATATTCATATAAAAAAAAATGACAGTGGAATTTATCCATTAATATTCTGATTACGACACGCAGCTAATTAACTTCTAATTTCAGTTTCCCTTTGTATTGTCGCAAGTGTATTTGTACGTCTAAAGAATTTAATTTACACTCATTCCATTTAATCGAATCAATTGTCCGTTGGTATCCGTTAATTAATTCCACTGTTTCAAACGAATGTAGTAAATTCTGCAAAATAGCCACATGAATAAATTAAAAAAAATAAACAAACAATTACATAAAAAATTACATAAAAATTCGCATAAAAAAATGTTACAAAAATTTCCAGGAAAAAAAGCTGTACCTTAAAAGGCAAGGACGATCAAAGCTTTCACACAAGATTCTGTCTTATCGTCGACAATCATCTCCTGACGCTTAATCTTGCAATAAGCATAACATACATTCAAGCACACAACACGCCCTTCTCGTCGAATTTTTGCATCCAGAATAGGGCAAGCGTGAGACACCCGAGGTTGTCGGCGGTGGACGGAGAGGAAGCTGGGGGAAAAGATACAGAGATATCGCGGTCGAGGCGGCGGAGACCAACTGCCAAAATCGGGATAAACAGCGTGACGTTTGCTCACCTAACCTCTCCCGCGACGAATGCACCTGGCCGTTCATGCTCGAGGATAGAGGCGATGGGTGCGTCGAAACGGGAGAGTCGCGGGGACGACGCTCCGCGGTATATCTCGTTGATGAAAGGACACGTGCGATCGAGGACGAGCGATATATTACATCTTCCCGCTCGAGGTCGACCCGCCGCGCTGCCGATTGATTCTACGAGACGCCAGCAACAGCGTCAGACGTCAAACGCGCTTGCACGCTGAAAGTTCCCATTGGTTGCGCCATCGCCGGTCGAGAGAGCGTCGGCCAATCAGCGATCAGGTCGGCCGGGAGGCGGAATTTAACGCCGCGGGAGTCCATCTAGGTCGAACGGCCGGCCGCGCATGCGCGTCGGTCGCGGGACGCGCGCCGCAGCCGGCCGCGCATGCGCGTCAGTTGCGCGGCGCGCGCGGTGCAGCCGGACGCGTTTTTTTCGAGAGATCTCGCGAATGTTATCTTGCAAAATCACAGCGGGAGCGACGATAAGACGAATGCGAGGATTAAGAGGCGATCGACTCTTCGAGGAACCTGATGAGAGGAGACGTCGATCACGTCTCCATCGTCGCGTTGCGTCCAATTCAAGTTGAATGGTTGAGATAGCTCGTCGAGCTGCGAATGCGATGCATCGAAACTAATCGATCAGGAGGTATTCTTTATTTCTTTTTTAAATAAAGTGTTTTAAAACGAATTATTCTCACTTTAAGAGACGCGGGAAGTTTAATTGATTTTTTTATTGTACAAAATCTATACAGCATGCATGTCTAAAAGATACCCAGAAGATATCCTGGAGATATCTTTGGGCGATTGGACATTCTGAAGATGTCCTCTGAATGTTTTTTGAACATGGATGCTGTATGAGAATGTACGATGTTGATCCTTTCATCTATTCCATAGAATATTATTTTAAAAACTCATACAGCACAGAATGTTGTAGTAACCCAGGTAGAACATGAAACTCATAATGACATCATTATGACGTCATCATGATTTTATTTATCACTTAAAAATTACCTAAACAAAAATGTTTAAAATATGAGTGAAAGATGACAAAAATAATCATAAATTTTTAAGTTCAATAATCGCATTATATAATTTTAAAAAGATTATATTGCTTAAATTTAATTAAAATATATGAATATATGAATTAAATAAACAAATAATTGCGTAATATATATGAAAAATGATATTAATAAGTCACCAAAACATTGCAAAAGTTTATTAAATGAGATTTTTCCATTATGATTTTCCATTTTCATTATGATTTTTCCAAAAACTTTTAGGTGACTTTTTAGGTGACGTCATAATGATGTCATTATGAGTTTCATGTTCTACCTGGGAATATTGCGCCAATATTGCAATGTTGCTGCAATATTCTGTGCTGTATGGGAAAATAATAACATCTCAGCAAACACCAAATAATAGTTATATAACTGTTAATTATAATTTCCCACTCAACAATATAACTGTTACATGTTATATAACAGTTATATTGTTGAGTGGGAAATTATAACAATTATATAAATGTTACTTGGTGTTTGCTGGGATAGATGATTTTATGGCAAACAGTGACATCTATATATCTATAAAATAATTTTATAGAATATATAGATATATTCTATAAAATAATTTTATAGATATATACAAAATATTCTCCCCCCTCCTTCCTTTCTCTCTCTCTCTCTCTCTCTCTCTCTCTCTCTTTCTCTCTCTCTGACCACATTATTTTTTAAATATAATATGTATTATATAAGCATAGAAATATATAATGTGTGAATAATTTCCCATAAACAGCAGAGAACATTGTAGCAATATTACGGCAATATTGCTGCAATATTAGGGTTAATATAATTTAGAAATCTATATACGACATATAATTATTTCGGAAATCTGAGATATTATTTTTGATATACATATCTCACTTTGCATGCAATATAATTATCATTATTGATCGCTGCTATAATATCTCAAAAGATATTATATATACAATTTCATATCGCGTGTTTGGATACCATAATTTTTTTACGATATTTCGTATGATTCGCATTCGAAATAAATTCCCGCGGTGCAGTCATGCGATTCTATTTGTCTACATTTGTTCCTGTTTAAACAAATTATTTTTTTCTTATTATCAGAGCGAGGCACACAATGCAACTTGGACGTTATCTTATCGGTCAACACACGCATGGACGACTTATTGGCATCTCAAGGCGAATTCGCGAAGATGAGTCGAGACACCTGGGTACGTCGCTGTTTACACACTTTTTCTCTCCTGGAAAAAGAAGAAACTCGTTCGAAGAAACCGATGTCGTGCGATCGCGCGATATCTCCTGTGCTCGCTGTTATAGAAACGAAAATCAATAACAAGATCGTCCCATTTATTCGACCCACGTTCTCGCATCTCTCTCCCTCTCTCCCTTCAATTCTCTCGTTCTAAAAAGATAATCAGATATCTCGGGAGTATAAAAATCCACTGCTAAACTGCTCACGATTCAACTCCACGTGTGCCAGGATCAATGATCCCGAGACAAAGGAGCAGGATTGAGAGATTGCGATGCAACTTATCGTACCTAATTCAAAGTTAAAACAAAATTCACGATCAAGCGTCTTTATATCTTTTTTTAAAAAAATAATCAATATGTTATTCTTCATCATTTAATGTGTAATCATTAATTTTTTATTTGAATGTTATTTGCGTCGTTCTTCAATGCCACAAGCGTTGCAAATAACATTCAAATAAAAAATTAATTATTACACATTAAATGATGAAGCATAACATGTATTGATTATTTAAAAAAAAAATAAAGACGCTTTGCCTTTTGTTAAAGTTTTTTATGATTAAAACAAAATGTCAGTTTTCGCTTTAAAGTGAAAATTTTCCTAAAATGTAAATTTCTTCATCTCTTTAAAATTATTCTCTTTATTTAGGGAAGATAATTTGGAAGATAATTTGGCGGATCGATTATATAGATTATATCCTGCATCGGGTATAAAATTGGTCGCAAAATCACGACTTTGGCGGTTCAGAAATCGATCGACGCAAACGCTTAAAACGGATCTATCTTTCGTGGAACAAACGACGGCGACACTCGCAATAATTATACGACGAGAAGCGATTAATAATCAATGAGTGATATTGATCAATTTGAAGACACGGATTAAGAACAATATCGCGATGTAGGTCGACGGCTTAATTATCAGGGGCTTTTTTTTATTTTCGTAGAATCGATGATGATTCTCGCGACAAATCGGAATTCTCCGATTAAATCCCTGAAGGGTCAATATTGATGCTCGTCACGTATATCACGTGTCTCGGACATGAAAACATATCCCCCAACAGTTAAACGGATCTCCAGCGAAACATTTAATATAGTGAATTTATAATAAAATAGAATTTTTTACAACGCGTTAATAATAAAAAAAAAATATTAAAATATAGAAAAAAGATTTCTCTCCTTTTTTTTATCTCTCTCGCATAAGAGAAAAAAAAGCAACGCGAGGAAAATTATTCTCTCCTTCGGTAAAGTCTTTGCGATAAATTTTTATGAATTTTTTTTATCGATATTCCTAATATCGAAAGCTCTTAATAGAATTAACGACGCTTACTGGAAATGAATCGCGACAGGAAACAGATACGCGATAGAACGTGATTGAATCGTCGATTACGCGAATCGCGCTCGAGTACGAATCAATGTTTCCGGATAACAATAATAATAATAATAATCGCAGTTTTTAAGTTATATAAGCGATAGTGACTCGTTTGTCTTCGATTGCGCGAATCTGGCGCGAATATGCCCCAGGTGAATATGAAACTCATAATGACATTATTATGACGTCACCTAAAAGTCATTTTAGAAAAATCACAATGATCTCGTTTGATATACTTTTGGCAATTTTGGTGACTTATTTTTGATATTAAACAATTCTAGCGAACTCGATCTATTGGAGAATATGTATACTTCGCGAAATGAAATCTTAAGAATCAATCATAATAATATCATTTTTTATATATATTACGCAATTACTTGTTTATTTAATTCATGTATATTTTAATTATATTTAAGCAACATAATCTTCTCAAAATTATATAATGCGATTATTGAACTTAAAAATTTATGATTCTCTTTGTCATCTTTACCTCATTCTTTAATCATTTTTATTTAGGTAACTTTTAAATAATAAATAAAATCATGATGACGTTATTATGAGTTTCATGTTCTACCTGGTAACTTTTAAATAATAAATAAAATCATAATGATGTTATTATGAGTTTCATGTTCTACCTGGGAGAAATCAATCATAATAATATAATTTTTATATATATTACGCAATTACTTGTTTATTTAAATATTCATGTATATTTTAATTATATTTGAGCAACATAATCTTTTCAAAATTATATAATACGATTATTGAAGTTAAAAATTTATTCTTTTTGTCATCTTTAACTCATTTTTAATCATTTTTGTTTAGGTAACTTTTAAATAATAAATAAAATCATGATGACGTCATAATGATGTTATTATGAGTTTCATGTTCTACCTGGGAGAAATCAATTATAATAATATCATTTTTATACTCTATAAGCACACAATATTTCTAGGATATTGTATAAATATTATTATTATTATTATTAATTATTATTATTGTATAAATTATTATTGTATAAATATTATTATTATTATTACTGTTAATAATATTTATACAATATTTTAGGAATATGTCTTAGGGTATATACACTATTCAAAAGAAAATAGGGAACACTTTTTGTATACCGAAAAATGGGCTATATTCAAACGATTGTAACTCAGCAAAAAATGATCGTACAAAAATTTTAAAAAAGTGTTTTGAAGCTCGAAGTTCACCTTTAACGTACAATCGATAGTTTTAAGATCTTTTTATATTTTCACTATTATGCTCTAAAAAAGGACACACCGTTTTATTTCTTAAAATTACGTATTTTTGACGTTCTATAGCTAGATAAGAAAAATTCTTCCGATAAATTCAACTCAATTTCCGAAAAGCATGACATTTTCTCTACAAAATGCTTTTTTTAAAACTTTCCTACGATTTTTTTTGGCTGAGTTACATGACTTTGAAGCTAAACCTGTATTTTTCAGAGCAATTGTCGTTACTCGGCGAAAAATCATCGTACGACATTTTTAAAAATTAGCATTTTCAAGCATGAAGCTTCAGCTTTAACGCGCTATCGATAGTTTTAAAAAATTTCTTCATCTTTTCAGTCCTATGCTCTAAGAAAGAAACACTGTTTTTTCCTTAAAATTACACATTTTCGACATTCTGCAGTTGCTATAAAAAATTTTTTCTTAAAAAATTTATATCAATCTCCGTAAAAGCAACTTTTTTTCTACAAAATTCCTTTTTTAAAACTTATCTATGATTTTTTTTGGCCGAGTTATATGTCTTTAAAGACAACCTTAAATTTTGTTAAAAAATGACGTTTACCGCTATGTTTATCGGCATTAACATTATCCAATGTGCATCACGTGAAGTTATGTTCGCCGTATGAGGACGAGCATTGTCATGCATAAGAGAAATTTCGATGATGGAGAGGCAAAACTTGAGGTCGTAAAACATCATTTACGTATCGCACACTCGTTATTGCTGGAGGTGGCAGAATTATCAAATCAGTTCGTCTTCTCACTAATATACACCCCCATACCATAAGAATGAGAAGACGAACTGATTTGATAATCCTGCTACCTCCAGCAATAACGAGTGTGCGATACGTAAATGATGTTTTACGACCTCCATTTTGCCTCTCCATCATCGAAATTTCATCTTTATGCATGACAATGCTCGTCCTCATACGGCGAACATAACTGCACTTTGGGTAACGTTAATGCCGATAAACATGGCGGTAAACGTCATTTTTTAATAAAATTTAAGGTTGTCTTTAAAGACATGTAACTCGGACAAAAAAAATCGTAGATAAGTTTTAAAAAAAGAATTTTGTGAGAAAAAGTTGCTTTTACGGAGATTGATATAAATTTTTAAGAAAAAATTTTTATAGCAACTGCAGAATGTCGAAAATGTGTAATTTTAAGGAAAAACAGTGTTTCTTTCTTAGAGCATAGGATTGAAAAGATGAAGAAATTTTTTAAAACTATCGATAGCGCGTTAAAGCTGAAGCTTCATGCTTGAAAATGCTATTTTTAAAAAATGTGATGATTTTTCGCCAAGTAACGACAATTGCTCTGAAAATACAGGTTTAGCTTCAAAGTCATGTAACTCAGCCAAAAATCGTAGGGGAAGTTTAAAAAAAAGCATTTTGTAAAGAAAATGTCATGCTTTTCGGAAATTGAGTTGAATTTATCGGAAGAATTTTCTATCTAGCTGTAGAACGTCAAAAATACGTATTTAAGGGAATAAAACGGTGTGCTTTTTTAGGCATAATAGTGAAAATATAAAAAGATCTTTAAAAACTATCGATTGTACGTTAAAGCTGAAACTGAGCTTCAAAACACTTTTAATTTGTACGATCATTTTTCGCTGAGTTACAATCGTTTGAAAATAGCTCATTTTTCGGTATACAAAAAGTGTTCCCTATTTTCTTTTGAGTAGTGTATTACGCAATTATTTGTTTATTTAGTTACTCATATATATTTTAATTATATTTAAGCAACATAATCTTCTCAAAATTATATAATGCGATTATTGAACTTAAAAATTTATGATTCTTTTTGTCATCTTTAACTCATTTTTTAATCATTTTTTAGGTAACTTTTAAATGATAAATAAAATCATGATAATGTCATAAGGATGTCATTATGAGTTTCATATGCTTATTTCGAGGGATGCAAGAGAGACGATTGTCTAAAATTAAAATTGATTCGAGAACGTAACATAGGACACACACACACACACACACACACACACACACACACACACACACACACACACACACACACACACACACACACACACATATGAAGTACGAGAAAAACGTCATCCTTCTTTCTTCGATATTCCATGTTGCGACGCAATCCTAATTATGGCGCGCGCCGTCGATATTTTCTCGCGACCTAATTCCGGTTCCGGCTAAAAGTATTATATCTGTACGTGACGTATCAGTAAGGAACACGTAACATGATAAGTTACACGATTGTACGTCGCCTAAGAATAGGGATCTATTCATCCTCTCTCTCTCTCTCTCTCTCTCTCTTTCTTTCTCCTTCTTTCTTTCTCCGAGGTTTCGTAATAAAACCGGAAAATCAGGATAGGATGAAGAGATTTGCGTAACGGCGTCTCGCGATATGCGTTTTCTTTGCATCCGCATTAAGTGAAATAGCTTCGTGCCCCGAGCCAAGAGAGCTTTACATGTCAGAGCTTTCTCTCTCTCTTTCTTTCTCTATTTCTATGGGTCCATTGTCGTATTTGCCCCGCCGTTTCATTTCCTACCGTCAATCTTCCTCTGTATAATCCCTCGCGAGCCCCGATTCGTGTTTCGCAACAGAAGCTCCTCGCAACGGCCTCGGAAATTTCGGACGCGCTAAACATCTTGATACAGATGACATCCCGTAAAAGGTTCGATCTCTGATTTTCAGAAATGTATAAACTAACTTCGAAAGTCGTTCAAGACCGAACAACCTATCTGGGAGGATTGAAGTTAAATCGAGATACCTTAATGTGTTCTCTGAAAATATAATTTTGGAAAAACGCAAGCTGATACGCGAATTGAAGTTTCGCGACAAGTTTATATACGTGCTATAAATTTTAAAACTTTTCGCGACGTAAGAGCGGGAGTGAGAGAGAAAAAGAAACTTACTTACGATAAGTAATAATGAAAATTACAATAGAAAATTACAATAATGAAAAATCCAATATAAATTTCTCGAAGAATTTAAACATTTATTTTAATTTGTTAGAAATTCTATCGATAAAACATTAATGGAATTTTAATTCAAAGTTCGATTAAAGGGAATATAAAGGCAAAACGACAAATTTATAACAAATGATAGAATATTTAAAATAATAAGATATTTAAAATAATTTAATTTATAACAAATAATGAAATAATTCAAGTAGAACGAATCTATCGATAGAATAGAAATTTGAAAAGAATTTTAATTAATAGTTTAATTATAAAGGCATACAATATTGGAAAGTGGAGATCCTTTAATAAGTAATTAAAAAGCCAAGATTCCCGATTGGTTGAGGAGATTCTATCGAGAAAACTTTCGTGGGATTTAATTCGAGATTTAATTACAACGATTTGTAACGCGAGGAGGACCGAAAGTTTACAATAAGAAGTCGAAAAATCGACTATAAATTCGCGCTCTCGGGAATCCGTCGAGAATAAATTTTAAGGTCACGAGACGCTCCGTGTATTTTACATAACGCGATTCATAATCGAGCCTTCCACTCGATAACGCGAAACGAAAGAGATGAATGGAGGGCTTTGCGCATAGCGTGCCCCGCATCCAAATATTTCAGCAATATTCAGGAATATCGGAAGCGCGAAAAGAGTCGCGGGGAAGACGCGGATCGCGTATCGCGCGTAGATCGCGTCCCATTGCATATTGACATTTTCATTATCTGTGTTTTACGTTTATTCCCGCGCGCGAGCGATACCGTACGATATGCCATACATGCACGCATAGAAATACACGTATACATTCGCGTATATATGTGTGCATATATATATATTTCCACCGTGAAAAGAGAAAACTCAGCAAGCAGAGCGGGTAGGTAGCCTACGAGCGCGATATTAAGCCCGGATCAATAAAATGACTTATCCCTATTGCCGGACTTTGTGCAGCATGACGTTCCTATTTGCAGCACGCAATGATCCGACGACGGAGAGAGATATGAGATCGAGTCGATTTCGAATTTTTTCAAGTCGATACTTTACAAAAAAAAATGTAAAGGATTCCAAACGTATGTTTCTATCAAGAAGACTCGAAAATTCTGAGAGGAAGAATCGATTTCTTTAGAATTCAATAGTTACTTGATTTATCAATTTTTAGAATTTTAGAAACTAGAATTTCTAGATTTCTAGATTTCTAGATTTCTAGATTTCTTTTTTTTCGAAAATTCAAAAATTGTTCTTGAAATTTTAATCCTCGAAAACATTAGAAAATTTTGTTTATATTTAATTTGATTATTTTCTTCCTCAAAGAATGAGTTTAATTCATCAGAAAAATTCCATAATTTCAATCGTTATATAATTACTCGAAATTGTTAATTATTTCAAACTACAAAGAGCCTCAATATTCTTGTTGAAAAAAAATCAGTGTAAAATTGACTTATATAAGATATATTGGCACAATATAAAAAAATTCTGTTGCTTTCAAAAGATTTTGAATAGCTTATTTGAACATCATTGAAGAATTTGCATAAAATTTAAAATTCAAGCATAACGAATATATTGCAAAATTAAAAATTCATATAACATATCCAATAGTTACTTGATTTATCAATTTTTAGAATTTGAAAAACTAGAATTTTTAGATTTTTTCGAAAATTCAAAAACCGTCTTGAAATTTTAATCCTCGAAAGCATCAGAAAATGTTTATCTTTAAATTTCTAATAAGTTATTGCCCAAAAATCATAATTCTGTTTAAATCTTAATGTTAATATTTAGAAACTACAATTGAATTTGTTGAAAAAGAAACACAATAAGATTGCAAAATCTTGCTATCAAATAATTTAACATTGAACGAAATTTGATAAATTTTAAAATTCAAAAATGAATTTTAAAATTAAAGCATCAGAAAACTTGGAAAGTTTACTTTCTTTCAATTTAGAATTTTAAAATAGAATTTCTAAATTTTCGAAAATTATTAGATCGTAAATTTTAATTCTCGAAAGAAAATTTGTTTATTAATTTGATTTTTTTCTTCAGGGTAGTTTATTCAGAAAATCCCATAATTTCAATTATTAACTACTCGAAATTGTTAATTATTTAAAGAAACTACAAAAGCCTGAAAATTCTCGTTGAAAAAAAATCAGTGTAAAATTGACTAATTAGATATATTGGCACAATATAAAAAAATTCTGTTGCTTTATTTTAGAATTGAACTAGAATTTCTAGATTTTTTCGAAAATTCAAAAATCGTCTTGAAATTTTAATCCTCGAAAGCATCAGAAAATGTTTATACTTAATTTGATTATTTTCTTCCTCAAAGGGTGAGTTTAATTCGCCCAGAAATCCCATAATTTCATCGTTATATAACTACTCGAAATTGTTAATTTTGTGAAAGAAACTACAAAAGCATCAAAATTCTCGTTGAAAAAAAATCAGTGTAAAATTGACTAATATTAGATATATTGGCACAATATAAAAAATTCTGTTGCTTTCAGAAGATCTTGAATAGCTTATACATCTGAACATCATTGAAGAATTTGTATAAAATTTAAAACTCAAGCATAACGAATATATTGCAAAATTAAAGCTTCATATAACATATCCAATAGTTACTTGATTTATCAATTTTTAGAATTTTAGAAACTAGAATTTCTAGATTTTTTCGAAAATTCATAAATCGTCTTGAAATTTTAATCCTCGAAAGCATCAGAAAATTTTGTTTATACTTAATTTGATTATTTTCTTCCTCAAAGGGTGAGTTTAATTCGTCAGAAAAATCCCATAATTTCAATCGTTATATAACTACTCGAAATTGTTAATTATTTGAAAGAAACTACAAAAGCATCAAAATTCTCGTTGAAAAAAAATCAGTGTAAAATTGACTAATATAAGATATATTGGCACAATATAAAAAAATTCTGTTGCTTTCAAAAGATCTTGAATAGCTTATACATCTGAACATCATTGAAGAATTTGTATAAAATTTAAAACTCAAGCATAACGGATATATTGCAAAATTAAAGCTTCATATAACATCAAAGTATATAACACTATTTTATATTTCTCTCGTAACAAGAGAACGATGATTGATTCGATTTGTAAACTTTTCTTTCTCTCTCTAGCTTTCTGGGCAACGCGATTGCAGTTTTCTCTCTTTTCTTCGTGCATTTCTGTCTCTTTTTCGCACAATACTATACTATTTCTCTTTTTTCCTTTTTTCTCCAATATTATATTTCAGTTTTTGAAACTGAATTGAAAAAATCGACCGTAGCCGCGCGCGTGATGATACTTGACATCCCGTCATGTCAAAATTCAATTTTCTCTCCGAGGAACGTGTTATTAACAAAGACGAGGGAAATTCTCGCGTTCGCGTTTCGAGCCGAAATAGTGAGGCTCGTTCAGCGTATGCTTCAAGTAAGGTTACCACTTCTCGATTCAAGAAAAAGAAAGAGAAAGAGAAACTGCAAAAGGGGGCGGAAGGAAAAATGTCTTAACGACACGAAACGAACGACGAGAAACGCTCTTCACTCGACTCTTGTGCCTCGCGAATGACGACTCGCGACGAGGCGAGGAAAAGGAACGAGGAGTGGAGAAAAGGACGGCACGAGAGGTCGACACGTGCCTTTCACCCCCGAGAAAATTTCACCCCGGAGACAGAGAGAGAGGACGAGATTCCGGGTTCGCGACTCGGAAAATTGCGGGCGGCGAAGGAGAGAAAAATTGCATGAAGCGTGAAAATGATACGTACGGCACTGTCGTCGACGGCCAAAGAGAGAGAGAGGGTGGCGGCTCGAGAAGGGGGTGGTGGCCCGCTCGTTCCGGCCCGTTCGTTCGGCCAGTCGTGCTGTGGCGGCTGCGATCGCGCGACGTCACCCCCGCTCGTTCGCGCTACCCTTTCGCAAGTCTGCGACTTCCGGAGAACACGGGGGAGACGATCGTTCCACGCGAACCAGGATCTCGCGCCCCCCCCGGAAGCGGTTCCGATCGACGGAATCGATCGTCGATCGACGAAGCCGGGATCAAAAGCGAGCGCAAGGGTGTCTCCGGGTTACATCGAGCCGCTTAAAACGATCCTCCCTCTCTCTCTTTCTTTCTCTCATTCGCGAATTCGAGAGTTTCCGCAGGAAATAATTCGCGAAGAGCTTTCTCCCGTCTTTCCGACACGCGGGATAATAAGAAGTGCGTCTCTCTTTCTTATCTGGCTTTCTGTGACTCGAAAATTTCCGGGACGATCCGTCGAACCGCGAAAAGCGCCGAGACGCAAAGTCGCGAATTCGAAATGACGGAAAGAAAGCGTGGATTCTCGCTGATCCTGGCTTGACGTTCCAGGTATTCGCGAGGGCGGGAAAACGCAATAACGGGACCCGACTTTTCACGCCGCCGGGATTTACACGAGGACGCGGTAAGAAGGTGCGGATAAGGGTCCCTCCGATTTCCATTCGACCGGATTTACGCGGGCGGAGAAAGTAAAAGACGAAGCTCAACGAGAGGGAAAGTCGCGAAGGGGAGGACGCGCCGCGTCGAGGATTCGTTGTTGCTCGCCCTTGTCGAAAATCGATCGCGGCTGATTAACGCGCGACGCGGTCGGAAACGAAGCCTCATGAGAGGATTCGATTTTGATTTGCGACTTTCAAGTTTGAACGAAAGCCGAAAAAACGGCGAGGCGATCGATGATTGAACGATTCGCGGCGTGAAAAAGATCGTATTGTTTGTACGAGAATCGCCCTCTAAAATCAAGGCTAACAAAACGAAATCTACTCGTTCTCTCTCTTGGATCGCTGGACTCCGAATGGATCGATTAACATCGTGTCATAATGAAGAACTTCACCGAGATGCGGCAATTATCGGTACGAATATCAAGTTAACACTCTCAAGTTACAAACAAGTCATTAAAAAGAGTTGTTATGCAAATTTTTCAATCATTATATTCCAGGAGAAATAATACTTGACATTTTTCGAAATTCTTTTATTAATTTATTAATTATTTATTAATTTATTTATTAATTATTTATTAATTTATTTATTAATTACAAGTTAACACTCTCAAGTTACAAAAAGTTATTAAAAAGAGTTGTTATGCAAATTTTTCAATCATTATATTCCAGGAGAAATAATACTTGACATTTTTCGAAATTCTTTTATTAATTTATTAATTATTTATTAATTTATTTATTAATTATTAATTATTTATTAATTTATTTATTAATTACAAGTTAACACTCTCAAGTTACAAAAAAGTTATTAAAAAGAGTTGTTATGCAAATTTTTCAATCATTATATTCCAGGAGAAATAATATTTGACATTTCTCGAAATTTTTTTATTAATTTATTAATTTATTAATTTTATTCATATTATTAATTTTATTATTTATCAATTTTATTAATTTTATTATTTTTTTATTATTCTATTTCATATATGTTACGTATGATATTTTAAATTTACATATATATTAATAAAAATTCATTATATAAATTTTTTATTAACTTCATTTATAAAATATAAAAAAATTGTAAGCGTATTTTATGAAAAAAATTATCAAGCTATTAAAAAGTTCACATTATATGTTTTTAATTTTTTATATATACATATAATATTTAAATATTATTAATGAATAAATATCAGAGTTGAACGATGCATTATTTATTTTGTTTTGAAGATGGAAATTCAATTATTAGGTAAATATTAATATGTTAATATGTATTAATGCAAAAAAAAAATAAGCTTGTATATCTGTTATGCATTAGTATCTATTCTTTCTTTTACTCTAACTCTTGATCACCGAGCCTTCTTCATATTTTTATAGAAAAATAATTAGCTAGAAGTCTCGATCTAAAATCATAAGGAATTAAACTGAATTTTCTCTCCATTTTACAGTTCCATTTTCCCAAACAAAAATTCCCCCAACCCATGATCCTAAGGACTCGAGAGTAAATGGAGTAGATGATGAATAAAAATAATTCAAAAATTGGACACTCGAAAGAGGGGGAGGCGCGGGTCGCTCCTCGCTTTAAATATCGCGTTAAATTCACGCATTAAAATCCTCGCGTAACAAGATAATCGGGCGAGATAGAACGAGTCAATTTGATTTCTGCCGCCGCAATTTTCGCGATTTGTCTAACATCAAAGATGCTCGATGTCGATTAGCGACGATGCACAGCCGGAAGTAATCTCGGTGCGCGCTTCCTCCACGTCCCCGTCCCCATCCCCCTCTCCCCCTCCCCCCGCCCCTACTCCCACGTTATATCCACGCAATTATTCCTCGGAGGAGGACTTTTCTCTCCGCGCGTGCATGCTTCATCGTCAAGTCGGAACGATCAGGGGATTACGGAGGCAATCTCGAGTACGATTCGCGATATTACGTATGTTTACATAATCACGCCCCCGTATTTGCGAGCCACTTCCACGCGGTTACACCCCCGAGAGGGGGGTGAAACGAGGGGAAGAGATCTTTCTCCCGCGCTCCCCCTTTCCCTTGTCCGATCGAATCGCTCCGGGATTATCGAGGCGATCTCGATAGGATTCGCGATGTTACGTGTGTTTACATATTCGTGTCGTTGCATCTGCGAGCTATTTCCGTGCGGTTAGAGAGAAAAGGGAAAGAAGAGGGCGAGTTCCCCCGTCGAACGAGATTACGAGATTATCGAGCAATCTCGAGATGTGCACGCTTTAGGGATGTATTAATCCACTAGCAAACACCAAATAACAGTTATATAACTGTTACGTAACATGTAACAGTTATATTGTTGTTATATAATAGTTGAGTAACCGACAGGGTTTCATAAGTGGCGGGCAAAATTTTAGGAATGGATCCCTCGCGCAGAAAAGAAAAAGCGTCGAATCAAAACTTATTTACTTAAATTAACGCGTTCATTGTTTCGTATATATATGCAATAATTTATAATCTTCTTCGAAGAATTTAATAATTTTAAATTTTAACAATATTATCGTATTTTAATATTGTAATTGTCACCTCAAGAATATATAATTATTTAATTCTACTTTAAGAAAATTATAATCTTTGATTTAAAAATGGTAAAAATAATAATCTTTGATTTAAAAATAAAAAAAAAATGGTAAAATAATAGTCTTTGATTTAAAAATATAATCTTTGATTTAAAAACTTTTTCTATCCAACATTGTTTCTTTTCATTCGAGAAAATTAAATCTTAAATCATGGGAATATATTTTTCTCGATTGAACTATATAAAATGGCTTCATTCAAGTGAGCAATTATTCAAGCAATATTATATTTTTCTTGAATTAACGCGATATAATCTCATTTCAAGATTTCCATGTTAAAAATTTATTTTCAAAATAAGAATGTTCCTTTTTTTGTGCATGCTTAAAGAAGAAAAAAAAAGTTAATCAACATAGGTCCGGAAATGATTAGTTTTTGAGTTATTAAGATTTTTGTAATATAAAATTTTGTCTCATTTCTCGTCTTAGAAGTCCTTTTACAGGCATTAACAATGTTTTTCAGGCCACCGAATTTGAAAAACATTATTGATGCCTATAAAAGTAAACATCTAAGACGAGAAATGAGACAAAATTTTGTATTATAAAAATCTTAATAAAATAAAATCTTAATAAAATAAAATTTGAATAAAATAAAATTTTATATTATAATCAACAATGTTTTTCAGGCCGAACTTGAAAACCATTGTTGATATCTGTAAAAGGACATCTAAGACGAGAAATGAGACAAAATTCTGTATCATAAAAATCTTAATAAAATAAAATCTTAATAAAATAAAATTTTAATAAAATAAAATTTTAATTAAATAAAATTTTATATTATAATCAACAATGTTTTTCAGGCCGTCGAACTTGAAAACCATTGTTGATGCCTGTGAAAGGACATCTAAGATGAGAAATGAGACAAAATTTTGTATTATAAAAATCTTAATAAAATAAAATCTTAATAAAATAAAATTTTAATTAAATAAAATTTTAATTAAATAAAATTTTATATTATAAAAATCTTAATAACTCAAAAACTAATCATTTCCGGACCTATGTTGATTAACTTTTTTTCCTTCTCTAAGCATGAGGAATCCATTCCTGAAATTTTGCCCACCACTTATGAAACACCCTGTATATCAGTTATATAACCGTTACATGTTATGTCGTGCGGGAAATTACAACTAACAGTTATATAAATGTTACTTGGTGTTGTTCGCTGGAAAGATATATTCAGAGAAATATCCGCGTCCTTGCCCTTGCCCGATCCACCCACCCCCTCCTCTCCCTCTCGCAGATTGCATGTAGGGCGTGCGCGCATTAGCAGTTTCCTAGGCAATCACAGGCCGGAAGTTGTCGGCGAAATTATTAGTCCGAAAAGCGGATACGCGAAGGAGAGAGAAGCCAATTCTCCCGCTCGCACGGAAGTCACCTACATCGACTTGGATGATTTCCCTCGACGAGAGCGATGGAGAGAGGGTGGTATCTCGTCTCGAGCTCCCACTCCGGAAAGTTTGCGCCTCCAAGCCCCAACCCCTCGTCGTGATCGATGTACCCGATAACTTTACACACGCGAGGGACTAGTTAGCGTAATATAACGTCATGCGTGTAAGTGGATCGGGAGATCTAATCTGGCGAAATGGAATTTTGCAGGATCCTCGCGGAAGATTTCTCCGCGCGATCCCCACGTTCGACTTCCCTGATCCCGAGTCCACGTATGCGGAGAGTGAAGATCGAAGCGATCGCGCTTCCAACCGAGTCCTCGTCGCTTTGAAATTCAAAAGCCAAATATCAAGTCGATACGCCTCGACTTTAAAACCGGACCATCATCGTCGACCTTGTTAAGCTCCGTCTCCGGTGAAATTCAACTCGTTTAACGAGCCAGAAATTTACTATTTGAAAAAGGTGCCGGAGAAAGAGCGATACTCCTCGATAGGGCAAAGGGAACATTTGTAAAACAAGAAATCGTGTGTCTTAAAAAAATGGGATATGATAGCAGAAGAAGAGGAAGAGTTCGTTTCAGTAACGCTAGAAGGAATATTTCATAGAAGAAAAGCAAGAGTCTCGATAAAAGAGAAAGAAATAGAGAGGGAGAGAAGAAACAAAAAAGAAGAAGAGTAGGAGATTCCAACTCGAAGAGGAGAACCTAGTTAGCTCCGAATGATTGTTCCAGAACCCAAGTCTTCCGATATTCTTCCTCTTCGATTCCAGATTTATCAGAACAACAGACGTCCAAGAATAATCTCATCGGATGCAAAGCTTAAAGCCCTCTTTAAGAGGATCTTAGGGAGGATTTATGTAGCTTCAATGTTGGCGTTTGAGTGAAGAACGAAGAAACTTGGCAAGAATCCAAGAAATAATGCACACGATGCGAGGAATTTTCGCAGGGAGAAAGCGAAAGTGATTGTGAAAGGGAATCGACGTCGATTCTCCCAAGACTATTTAGCTTGCGGAGAGGGATGCGGCAAGGTGCGTGTTGCCCGAGAAAAGGTCAAAAAGCCAAAGCTCGCGGTCCACATATTCGGAATCGATGGCGAGGAGTCCGACCTCTTCCGCGAATCGACGATGCGATGGACCATCGGGGATCCCATCTGCGGGGAATACGGTAAGTACCAGAGCGGAGGATATTGTCCCGTCTCGACGTAACTTTTTAGGATTTTAATCGCACCGTCATTGGGCCGTAATCAAGCTGCAAGGCCCCAACTTGTCTGTAAGGAACACTAGAAGAGAGATTCGATTGACGAGAAAGCATTCGGGCAGAGACGAGCTGTATCATCTTGAACTAGGTGCTTGCTTCGAGATAAGAGACTCACCTTGACAGATGTAACGGGGGCGAGGTGGATCGAAGATCCTAGATTCCGACGAAGCGAGGATTGCCAAGGGCAGCGTGACACAGGCAGACCACAGCCGGCGGTTAAGATGCGCGAGCGCGTGCCTTGGCCGTTGCTGTTCCTGACCTTGTCGCTGCAGAGGTTATCGACGGTGTCGTTGATGCAACCGAGGATGCACAGCGAGGCGGTGCTGATACCCGGCGACATCGTGCTAGGCGGACTGTTCCCGGTGCACGAGAAGGGCGGTGGCACCGCGTGCGGTCCCAACATCTACCATCGGGGCGTGCAACGTCTCGAGGCGATGCTGTTCGCGGTAGATCAGATCAATCGGGAGATCCGGATGCTGCCGGGGGTCACGCTGGGGGTGCACATCCTCGACACGTGCGGCCGCGACACGTACGCGCTCAATCAGAGCCTGCACTTCGTCAGGGCGTCCCTGTCCAACATCGACATCAGCGTCCTCGAGTGCGCGGACAGGTCGACGCCCAGGGTGAAGAAGACTGCCAGCGCGGGGCCCATCTTCGGCGTCATCGGTGGTTCCTACAGTTCGGTATCGCTACAGGTGGCCAATCTGCTCAGGCTCTTTCACATCCCTCAAATATCGCCGGCTTCCACGGCCAAGGCGCTCAGCGATAAGACCAGGTAGAGCTCTCCCCTTCAAGTTAGAAGCTCAAGTTGTAATATAGTTTTTATTCGTGGATGTTAGAGGAATTAAAAAAAGGAATTAATAAATTTAAAAAAGGAAGGCTAGATAAATTTAAAAGAAATTTAAAAAAGGATAAATTAAATTAAGATAAATTTAAAAAATTAAAAAAAAAAGAATTTAAATAAAAAAAATTAATAAAAAGAAATAACATTTCTTTTCTTCCCATTCGTGCCTGTCGAGTAAAGTGAGAAAATAAAGTTGTGTAGAAATATACAGAATGCTCTCGTTGAGAAATAATTTTCTTCTCTCTCGACATTCTTTTTCGAAAATTCAAATTAATAATTTTATATAAATAAAAGAGAATTTAATAAGGAATAAAATGTAACAAATAATAAGACAACAAATGAAAGAACGATGAAACAATTTTTGTGCCGACAGACATAAATCATTTTGCAGACTACAATTGTGACAGAGGGCGTAATTAATTATACATTAATTATATAAATTTGCATTCGCGTGGCTTGTATTATTGGAATGCATATTTTGTGAATTTCTACTTCACGTTTCCGTCTCTTTAAAATTCATAGTTTCTGAATAAATTCTAAATTCTGTCGGAAAAATTCATAGTTTCTGAATAAATTCTAAATTCTGTCGGAAAAATTCGTAGCTTGATGAAGATCTGCAATTGAATTAAATATAAAATCGCTAAAAAAAAGTAAGGAGGTAGTATTTCACGTGTCGATGAAAAATACTTGTATTAAAAATGTTTAAATCTCCAGTCCTGGAAACACAAATTCAAGAGAGATACACTCTGGAGATAAACTCTCCAATTATTGGCTCTGACAATCGTTGATTCATCGGGTAAGACGTTGATTGTAATTAATGTGAACTTCTGACATTTCTATCAAACGGTTTCTGACGTTGTTTGCCGACATCGTGTATGAGTGTCATTAGAAAACTTTCAAGCCCTGTTTAACGTTCTATGTGGCTTTAATAAGTACATATTTGAAGATACAACAAAAGCGTACGATGGGAGGAATCGGACAATATTTAAGAGCTATGAATTTTTATAATTAATCCTATGGATTCCTAATCAATAATCTTCTAGAGTAACTAATCTTTCAATTTTAACCATCACTTTACAGAAGCAATTGTCAATGATCCAGGATTAAGGAAATTAAAATTAGTTATTATTTGATCAAAAAATTACTATTAATTTATCAATGATCCAGGATTAAGAAAATTAAAATTAGTTATTATTTGATCAAAAAATTACTATTAATTTATCAATGATCCAGGATTAACGAAATTAAAATTAATTATTTGATCAACAAATTATTATTAATTAGTCAAAGATTCAGGCTTAACAAAATTAAAATTAATTATTATTTGATCAAAAAATTACTATTAATTTATCAATGATCCAGGATTAAGAAAATTAAAATTAGTTATTATTTGATCAAAAAATTACTATTAATTTGCCAATGATTCAGGATTAAGGAAATTAAAATTATTATTTGATCAAAAAATTACTATTAATTTGTCAATGATCCAAGATTAAGGAAATTAAAATTAATTATTATTTGATCAAAACATTACAATTAATTTGTCAATAATCCAGGATTAAGGAAATTAAAATTAGTTATTTGATCAAAAAATTACTATTAATTTGTCAATAATCTAGAATTAAGGAAATTAAAATTAGTTATTATTTGATCAAAAAATTACTATTAATTTGTCAATAATCTAGAATTAAGGAAATTAAGATTAGTTATTATTTGATCAAAAAATTACTATTAATTTGTCGATGATCCAGAATTAAGGAAATTAAAATTAATTATTATTTGATCAAAAAATTACTATTAATTTGTCAATGATCCAGGATTAAGGAAATTAAAATTAATTATTATTTGATCAATGATCCAGAATTAAGGAAATTAAAATTAATTATTATTTGATCAAAAAATTACTATTAATTTATCAAGAATCCAGGATTAAGGAAATTAAAATTAATTATTACTTGATGAAAAAATTACTATTCTCCTTCAAGTATAAATAAATCAAATAAAAATATTCTTGAATAATATAAAAATGATTTTGTGGTAGTTTCATGAAAATCCACGATCACTTATAAAGTCGATCATGAATACTCGAATGGAATCCAGTCCTTACTATCCTCCTTCAAGTATAAATAAATCAAATAAAAATATTCTTGAATAATATAAAAATGATTTTGTGATAGTTTCATGAAAATCCACTTATAAAGTCATCACTTATAAAGTCGATCATGAATACTCGAATGGAATCCAGTCGAGTTCTCAGTGTGTCACGTTCGCCGACGGATTCTTCAGGTTCGACTACTTTGCGAGGACGGTACCGCCGGACACCTTCCAGTCGATCGCTCTGGTGGACGTGGTGAAGAGCGCCAACTGGTCATACGTGTCCACCGTCTACTCGGAGGGCAGCTACGGCGAATACGGCATCGAGGTGTTCACGCGAGAGGCGACGGAACGGAACGTCTGCATAGCAGCGGCGCTCAAGGTACCTAGCGCTGCGGATGACAAGGTGTACGACGACATCATCCAACGTCTGAGCAAGAAGCCCAACGCCCGCGCCATCGTCCTGTTCACTCGCGCGGAGGACGCCCGAGGTATCCTCGAAGCCGCGAAACGGTTGAACCTCAGCCAGCCCTTCCAGGTCAGATATGAGGAGAAAAACTCCCCCAGGTAGCCCCACAAAATCTCTTTCTTCCTAAACCATGCTAAACTACCAATATCTCCGCAGTGGCTGGCCAGCGATGGCTGGGGTCGACAGAGCAAGCTGGTCGAGGGCCTCGAGGAGGAGGCCGAGGGCGCCATCACCGTCGAGCTGCAGTCGAAAAACATCCCCGGCTTCGACGAGTACATGGCGTTGCTCACCCCCGACAACAATCGACGGAATCCTTGGTTCGGGGAGTACTGGGAGGAGGTGTTCGACTGCAATCTGAGGAGGGACACGCCGAGCATGGAGCGTCTCGGTCAGCAGGTGGGCTGGAGGAGCGCCAATTCCGGCAATCAGAGCCTCGCCCCGTGCAAGCCCGAGTTGAGGCTGACGGCGGCCAGCGGCTACGAGCAGGAGTCCAAGGTGCAGTTCGTCGTGGACGCGGTGTACGCGTTCGCCTGGGCCCTTCATAGCTTACGCCAAGATCTCTGCCGCGACCGCGTCGAGGGCCTGTGCCCGGCCATGACCAACTACGACCGCGGCGCGTTCTATAGGAATTATCTGCTGAACGTGTCCTTTAAAGGTGAGTCCGATGAAACGGCGGAATAATCGGGGACGACGCGACGCGCCGTTTGTTCGCCTCCCATTGTCCTCCCTTTCTCCACCCTCGCTCTTCTTATCGCTCTCTGTCGAGAGCGCTGGAGAAGCGCCGGGAGGAAAGAACGCTAAGGAAATAGGGATGACAATTGATCTTAATGTAAGAAAATTGAATACTCAATCTTGAAGAGTGAAATAACACGACGATTAAGCTTTTATATCGGGCGTAAAAATGACTGCTTGCTGGATCAATACTCGGCTCCCTCGTCACTTTTACCTTCGAAAACTATTGCAATTCCACGCTTCATTTGTACATTTTTCAAGCAACTTTTGCCCAAGCTTTCTGCTACACATACTTGACGAGCTATCGCCTCTCAGATCGCGTCGTTAATTCGGTTCGAGAGCCGAATGTCGTTTCAGGGCTCGCGGCTGAATCCGCGGTCATCACAATCGTCACGATTTTGCAGACCCCGCCGGCAGCGAGGTGAAGTTCGACAAGCACGGGGACGGTCTGGCGCGATACGAGATCCTCAATTTTCGAAAGGGGACGAACAACAATGGCACCAACGGCTATCACTATCGGGTAAGGTTCATTTGGAGGGCAATCATCGCGACACGCCGTTATCGCTCTTCCCTCGCCCGTTGCATAATTGAACAAACCGTCTCCTCTCGCCAGGAGCGATAAGTTGAATTGGGACTCCGAGGAAGCCACTTCGGCTTCTATAAAGTTTCCATTTCCACGTCATTCCTTCCGCGGATGGGATGAAATTTTCCGGCAGTCGGGCAATTTCGACTGTTCGGCGCTCAAATTGGTCGGATCCCCTCGGGTCTGAAAAATGTATTTCCAACTCTTTTCGGGTATACAGCAAAGTCGTGCTTTATTTCGATGGGATTTTCGAATTCAAAATTAATAATCTTAAAATTCGACGCATTAGAGATGAAAAATTGGAATGTCATCGGAGATGCTGTATCGATTTCTTGCATAATAATGGAAATAATACTTCGATTTAAATAAACGTCGATATAAATCAATTCTATGGCGATCGATTGTCTTAGTTTTCCTGCTATTTAATGTTTAATTTAAAAAAATAGCGATATACGTATATGAAAGTACTTAAAAGTCATTTTGGATATTGGTTTTTACACGCCTGCTTTCGATATAATACGCGTGTAAAGTCGGCGCGATCGATGATGCGACGCGGAATCGAATAAAACGAATGCGCAAAGGGATGGCTCTGCCTTTTTAACGAGTAATTAAAGTTGCACCGTGACTGTACTTTCGAGAGCCCTGAAAACTTGTGAGAAAACGCTTTCCACCAAGGAAAACCGATGCGAAATTGGATCCTCGAGCTCTAGGACAAGAAAAATATGAGGATGTTTAGAGTGAGAGAGAGAATCGGAAGTAATTAGCCAGTAATTTAAGTTTAAAAGTAAAAAAAAAAAAAATCCAACGATAACCAAAACGTTTGAAAATTGCACGAAATTTTATTATAATTTATAAGCAATCGTACCCAGAAGTATATTTATATTATTTTTATATTATTTTGTTTTACTACTGTAAATATAACAATTAATTGTGCAAATGTCACTTTGAAGTTGCGCATTTTAAATATAAAATATTCATAAAAAAAAAAAACCTTGGAAATTTTTTATTCGATTCTCTTTCGACGAAATGCAATTTCTGTGCAAAATATATAATCGCGAGGAAATGTTTTTATTACATTATTCCACCGGAATAAACTTTTTCCGTCAGGCGCGTAATTAAAATTAAGCGCGACAAAATTAAAATCCCTCTCCGTCTCTTTTTCATTTGACGCGATTGGCCAAAAAAATTCCACGGGAGGGTTTGATCAGCTGCCAAATCTCGCGGGCGGAATATAGTCGATCGAAAAATTTGCGTATCGGAAGCGAGCGTGAATACATGCGACATACGGTGACAAATCAATGGCCGACAGGTGGTGGGCAAATGGTACAATTCCCTGGACATTCGCACGGAGGAGATGGTGTGGGCGCGGGGGACGAAGGATATACCGATCTCCGCGTGCTCGCTGCCCTGCGAGCCAGGTATGATAAAGAAGCAACAGGGTGACACTTGTTGCTGGGTCTGCGATCAGTGCGAGGCATACGAGTTCGTCTACGACGAGTACACCTGCAGGGACTGCGGCCCGGGATACTGGCCGCATCCTGACAAACGGGGCTGCTACCAGCTTCCGATCAAGCATATCAGGTGCGTGACTTCATGTCCGTTTTTTTCCTTTATGAAGCTTCAACACTTGACGTTGCTATCGATCCTAGAATAAATTTTACTTCAAACAGTATAATGATTTTTTTTAAAGAGTAGGATTTATAGATATTGATTTAATATTATAATAATTTTAAGAATTAATATTATAATAATATTAATTTATAATAATTTATAATAATTTATAATAATATTAATTGGAGGAATAATATTTTTTTTTGAAAATAGACAAGATCAACTCATTTTAAGGATGTATTGGACGGACCAATGTCTGTCTCGAAAGTTAATCCAAAGTACCAAAAAATTAAAGTTGGGCAGAATACGAATTCTAACTGATCAAAAATTTTTTAAAAATCACGAAATCATATTTCAAAATATTCTTTAATATAAATAGGTCTTAATTTCCAAGAAAATGTTGCCACGTTTTGTCATCAATATTGCGTCAAACCGATAATCACAGTTATTTTTTAATAATAATTTCAAAACAAGCGAGTAAATCGTTTTAAAACTTTGTGGGAACATTTTTACATATATAAAGAATATAATATTACAAAATGAAATTTTTATCATTGCTTTTTTATAGTTTTATAGTTTTTTATAGATTTTTTTTAAAAGAGTAGGATTTATAGATATTGATTAATATTATAATAATTATAAGAATTAATATTATAATAATATTATAATATTAATATTATAATAAATTAATATTATAATAATATTATAATAAATTAATATTATAATAATATTAATTTAATTGGAGGAATAATATTTTTTTCGAAAATATACAATTTCGAAAATATACATTTTAAGGGGATTATTATCCCAGTTTAACCAAAAGATAATTACTTAAGAATTCATCTTTCATCAGGTGGAGCAGCGCCTTTGCCATCGCGCCCGCGGTGATATCCTGCCTGGGGATCGTGACGACCCTGGCGGTGGCGTGTCTGCTCTTCCAACATCGCGACACCCCGGTGGTTCGTGCCTCGGGACGAGAGCTCACCGCGATCCTGCTGGCGGGCGTTCTCGTCTGCTACCTGAACACCTTCGTGCTACTCGCCACCCCGACCACGGCGATCTGCGTCCTGCAGCGCTTCGGGATAGGTGTCAGCTTCAGCGCCATGTACGGTGCCCTGCTCACCAAGACCAACAGGATCGCCAGGATCTTCGATTCGGCCTCGCGGTCCGCCGTCAGGCCGCGGTACATCAGTCCGACGTCCCAGGTTTGCATCGCGGCTGCTTTGATCGCCTTTCAGGTAAGTGAATCCCGATCCTGATGGGATAAAGTTTCCATTTCGAACCGAGCTTTAAAAGAACTTTGCGTCTTCTCCAGCTAGCCAATTTCCTTTAGTTTACATTTATTTACTCGTTTAAATCAAACACACGAGCTTTTCGTAATGCGTAGCTGGAAATGAAATTAGAGCGAGATTGTTAATTAAAACGAGTAATGCGAGCTTGGATAATTATAAGGCGATTAATTGTTCGGAGTTAAATCATCCATGCATTTTAATGAAAATCTCTAGTGAAATTATACCTGTTTATTTGTTTATTTATTTATTTATTTATTTACTGAATGATATATGCTGCATATTGAATAAAAAAGGAAGTGAAATATATGATTGTTAGCACAATTAATCAACCGATTGTAATAAAATCGTCAAATTAATTAGGAGACATAATAACATTTATAAAGATTTGATAGAGAGAAACGTCGAGCGATCGTAAAAAAAAATGACAAATTTAAAAATTAAAAAAAAGTTAGTTAAAAAATTTAAAATTTAGTTAAAAAAATACAAATTTGCAATTAAAAAATTCCAATATTCGAGGGCAGTTTCCTCAGAATAATTTTCAATAAGAAAAGACTAAATAAAACCTTCGCGTGGAAGGATATCCCAACACATTTCGGTTCGAAATGGGCGCTTTATCTTCTCGTCCGTCGCGAGACATAGACACAGACAGAGATGACTTTTCCGAGGTGGTGCTCACGCTGATCTGGATGATCATCGAGCCGCCGGGCACCAGGTACTCGTACCCGGATCGCCGCCAGGTGATCCTCAAGTGCAACATCCAGGACATGAGCTTCCTCTTCTCCCAGCTGTACAACGCCCTGCTGATCCTCGTCTCGACTGTGTACGCGGTGAAGACCCGCAGGATACCGGAGAACTTCAACGAGAGCAAGTTCATCGGCTTCACCATGTACACGACGTGCATCATCTGGCTCGCCTTCGTGCCCATCTACTTCGGCACCGGCAACGCCCACGAGACGCAAATCACGACGCTCTGCGTGGCCATCAGCCTGAGCGCCTCCGTCACCCTCGTCTGCCTCTACTCGCCCAAGGTCTACATCATCGTCTTCCAGCCGGACAAGAATATACGCGGCAAGGTCTGCATGGGCAGCACGTTCAAGAAGCAGAGCAGCAGCGCCGGCGCCTCGTCTATGACCAAGTGTGAGGGTCCCCGACAATACGATCTCTCTCGAGTTGCGTGATTTCCGTCCAGGAGAGGAAGGGAGAGGCAGGGGAGTTTCTCTCGTAGATCTCCCTTTGACGAAACAATTTGCCGCGAATCGATACGAGAAGGGAAAGACCCTTTCCTTGTCCTCTCCCATCCTGGAAAGCCGACAATCGATCTCTTATCTTTCCGCTACGCTCGATATACAGGGTGAGTCATTTTAATCAACGCACGCAATTATTTTCGAAACAAAGCATTTTAGAGAAAAATGTTTCAGACAAAAGTTATATGGTTTCGAGGGGGCCATAAGATGATACCATTGGTTTGACCTTGAAGAGTTATTTGAAGATCACATGAAGGTCACCTTCAATTTCTTAAATAGAACCTATTCTTTCTCATTACATATTCTTGTAACTTATCTCGAGAGCTTTCCAAAACACTAGAATTAAGTACCTTTTCGTTAAGTACTTTTTGAATTATAAGGCTTGAAATCATTTCTTAATTTTACATAAACCATAAAATATCTTGTAAAATATTCATTTTTCGATTATCTTACCTTAATACTTTTATGTAAAAAATAATGAAAGGAATCAATTGGTGTAAAGAAAAACATAGTTGTTTTTAAGAAAAAATATGTAATTTGCAATTAACAATTTCATATTTTTTCTTAAAAACAACTGTATGTTTTCTTTACATCAATTGATTTCTCTCATTATTTTGTTCATAAAAGTATTAAGATAAGATAATCGATAAATGAATATTTTACTAGATATTTTATGATTTATGCAAAATTAAGATATTTCAAGCCTCATAACTCGAAAAGTATTTGATGAAAAAATGTTTATTTATAGTGTTTTGGAAAGCTCTCGAGATAAACTACAAGAATATGTAAAAATATATAGGGTGTTCCATTTTAAAAAATTGAAGATCTTCACGTGACCTTCAAATAACTCTTCAAGGTCAAACCAATGGTATCATCTTATGGCCCCCTCGAAACCATATAACTTTTGTCTGAAACATTTTTTTCTAAAATGCTTTGTTTCGAAAATAATTGCGTGCGTTGATTAAAATGACTCACCCTGTATATCGTCTCGTTTGATGGCGCGTGAATAATGTGCGCGATAATTAGATGCTTGAAATCTATAAATCAATAAAAGACATAATTAAAATCGATCACACTGGCAATTTTATTGATGGTAAAGAATCACAACGTTTCGACCATAGGTTTGGTCCTTTTCAAGTGAAAGTAATTTAGTTAACTAATATATCGTGAGAAATAAGGAAATCACTTCGTCAAGAGTATCATAAAACTAGGAAGCTAGTCTTTCTCTGTGTGTTGATGGAGAGACTGACATGATAATCTTGACGAAGTGGTTTCCTTATTTCTCACAATATATTAGTTAACTAAATTACTTTCACTTGAAAAGGACCAAAACCTATGGTCGAAACGTTGTGATTCTTTACCATCAATAAAATTGCCAGTGTGGTCGATTTTAATTATGTCTTTTATTTTATCTACTGGCGAACTTCAAGAATTTAACGTTAGCTATAAATCAATGTTTTCGCTCTCGTTTTAAAAAAAGACCTCAGGAGAAAATAGCGGAAGAGATGATGAAGACGCGTAAAAGGCAGGAACGATTATATTGATCGCAGTTTTTTTTTTATACGAATTTAATTAAGTTCCGTCCGCGAACTTGACAATCGCAGGGTCACGTGCGTCGCGTTTCTCTCTTTCTCTCCGCAAAACAATAATGATATGAAAATGACGTTTCACCTTCAAGATACCTAGCTTTAAAGGGGACCTGTAGCGTCGATTCCGGCTTCGGAATTCGCGACGCATCCGAAAAATCCGACATGACACGATGTGACATCCGGAGCCGACGACGACGATGTCGATGAATCGCCTCGTCATCCCATTCGGGGCTTTCGCTCGAAAGAAAGTAATCGATACGCGGGAGACGGTTTGATATTCGATAGCGTGACGGCGGCTGTGGATGTAACAGCTCCTGGCTGGAATCTGGGCCAATCCTGGCGCGGATTTAGAAGCGCTTTTCGCTTATTAAACATTTTATTTATAATGCGGATCCCCGCACATTTATTTTTTTTCTCTCCTCCTCGCGAGTTTCATTCACGTTCCTTCTGAATTCAATTGATTCATTCAATCAATTCATTATTCACGCGCTATAAATCATTCGGTTCCTATCGTTGCTTTGTGATTAACAATCGTTGATTATTACGCGGCAGCGGCTACGCAATCGTGAAAGGGATTACAGAGCGAGAGCTCGCGCTAATGGTTGGCTAGGACGATTCCCTGTCCCATAAGCGGTACTAAATTATTAAGTTAATACCGTCTCTCTGCTTCAGCCCTTGTGTAAATTTATAGGTGGATTATTCCGGGGAAATTCGGGAAATTTCGTATCATGACGCGTGACTGCATTATATACGAGCCGAGCATTACATATCACGGCTTATATTATGAGACAATGATGATTACGTAGGTCCTTTTCCTCATCCTGCGGATGGAGTGAGAAAGAGACGTGCAAAGATACTCGAGAAAATTTCCGTTACCGATATATTAAATTAATATACTACGCATACGTACTCGTCAAACAATTATTATCCATATTATTAATTTAACGTTTCAAGATACCGGAAAATTCAAAGGAAAATCATATTACTAAAGATATAGAGATACGTATTAAATGATATTAATTGTTAAAATTTTATTTAATTCTTCATTTTAATTTAATGCTTAATTTTTCAAACGAGATTTTTGCTTTTTCAGAAACGATGGAAAATTATTTTAAAAAAATTTAAATAATATGAAATTAAAGAAAAGAGATTCATACGATTTAAATCAAATGAAATACAACGGCTGAGAACTAAACGTCGGTGCAGAAGCGAAAACAAAATTATTATTATTATTAGCAAATCACATTAAATGTTAACAAATTTAGAGATAGAAAAAAAAATAAAAATAAAAATACATTTTAAAAAATTTAAAATAATATGAAATTAAAGAAAAGAGGTTCATACGATATAAATCAAATGAGATACAAGATCCAAAGGCCGCTGTAGTAGCGCAAACAAAATTATTATTATTATTAACAAATTACGTTAAATGTTAACAAATTTAGAGATAGAAAAAATAAAAATAAAAATACATAAAAAAAATTTCCTTCTCGCAGTTGATTACGCTTTAATGAAGAGCCGGGGATGAAAATCCCAAGGGAAGGGTAGCAAACGCGTCGCGGTTCCGTGCACTTACAATTAGCCTAATACAGTTCACTCTTCTCACAACTAATGGCTAATGAAATTTTCATTTTGCAGACACAGGCTGCGAGTCGGCGAGCGAGAACGTGCCCTTGCAAAGCGCCCTAACCGCGGCGGTGCGGACGTCCGTGGGAGTCACCGAGATCTCGCTAACGTCCAGCACCACCAGCAGAACTAATAACGAACAAGTGGCGCAATTGTAGACTCATACACACACACACACACACACACACCTCACATACACACATGCGTGCACGGCCTTCGTAATTATGTAAAGCGTTGAACGCCGAGGCGCATTCGGAAAGATTAAGATTGATAAGGAATTATACACCCCCGACCCGTTGATGCTTCAACTTTAATTTACTTATTAAAGAGATTAATAATTGAATTAAAATTTGAAAATCGACTTTGCAGACGCTGAGCGTCTCGCGATTATCATCGTTATCATTCATAGCATTCTATTGTCAATCGAGAAAAAGAGAGAAAGAGAGAGAGAGAGAGAGAGAGAGAGAAGAGAGAGAAATATTGAGATTATTGATCGTTATCATGATCGCTGTTGTCGTTATTGTTACTGTTATTGTGCATAAATTATACGCATAAACATAGGACATACACATGTACGTGCATTTATCGATCAAGCTGATATACCGAGTGATCTACTAATTCTAGTCGAGCACCTCACAATATGTATGATTTGGATTGCGCGAGATGTATACATAAATGTGGTTTTCCGCATCGATTTCTTATTACTTATTTGTTTATATATATTTATTTCTTTATTTATTCGAAAAAGAACGTTCAACGTTCTCCGAGAGAGCGCCTTTCGACGAGATAATCGTATATACAGCGGACAATAAATAAATGTACTTAAAGCGAACGCATTTATCGGACCCCAGATATCGAGTGTATTAATCGAGAATACATTGTCCCCACCCGGTTGTTTCTCAACCTCCCTTTTCGTACTTGTTTTAATAATCGTGATTAACAAAACTGATCAAACGTATTTTCAAAAAACAATTCATTAAAACAAATTCATTAAAAGAATTATCTGGAGGCGTAGCATTTTGGGGAAAAAAATGTAGATATAATTTATCTCCCTCCCTTACATATAATATAAAAATAATATGTATATATAGCTAGATAAATGTGATCAATCATATTGATTAATCACATATTCTCATATTGCTGTCATGTTGCCAACAATTATATTATTATCGACAATTACTGGCAATATGACAGCCGACAATTGGCTCTATCTGGGTATTATATCTCTGTGTTCTCTATCTTCTTTCTAAAAAATTAAATTAAAAAAATTCTATATAGAATTTTGTTTCAAACGTTTGATCAATTTTGCAAGTAATTGCAAGAGGAGCGTTATTATTGTATTATCGACGATTAAATCGGTCGACTCCCGCGGCCGCTGAAAGCCAAAGCGACGTACCAAAAAAAAATAAAATAAAATAAAATAAAAATAAAAAAAAAGATATCTTTTCTATTGTAACGAGCGCGCGCGGTGCGAGAGAGAGGCGGAAAAATCGAACATGGAAAATAAAACAATTATTGAATGGCGTATCGAGAGCGTGTATCTATTTCCACCTGCTATCCATTATTTCTGGAAAAAAGATTTCAAATCCCGGCATGATGATAATTCCACGAAATTCAATTTCCCGTGTCCCGCATGCAAGAACAATAAACACTCGCCGCTACTCGGTTATCATATGATACACAATCGGTCCGACGAATAAAATACAATTCGAGTACGTGATAAGTAATATAAAAATCGAGTATGTAAAATCAGTGAAAATCAGGAAAATATATAAATGAAATAAAAACTAGAAAATATAATAACGATATAAATAATAAATGTAATAAAATAAAGCGGATACAGTAATGTGTGTTAAGCGGTGAATGTGGAAAATGAGCATGGAAATTTTCGCCTCTCGACGCCTATGACGATTTCCTCTTCCGTTATCTGCTACATTCTTTTTTCTCTACAAGAGAACCTCGAGCCAGTATTTGATAATCATATCTTGAGAAATAGTTTCGGTGTCGCTCATCAGAGCGTTGGCATATTTTACAGAGCCGCTTACCGAATTGTTTTAAAACAAAACATTTCAGACATAAATTATTCATATCGTTGTGCTCTCTTTAATGTATACGCAAAGTGTGTTATAAACATCTCTTTTTTCCGTGTCTATTCGCGTCTGCTGCTTCCGTCATATTGTCATATCGAATTCGATTTCTTGTCATATTGAAGAGAACCTCGCTCAATCCAGTTGTCTCACATCAACTTTCTGTATTTATTTCATTATTTTCACTTGCATTAATTTCAATTGCAAATATCGAGATCATACAATGCTCGAAATGCGCAAGAACACATGTCTAATGACTCGATGATTGCATAATTTCGTCTCGTAAATAAACATGCTTCCTCAAAGCGTATCGGGTAAATGATAACGCATATTTGATAGTCACGAGCATTATAGTTCCGCGAGTAATCGTGCGTCTCCTCTTGGAGTGGATTTGGATAGACATCAGCTGATGGCTCTCCCTTGGCGGCTATTGACGGTCGCACGACTGGTAAATATTCGAGTGAGTTTACGTTTGCCAGGTGAAAAATTTCAAGTGATAGATTCCAGGCGAATAAGCGCAAAGTGACTCGCCAAAACTTTCAACGCATTGCCATGTGCCAACGTCGAACATCAACAAGCCGCGAGTCGGATTGAACTCTGGCACTCTGCCAACATAATCAGAGACCTCTAAATACAACGAGTCGATTGCGTTTGGAGCCGATCGTGAAGTAAACAATGGAATGTTCAATCTGTTGATTGTATCACGAAAATGGAGAATGAGAATTTCGTGCTTCCATCGGACGATTACTTTTTAATGATAGTGTTTTCAATTTGAAATTAATTTTCGAGAATATACAGAGTGTCTCAGACTTAACGGATCAGCCGTTAACGGTAGATTCCTGAGATCATTTGGAGACGAAAATCTTGATACCAAAATGCTGAGGAAGATGTAGGTTCGGCGCTACAGAAGATTAAAGATTACCAATCGACGTGTTACGTTCTCCTGTGTTCAGGACATAGCATATCAAAGGGCTCGTGCAGTGCGATAATATCGATATCGATAGAGGAATTCGATATAAAATAAAAAATACGACAAGTCAATAGTTTGAATATTTTCATGAAGTCTTCCTCAACATTTTGGTCTTAAAATTTTCTCCAAATGATCTGAGGAATCTGCTGACTTAATCAATGATCTGAGGAATCGGCTGATTCGTTAAGTCTGGGATATCTTGTATACACTTGAAAAGCAAATATGTTTCTCTCTAATTAAATTTCTCTTTCGATTGAGAAGATAATCGATTCTAAATTCTGTCATTAAGAGATGATGTAAAACATACAAGTAAAGAATATAATGAAAATGTACTGCTACAAGTAAAATACGTTCTCCTCTGTATCTTCGAATCAATCAAAAGCTGTTTGCTCCAAAATCAAATCCGCGATTATAAATTGTTCTTTCACATTACTTTATCTTAATACCCTTCATTTGATTGCACAATCGTTGATTCAAGCTTTACACATTTGTTCTATAATTTTGCAAAATCCTAACGATTACGACTTTAAATGTCACATATACGTATTTTACTTAAAGCGTCGCTCAATAAAATTGTTGTTATCATTGTACTCGCCAGCGATGAAACTTCTCTGTTTGCACAGGCTGAGAGATCGCATGGTCCGATATGCCGCTTCTTGTTCACCAGCACGGTTCATTCTGGCAAAGTGGTACCCTTTCAACTGTCAGACATCGGTGAAGGGATTCGAGATGTCATCGTGAAAGAATGGTATGGCATTGCGAGCCCGTTTCTTCCCTCTCGTACATTTATTCGGATCCAGCGACGATGCACTGTGAAATTTAATATAATATATTAGAAAAAATCTTCTAATAATATTTTAAAAATATTTTATTTCTTCTCGCTTTCTTTCTTTTAGAGAAAATTATTTATATATACAGGGTGTTTCAGACCACCCGTATCACCCATTTAAAAACTAGAGAAGTAGTTATTTCAAAACAGTAAAAACATTTTCTTTATAAATCAGGTACGCTCTATCGAATGGTGATATTTTCAATTTCTGATTCCGGCCGGAAATGGAAGATTCAGATCGGAAATGCATTTTTTTTAATGAAACCCTCTATCTTTTACAGCATATTCTTGTAGCTGACTTCGAGAGCTTTCCAAAACACTATAATAAATTATTTTTCCATGAAGTACTTTTCGAGTTATAAGACTTGAAATCATTTCTTAATTTTACATAAACCATAAAACATGTTGTAAAAGATTTTTCGATTATTTTACCTTAATACTTTTATGTACAAAATAATGAGAAGAATCAATTGATGTAAAGAAAACACTTAGTTGTTTCTAAGAAAAAATATATAATATATAATTTGCAATTAACAATTCCATTATTAAGATAAGATAATCGAAAAATGAATATTTTACAAGATAGTTTATGTAAAATTAAGAAATGATTTCAAGCCTCATAACTCAAAAAGTACTTCATGAAAAAACAATTTATTATAGTGTTTTCGAAAGCTCTCGAGGTAAGCTACAAGAATATGCAATGAAAAATAGGGGGTTCCATTTAAAAAAATGCACTTTCGGTCTGAATCACCTATTTCTGGTGGAACCAGAAGTTGAAAATATCCACCATTCGATAGAGTGCACTCGATTTATAAAGAAAATGTTTTTACTTTTTTAAAATAACCACTTCTCTAGTTTTTAAATGGATGGTCTGAAACATCCTGTATATATATATATATATTTGAGTTTTATTTAAAAAAAAATATATATATATTTTTTTAAATAAAACTCCAATTCATCTAACTTTTTATAATTAAATTACTCTACTATTTCGAATATATTTAATTAGAATACTAATGTGACACTTGATAGCACGCGGAATGTTTCAGGTTCGTGAAACCGGGTGACCGGGTGAGCCAGTTTGATGACATCTGTGAAGTGCAGAGTGACAAGGCATCGGTGACGATCACGAGTCGCTACGATGGCCTCGTCAAGACACTGCACTTCAACGTGGACGACGTCGCCATGGTCGGGACAGCATTGCTGGATATCGAGGTAGAGGACGATTCAAAGGATGCCGAGAAGGATTTGGAAGGAATTAAAGATGCCAAGAAGGATTTGGAAGGAATTAAAGATGCCAACAAGGACCAAGCGGTTGACGGTTCCGATCAGAAGAAGGAGACAGACGAGACGGAATCGCAGGATGATATCCTTGGGAAAGTATTGGCGACCCCAGCGGTGAGGAAAATTGCCATGGAGAACAATATAAAGCTGAAGGACGTGGCAGCGACCGGCAAAGATGGCAGGGTGCTCAAGGAGGATATACTGGCTCATCTGCGGAAGATTTCCGCGACTCCGGATGTTCAGACGAAAGTTTTTCCGGGGAAGGACATGGCGGGGAAGACGGTAGAACTGAAAGGATATACTAAACACATGTGGAAAACCATGACGAGATCTCTGGTAAGTCATCGAGGTATTAAAAATGTCTAAACTGTTTACAAATAAATTTAGATGCTATAATTTTAAATTCAATCAACGTTATAATTATTATACCTGAGATAAAAGAGCATCTTGTTTCTTTTAATATTATATTAATATTATATTAATATTATATTAATATAATATAATATAATATTAATTTAATATTAATATAATATAATATAAATTAATATAATATAATATAATATTAATTTAATATTATATTAATAATATTATATTAATATTTAATATAATATTAATAAAACTTTAAATTAATATTATATATTAATTTAATATTCCTTTAACATTAATATTTGACAATTTTTTAAATTCCTAGTTAAAGGAAAATTTATAAGAAAATTATTTTAATCTTCCTTTTTATATTCTTTTATATTTTATTATCAATTACAACAATGTAATTTTTTTATCGCGTCTAAGATTCTAGTATATTTTAATTTCAATCTACATTTCTTAATTATTTCCTTTCATATAATTCCAATATTGCCTATAATTTTTCTTTATTTCTATAAATTAATGAACTGTCTTCAGACTTTTTATAAAAAGAGAAACTTACAATTTTCGCGAATTTCTTGCAGAGTATACCACATTTCGTCTACAGCGACGAGTGCAACGTGGACCAAGTGATACAGTGTCGAAACAAGGTGAAGAACTCGTTGAAGGACGAGGGTATCTCTCTGACTCTTATGCCGTTCTTCATAAAGGCGGCCTCGCGAGCTCTGGAACGCTGTCCCGAGTTGAATGCCTGGTTGAACGAAGAGGACAAGACGTTGCGAATCCTGGACAGTCACAATATCGGCGTGGCCATGGACACACCGGAGGGTCTGGTGGTGCCCAACATCAAGAATGTGCAGAATCTCAGTGTTCTCGCGATCGCGCGAGAGCTCAACAGGCTCCAGGAGCTCGGCAGGAAGTCGTCGATACCGCTCGACGATTTGGTCGGCACAACGTTTGCGTTATCAAACATAGGTGTGGTAAGTATTAAACGGAGAATTATTGCGACCCAATCGAGAGTCATCGATTTGTCATCTTCATTGATACCAAAATTGGAATTTTAATCACACTGTAGCTTTTTTTAGCTTCGTTCAATTTACATCAATCAGTTATAATCAATAAAAATGACAAAATGATAGAAATCATGAGAATCCTGATTCCTATCAGAAGCTAAAAGTCGAGTTGCATTCTGGCAATTAGTCATATTGATTTACAGGTCGGTGGAACGTACACGAAACCGGTGATCCTGCCGCCGCAGATAATAATCGGAGCTTTTGGAAGGGCGCAAAAGGTGCCACGATTCGACGACGATGGAAAGATGGTTCCGGCCCAAATAATGTCCATCAGCTGGGCAGCGGATCATCGCGTTGTCGACGGTGTCACGGTCGCAAAATTCTCCAATTTGTGGAAGCATTACGTGGAGAATCCGGTGCATCTGCTGATGGGCGCATGATGAGGGATCTAATCTCGGAGTCTCGCTTGAAAAACTCGACGACGTGTTTCTCGGGTGCCATTCTTACGTTCTTCTAATGTCATTTTACGATAGAGTGTTTAGAATAAAAATATAACTGCAAATAAAGAAAAAAGTGTTAAGCTTTTGCTAACTTTTTTGTAAAGAAATGAAATTCCTCCTAGGAATTTAGGAATAATGGCGAGGATTTTTTTCGATTTTCCATGCAAATTTACTCGAGAGATCGCGAGCGTAAGAGAATCGAGGATACTTTTGTAAAAGTATCACGTCACTCGAGCACGATACTTAAGATTCGATCAGAAGAGACTTAAGGGCGTATCGTAAAACTGAAGCTTTTACGACGAGATGCGACATTGCATATGCAACGATCCGAGAAAAAGGAGGAGGAGCCACACTCGGCCACTTTTTCCAAATGATTAATGTTGTTTACATCGATACGATTTCTTGATGCAAAGTAATAACATCGTAAGATGAATCGCGTTTAAATCGCTTTGTACGTAAATATTAATTTATTTATTGCTGCACAACCAACTAGGACTTCTCGTTAAAGATCAGACATCTTTCACTAACATATTCAAAATGCATAGTAATTGTATAATAGAAGACGACGTCCGGTGGAGAACGCGAGTAATTTCTTTGTACATCGATCCGTTACAAACTATAAATTATTCATGTGACAACCATAATTGAACGCACGCTAACGAAGTGGTTGTACCGCGATAGAAAGATATTACAAGAGCGACAAATCGTTCCCCGGATAAACATGAATGAAATATTACAGTAATTAACATCATCGAATTTTCAAAAAGAAAAAAAGAAAAAAGAAAAGAAAAATCTTCCGGCAGGAACAAAATTCGCTTTAAAAATTCCTTTAACCGCTAAGGGCAAGTATAACATTGAAATGAAAGTGAAAACATCAACGTATCGCAAGTAAAAAGGTACAACCACTTGATTGCTTTCGCAAAAGTTTGCTTACATACGATTAGTCGCTTATCAATATATACATCCATAGGTACAACTTAGAGTTTCGTTTCATTCACACGCGCAAAATTTTAGATTCGCAATCACTCCATAACGATAGCGAGCCATCTCGAAGCGGAAGCGAGTTGGAATCGCGCTAAGAATCAATCGGTCAACGACTTTCACCTCGATTCTAAATTGCCCGAGAAAAAGAAAGCTCTAAATAAGAATGAGATAAACTCCAGGAGCTCTTTGTCCGGTCGAATTTGCGAAGAATCGAGCTCAATTGGGGCGATTCGAACGCGCTCCGATCGATAAATGCTTCGCTAGACACGTAATAGGTATCCAAAAGGTATAGTCAGTCTGTTTAGTTTACAATAGTAGAAAAGAGTACAATATGTGTGCTCGTGGTCCATGAAAGTGGAAACTTCTCCGTCAACGCATATATATTAATCACAATCAATCTCCTCTTTTCAATCTCCTTTTTCAATCAGTCCAACCGTTTCTTCTCGAGAGTCGTGATTGAAGAAGAAAACGGAGATCAGCTTCTTCATCTAATACTTCACCGCATCTTCTCGAGATCAAATGCAGCGGCAAGATGAGAAGAACGAACGACGAGCTAAAAGAGAATCAATCTATCGAATATATTTGTGAACAAGAAGAAAAGATAAAAACAAAGAAATCGCTTTTAATAAAATAATCCTCAGGTCGTCGCGACGTTAATAGAAGAATAAAGACGAACAAAAATTGTCGACAGAATCAAGTCGACGAAAAAATACTAACGCGTTCCTTATCGGATCTGACTAGGTATGAATAATTCTACTTTGACATTCTCTCGATACGCGAAGTTCTAACAATACCAAGGCGGCTTCCTCGATCGTAAACTTACTTAAAATCTTATACATCGTACGTAACATCGACGAAGAACGAAGATACAAGAACAGACACTAACTTAACTTAATAACAACGAGTAATTAATCTAACGCGCTGGCGCTTCCAGACCTTCCGACATTTCTCCTTCGAGCAAGAGGTCCTTGATCCTCGAGATTCTCGATCGACATTTTTCGAGAACCAATATTTTAGCTCTATATATTTTTGCAATTAACGATAATCAATAGCTCGGCATTAACTATGCAATATCGCTAAATTGCGAAGTCAATTGTACAAATAAAATTAAGCGAACTGGACTCGTGTTTGCACAAATATTGAAATATGTAGACTCGATTTTTGCGAAGGAAAAATGCGAGATGTCTGGCGCAGACGTGGAGCTTTTGCGTCCACGTCGACTTGAATTATAAACTTGAATTATAACAATGCGCACGATATATATATACATATATAAACGCAACATACATATATATAACCGAATAACGATTTCATTTGTGCTACCAATCTTCAGTCCTCCACGTCCTTCTTTTTCTCTCTGATATTCCCTCTATTTGCGCGTCATCCTTTTATCGCCTTCTTCTTATCGCGCAAAAATCTCCATTTATTTTATCTCGCTTGTTGATCGACAGTATCACTCGTGCGATCATTAATCGTCATGATTGTTCCTTCAACGGGGAAAAAAACAATTCGGCGAGCAATTGCCGAAATAATCGCTAAATCAATCGCACTCCGGAAGACCTTTTCATGCGTGGTCTCGAGATAGCATATATAATCTAATAATATTAATAATATTAATAAGAAATCAAATAACATGGTACACAAGTGTGAGACGCACGAAGCTGATGCGGCTTTATCCTTAAGCACTGGCACAATGAAACTTTTCCTTAAAATTTACATATTCATTATACATGTATAAAATAATCAAAAATTTGCATATATATATATATATTATATATATTTTATAAAATTTATAGATGTTATACAGAGTGTTTCAGACCACCCATTCAAAAACTAGAGAAGTGGTTATTTGAAAAAAGTAAAAACATTTTCTTTATAAATCGGGTGCACTCTATCGAATGGTGATATTTTCAACTTCTGGTTCCGGCCGGAAATAGGTGATTCAGAAAGTGCATTGTTTTAAATGGAACCCCCTATTTTTCATGCATATTCTTGTAGCTTACCTCGGCTTGAAATCATTTCTTAATTTTGTATAAATCATAAAATATCTGGTAAAATATTTATTTTTCGATTATCTTACCTTAATACTTTTATGTACAAAATAATGAGAGGAATCAATTGGAACATACAGTATGTTTTCTTTACACTAATTGATTTCTCTCATTATTTTTACATAAAAATATTAAGGTAAGATAATCGAAAAATCTTTTACAACATGTTTTATGGTTTATGTAAAATTAAGAAATGATTTCAAGTCTTATAACTCGAAAAGTACTTCATGGAAAAATAATTTATTATAATGTTTTGGAAAGCTCTCGAGGTAAACTACAAGAATATCCAATGAAAAATAGGTAGTTCCATTTAAAAAAATGCACTTCTGGTCTGAATCGCCTATTTCCGGCCGGAATCAGAAGTTGAAATTATCACCATTCGATAGAGCGCACCCGATTTATAAAGAAAATGTTTTTACTTTTTTCAAATAACCACTTCTCTAGTTTTTAAATAGATGGTACGGGTGGTTTAAAACACCCTGTATAATGCGTCGAATACATATTAACCTAATTATTAATATAATTTGTTTCCAGTAGATATATTCTATGTAGTGTCTTCAATTAATACATCTCGTATACTGATGTAAGCATTGAAATATAAACGAAATATCGTCTTTAATATTATTTAACACAGTAATGGAAGGATTGGAGATGCATCCTTCGTTAATATTATAAAAATATGCGCCAGTGTTGAAGGATCCTAAAATGACGGTTGTTCTGCGGTCGTTCAAAGTGTGAATTTTTGAAAGGAGTCAAGAGAGAGAAATCCGTAGTGGATAATCTGCGTCGCGATCTGTTGAACGACTCTGGGGAGACTCTGAGACACTGACACTGAAGTATAAACATTATTATCGATATAAGTACGGCACATAGAAGAATATTTTCTTTTCTCTTCTACTCAGACAAGCACGACAAGGATCCCACAGACAAAGAGAAGCGTCTCTATTACTAATAATAACCCCGAATGTTCAATTACACCAAAATCGTCCGATTCGAGTAGCTGCGTTTTTTGGTTTGTCGCCTCAAAGGGAATAATAATCGAACATTCGACTGAAATGTAACATCCTGATTTTACTCTCATCTCCCCCATCTTTACAACGTCGATCAAACCATAGAATTTATAGCTTTGCCGTACGCAATAACAATTACCATAGTCTCAACAACTGATCGCTATACATTCGAATCACGTTAAAAAGGATTCGATTACAATAAAACGGAGTCCACACGCTCCTCCAAAAGTATGTAGCCGAATCTCGTCTGTAGATTCCTCGAGGAATTCGAAGTCGATTTTCTTCCTTGGCAGAAAATTTGTAATCAATACTAGAGATATGAAAGACGTAACAGATTAATTTTACTTGGTACCTTTCGGTCGACTTTCTTTAGTTGACTTTAGTCAACTAGTTAGAAGAGAAAATCAACTTCAAATCGCACAAGGAGAAGTGGGTCGGCAAAATAGCTTGTAGAACTCTCTTTAACAAACACTTTGACACGCGGGGATAATTGGGAGCTCTATTTACACCGCTGGAATCTGTGGGAACCTTGTCTAACTTTCCTTCTCTTCTACAGATATAAATTTGTTTATATATATATATAATATATATGTATATGCATATATCTTTTTTTCTCAATATATGTTATGTATATGGATAATAAATAGTACTTTGTTTTCTGGCACATTGTCGGCACTCTCGTCGAGGAGAGAACGCACAGATATAGATAAATCAACTATTCTATCAACATCATCATCCGCACACGCGCGGAGCTAGAGATTTTGGAAAAGACGTTATTGTTCTAGTCGAGGAGGAGCTATGATAACGGATAGATTGCTCATTTAATTTGTCCGCATAGATAGAGTGTTTGAAAAATAACATACTCTATAATATTATATCCTCACGAGGATCATCACACACACTTTTTTCGTATCCTGCGTCGATCGCGAAACAATCAACGGCAGTATCTCAGCTCGTTTACAATCTTATTCGACACAAATATATATATATATATATATATATATATATATATATATTTATGTTTGTATACAGAATGCCCCATTTTAATCGATGCACACAAATATTGAAATATTATTGAAAAATATTTCACATTCCTAGGAAAGATTGGGGAATTTCAATATTATTGATAATCTCGAATAAACTCAAATCTTGTTTGGTACTCATTTAATGGTTTATTTTCTTTTTAATTAATATTGCTTCAAAGAGATATGATGAAGATCGAAAAGATGAAGATGATTTTTACTTAGTAAAATAAAAAAATTAGATATCATGTTTTTATCACACGTAATCTCTTCCCCTCAAAATCCTTAAATTTCACTTGAAACATTTTTCAATAGTACAAATAATCCCAATAATTGCAAATGGATCAATAATATGGCAGGCGCTCTGTACATCTCTCTCATTTTCTCGCGAACGTGACGCGTTCATCGCGCGATTCATGGATTTTTATTAAAGAATATATTTAAATATATGTATATATATGTTAGAGCTATATAAAATGTACTCAGTCTGAAGTATGTAAAGCGATCGTACGTCATCTAAAAGAATTAGAAAAAGTTTTCCCCTTTGTGTTTTTTCTTCGAATAACTTACAATCATTGGTGGCGACTTATCATCATAGAAACAACAGCACCGGTGGCACGCAGAACGGCGACGGCGTTATTATGATCAGATTTGGTGAAATCAATACCGTCTACTTCCAGGATCTTGTCTCCCGGTCGAAGAGTACCCTGAGCTGGCCCGTCCGGATTCACCTTCGTCACGATTATTCCCTTCAAAAGGGATATATATCAGTTTAATGCGAGAATAAAACCCGACATTGAAATTAATACGTATATTATTCTTCTACTCACGGTCTCTGCACCCGCTACTCCGCCAGCTATGCTGAAACCGAGACCTGGATTCTTCTTTATTTGAACAGGCAGCTATGGACAAATTTAAAAAATTATTTAAAATTTAAAAGCATTTAAAATTAAATTAAATTAAATTAAATTTAAATTTAAATTTAAAAAATTAAAATTTAAAAATTTTAAATTAATTTAAATTAAAATTTAAAAAATTATTTAAAATTTAAAAGCATTTAAAATTATTATTATATTTTTTAAATTATAGAAAAAAATTGCTGAGAAAAATTATTTGTAATAAAGAGAAAACTAATTCATTTAACTAATTAATATTTAATTAATGAATTTAGTGAATTAATGAATATTTAATTTATAAAATATATTTTATATATTTATATATTTAATTATTATATATTTAATTATTACATAACTTATTTAAAAATTAATAAAATATACACCACATTTGCGTTTCTGTGAGGACCGAACATCAATTTGAAATTTAAAAGCATTTAAAATTATTATTATATTTTTTAAATTGTAGAAAAAACTGAGAAAAATTATTTTTAATAAAGAGAAAACTGATTCATTAATTAATATTTAATTAATAAATTTAGTGAATTAATGAATATTTAATTTATAAAATATATTTTATATATTTAATTATTATATAACTTATTTAAAAATTAATAAAATATATACCACATTTGCGTTTCTGTGAGGACCGAACATCCATTTGAACTTTGGCTTTTTCTCCGAGGCAGACATTTCGCTCAACGCAGGACTCGCGTGTTCTTTGAGGCTCTCGACGTTGCTCGTGTCGTCCTGAGATTTACTATCCGTATTGAGATTCGGCGTGTCTCGACCCGAGCTTGTCTCGTTCTTAGCGACAGCAAGAGCGATGCTGGATTCGTCGGCGACGCTTCTGCTTGTTTGAACGGGAGTGACGACGTTTGCTCGACCGACATTCGGCGCCTCGACTAAATTGACGTTGTCGCATGAATTGTTGTTCGTGACGTTCCCGTTCTGCAGCTTCCTCGATCGATCGAGCGCCTTTGCCGACGCCGATAACGGGCTGCGATATTTCTTTCCCGTTACCGGCGACGTAGGGATGCCGGAGTAAGCCACGTTTAACGTTCTGTTCGCGTCGTATTCCTCCGGAACCTTGATCGAGTTGGCGTCGTTATTCGAGTTTTCCACGTGCTTTGTTTTGAGAACGGGAATTTTGCTCGGTTTGAAGGCCCGATCGTTCTGCTCGGAATCGCCGCTGGCATCCAGATTCGGCGCGCAAATTTCATCCGCCGTCACTCGGTCGAGAGGATCCATCCGTCCGTTATTCACTGACGCGTTTGAATTAACGATATTCGTCGAATCACCTGATACTATGTATTCCTCAGCCTTCACCAAGTCGGAATTCGTATCAAGGTTCTTCTGTTTCGATACGTCTGGAAACACCTCGGTCGAGTTTAGCGACGAGTTGAAAGGTAACGAGAGTGGAGCTAAATGTGGGTCCGCTTCGATCGCTGGAAAGATAAAGATTCGTGTCCAAGATCTATTTTTTCCAGAGTTTTAAACTTTTACAAGTCACTGCATTCGAGAGAAAACAAATAGAAAGATAAAAAAATATTATTATATATTATTTATTAAATTAAATTTATTATTCATTAAAGAGTCTTAATAATAATATATAATATTTTTATAATAATATATTATTAATAATATCTTACACATATATATATATATATATATATATATATATATATATACAGGGTGATCCCGAACGTTCGAAGCCAGACTTTGAGGTCTTATAGGAAATTTAATTCTGAATAAAAAATTTCCTATAAACATGGGTCGAAAAATGCTTCTTTAAGAAGTTATCGCTCAAAAACCTCTGATGAAGGAAGAGCAAAAGGTGAAAAGAAAATGAAATAAAAAGAAAATGGAACTAAATAAATTTCTTGAAAAAAAACTTGATAAAAATAAAAAATAAATCTTTTTCTTTTATGAAAATAGTTAAAAAAAATTATTTTATTTTCATAAAAGAAAAAGATTTTTTTTTTTTTTTTTTTCAAGAAATTTATTTAGTTTCATTTTCTTTTTTCATTTTCTTTTCACCTTTTGTTCTTTCTTCATCAGAGGTTTTTGAGCGACAACTTCTTTCAAGGAAGCATTTTTCGACCATGTTTATAGGAAATTTTTTGTTCAGAATTAAATTTCCTATAAGATCTAAAAGTCTGGCTGGAATGTTCGGAACCACCCTGTATATATATATATATATATATATATATATATATATATATATGTATAATTTATTAATAATATTATATATACTATCATATAATATTATATATTATTAATAATATATAATATATATTATATATTATATATTATTATTAATAATATATTATTAATAATTATATTATTAATAATATATATATTATATATTATTAATAATAATATATAATAATATTATATTATTATACATTATTATTAAGACTCTTTAATTCCCGACGATAACGTACGATTGTTGAATTGCTGGAAAAGAGCGGCCTTCTTGGAAAACGCTGCCGCGATGTGATATGGTGGCGGAGCTGGAGGAACGTCGCACGATTTCGGCACAACGTTTATCCGCGCTGTCTGCTTGCCGTCTGTCGCATCGACTGTCGTCTTGTAGGGTTCGATAAACTTATCAGACTCGACTATCTTGGCCGTATTCGCCTTGGAATACTCGTCCGGTTTCCACGTGGAGTTGACGTAGTCGGATACCGTTGGCGTTTTCGCGATGTATTCTGACGTGGGATTGCGAATGTACTTGGCCTCCCGGATATCCGGGCTCTTTTCTTTCGCCAACACGGTCTTGTTCGCCTCGTCGGACGATTCCTCGGACACCGAGTGTTCTGCCGTTCCAGGTTCAACCGGTCTGTTGCTCTTACTGTAGCTTTTCGCCGTGTTACGATCGATAGAGATTATAGACGAAGGCGTGTTCTAAAAAAGAAGTGATCAGTATTGTCAGCGACTAGATTAAACACACAATTCTTATCCTATGCAACAATTATTTGGATTGTTTTACTTTTTAAATCTATTGTCATATAATATAATTATTATACAGGGTATTTCAGACCACCCGTACCATCCATTTAAAAACTAGAGAAGTGGTTATTTGAAAAAAGTAATAACATTTTCTTTATAAATCGGATGCGCTCTATCGAATGATATTTTCAACTTCTGGTTCTGGCCGGAAATAGGCAATTCAGACCAGAAGTGCATTTTTTTAAATGGAACCCCCTATTTTTCATTGCATATTCTTGTAGCTTAGCTCGAGAGCTTTCCAAAACACTATAATAAATTATTTTTCCATGAAGTACTTTTCGAGTTATGAAGCTTGAAATCATTTCTTAATTTTATATAAACCATATAAAATATCTTGTAAAATATTTATTTTTCGATTATCTTATCTTAATACTTTTGTAAAAATAAAAACAGAAAAATGTAAAAATAATGAGAAATCAATTGGTGTAAAGAGAACATACAATTGTTTTTAAGAAAAAATATGGAATTGATAATTGCAAATTACATATTTTTTCTTAGAAACAATTATGTGTTTTCTTTACACCAATTGATTCCTCTCATTATTTTGTACATAAAAGTATTAAGGTAAGATAATCGAAAAATGAATATTTTACAAGATATTTTATGGTTTATGTAAAATTAAGAAATGATTTCAAGATAGAAAAATAATTTATTATAGTGTTTTGGAAAGCTCTCGAGGTAAGCTACAAGAATATGCAATAAAAAATAGGGGGTTCCATTTAAAAAAATTTCTGGTCTGAATCGCCTATTTGCGGCCGAAATCAGAAGTTGAAAATATCACCATTTGATAGAGCGCACCCGATTTATAAAGAAAACCTTTTTACCGTTTTGAAATCATTCTCTAGTTTTTCATTTCTCTTTTTCATTTCTCTAGTTTTTAAATGGGTGGTACGAGTGGTCTGAAACACCCTGTATATTGTATTATATTATACTATGTTACTGAAATTGTTTATAGCTAAACGATTTTAAAGTGTTTATTGTGAACAAATATTGTCTTGCTATCGTGAAACGACGAATGAATGACAGACTTACTCTTTGATCGTGAATGGACTGATGATGCAGATTACGAGCGTGCCTAGCGAGGTTGCGTAGCTCCTTGGGATAAGGGGTTGGTGCTCGATGAAGTTGTCTGGGGACTTCGGAATCTACCTCAGCAGCGAAACATATTCTCTTGCCGGTTCCGATGATTGAACTCGAAATCGGTCCTGTGGTCTGCGCCATTTCTATGGATTCGATTAAAATTATAAATATATGATTAAACACACACAATTAATAATGAAAAATTATTTGAGTATTCTTCATATTCGAAGATATTTCTTGATATTTTATATCGATTCCTTGGTATATATATTTCTCTCTCTCTCTCACCATTTCATTCCTCGTCTTCGTGTTCTTCTTCCACTAGTAGCGTGCACATAAATATTGCATCTTATCGTTACATGAATATAATGTCAAACGAAGCATGCAATAGTGTAAACAAAGACAAGCCACTGCATCAATTTTGATATTTAATTTAATATAATGTAATGATAATTTAATTTAAATAATTATACACATGTATAAAAAACAAAGTCAATTATTTTTTATGTTATTGAAAAGAAATTTGAATGAATTTTATAATAAGAACGAAATATGTGAGAATTTATACTAATTATAAATAAAAATATTAAATCAAACTATTTTTTTCACTCGTTCCAATATCCTTCATAGAAAAGAACAGATAGAAAACTCACGTTCCAGATCCTGCCGTGGTTTCTGGGGCAGCATGAAACAGCTCAGCACCATCATGTCCTCTTCGCAGTTGAACTCTTGTTGCAGCGGCACCAACGGTTGACTCTGATTGTCGCTCAGCCACAACGCCTTCAGATTGCTCAGATTGAGCATGGAGACCGGTAGAAACTTGATGCAGTTGTTGACAAGATTAAGCACCCGCAACGAAGACAAGTGGCCGAGCTCAGGCGGCACGCGAGTCAGATTGTTCGATCGCAGGGAGAGTAGGGACAACGCCGTGCAGCTGCCAATCTCGGCCGGCAACGCCCGCAGATAATTATTGTCCGCGTTGAGACAGTGCAGCTTGCGCAACAAGCCTATCGAAGATGGCAAGTACTCGAGAAAGTTCTTAGTGATTATAAGCTCCTCTAAGCTCGACATCTGGCCGATGTCGTTCGGCAGTGCGTTCAATTGATTGTCGTCGATCTTGAGGGTGACGATCGTGCGCAGGTAGCACAGGGTGTCGGGCAGCTCGTACATCTCGTTCGAGGACAGATTCATGATCCCGATGTCGCGCCAGCCGCGTATCTCCAACGGGAGCGCGTGTATCGCATTCATCGTGCAGTCGAAGTGGTTCAAGCGATAGAGCTGCTCGACGTTCGCCGGGACACGCCTGATATCATTGCCATCGATCCACAATTCTGTGAGATTGATGAGATCCCCAACGACTTCAGGCTGTTACAAATAATACATACATTACTATCGCGCGTTTGTACCCTCATATGCTTCTATCAAAGATGCAACATCAATTGGAATATTAAGTAAAGTCTACTTGAAATTTATAATTCTGTCAATCATCAATTCTTTCTCTTCCAATTTAGATTTGGAATACCTCATTTATGTAAAAATTAAATTATCTGAATGAATAAAGTATCAGGGTAAAATTATGTAGTATTATTTTTTACTCTATTATTATAGTTGTTTTAAATCATAAAATTTTATTTTAATTAAATTGTACAGTTTTTTTGTATTTGTATATGTTTCTGTATATGTTTTTGTATTTTAGTTAAATTGTACAATTTTTAAATTTGTACAGAATAGAGAGTTAATGAAGATGTTTGATAAACATATTATTGGCAAAAATAAGCTTTAGCAGAAAAAATTTAAGAAACGGAATTATATTAATTCTATTTTATCAAAACAAAATAGAATATAATTCCGTTTCTTAAATTTTTTTCTGCTAAAGCTTATTTTTGCCAATAATATATTTATCAATCAAACATCTTCATTAACTCTATATTCTGTACAAATATTTAACTAAAATAAAATTTTATGATTCAAAACAGCTATAATAATAGAGAAAAAAATAATACTGCATAATTTTACTCTGATACTTTATTCATTCATACAATTTAATTTTTATATAAATGAGGTATTCCAAATCTTAATTGGAAGAGAAAGAATTGCTGATAGAATTATAAATTTCAAGTAGATTTTACTTTAATAGAATTTTAATATTGAATTTAGTTATAAAGACTTAATTTTTAATTTAATGTTAAAAATGATAAAGCTTTAATAAATGTTTTTTTTTTTTCAAAATATTCTGCAATTTTGAAATATCTTGCAAATAACATGTATATAAAAAAGCAAACAAGCAGAATTTTAGTTTAGAAAATTATTCATAATCTTACCAACTCTGTGAAGTCATTGTTGCCGATATCGAGCCTCTGCAAGTTGACGAGACGGCTCATACTCTTAGGCAACGTCATCATATTATTCTCCCGCAGCTCGAGCGTCCTCAAGGCTGACAGTCGTCCAAAGTTAGCCGGCAAGTATTCTATATACGCGTCATTTATGTAAAGCTCGCGCAAACCAACGATATGCGTTATAGCGTCCGGAAAACGATCGAAGGGATTGACACTGATATCTATCGAGCGAAGACTCTTGCATTCTTTGATACTGTCTGGCAAGTCCTTTATACCTACGACAAAAATATTCGTGTAACAAAAATATCAAACCTAAAGAAATACAGATTAGACATGTGTTTTTATAAAATCGAGAGTTTTGAAACACAACATAATGGTTCAATAAAGATGTACTGACTGTTTTTACTGAGATCTAAGTGTTCCAGGTTGATTAACGACGCTATGGCGGGTGGTAACGTAGCAATCTCATTATCGCTAAGCGAGAGCACTCTCAACTCGTGGCACTGGAACAACGGCCTGGGAAGATCTTTTATCTGAAATAGAATTACCAGAAGGAGATATTAGGTATCATCTGTCGTAATTAAACATACTCTATTTCTCTAATGAATAATATCATTGAATACTCACTCTATTGGCGTCGAGATACAACTTTTCCAATGTTCTTTCATAAATGAACACATCGGGTGGTACATCATAGAGATTACAGTGATTCAGTTGCAGCTCGCAAATGTCCTCTTCCTGCGTTCTCAGACAAGCGGCGCACTGCCACCAAGCGCTACCCATTTCATGTGCGTACAGCTACATGGAAGACAATTGCATTAAGTATATTCTTACATTTTCATCCCGATTATTACTATCCAAAATAAAGAAGATATACACATTTTTATATATTTAATATAATATTTATATATTTAATTTATATTATTTATATATTATTTATATATTTAATTTATATTAACATATTTAACATATTTAATATAATAATTTTATATATCTAATAACATTTTCTATATTAATGTCAAACTTTTATCTCGGCTTCCCATGAACGTCAGGAACATCCGACACAAATTTTTATATATTTAGTATAATATTTATATATTTAATTTATATTATTTATATATTTAATTTATATTAATATATTTAATATAATTTTATATATTTAGTATAATATTTATATATTTAATTTATATTAACATATTTAATATAATAATTAATATAATAATTTTACATATTTAATAACATTTTCTATATTAATGTCAAACTTTTATCTTGGCTTTCCATGAACATCCAACACAAATTTTTATATATTTAGTATATTTATATATTTAATTTATATTTATATATTTAATTTATATTAATATATTTAATACAATAATTTTATATATTTAGTATAATACTTATATATTTAATTTATATTAATATATTTAATATAATAATTTTATATATTTAGTATAATACTTATATATTTAATTTATATTAACATATTTAACATAATAATTAATATAATAATTTTACATATTAAATAACATTTTCTATATTAATGTCAAACTTTAATCTTCGCTTTCCATGAACTTTCAGGAGCACACGATGTCCCCAACCACGTAGCCCCATCAAAAAGCATATCTGTCAGACCTGTCGAGAGATACTCGGGATGATCTACCTGTGTGATGCTCTGAGGAACGATCTCGCAATCCAAAGGCTCGACGCCGACGATCATCCGCGGGGACGAGGTGCCGCCGAGGGTCGCCCTGTCACCGCGTCCTGCCGTCGAGGCGAGACAACGCAACGGCCGGGGATCGGCATCGCCGGCGATGGAGACGTCGTAGGGTGCTCGCGGTCGACCTGGTGAGGCTGAGGGGAGAAACGTCAAGAGGTGTCGCTCTTATTACGGCTCACGCTGATCAGTCGCGACGCCGGCGCTGCTCTTCCCATGCGCATATCTCACTCCCGCGTCATCGCGCGTCGTCGCCGCGGACAGCCCGGGGAAGCGAGAGACCCGATGCACGCGACTCCCTCCACCCTGCCTTCCTCTGCCACCCTCGGGAGACCCCGCGTCCGCGAAATGGGACAAAGAACCGCGAAACAAGCCCTCGTGAATCCTCTCCTCAACTGCCAGTGTTTTATCGGACGGGTTCTCTCTCTGTCGCGCATGCGCCTCGAATGCCGATGGCAGCCAAGTTCAATCGGAGAGAAGGCTGAGAGATGTCATGTCATGCTCTTTTAGGTGATCCCTGAAAGCGATACTCCCTCTATGAACATTGAAAACGTGGACATGAACTATGAAGCTAATGTTCATGAATGTTCTCAGAGGGTATAATGTGCACAATTTCTGGTTTCGTTCCGTGCTATGTGCATGAAATGTCGGTAGCATTAGAGTGTAACACTTATGTATATAAATTGATAGTAAATAAATTATTCAATTATTCATGAAAGATACTGTAATCTTTCAATGTAATGTTTGAAGATGAAATAATAAATATTTTTCTATATTCATTCCCATATTTATATATTTTTATTTACCAAACACAAAATGCCTGCTGTGGAAACATTTTTAACTATATTTTTATAAATCTTAATTAGCAGTAAACTGATTAATTAGCAGTGATAATTAGCAAACTGATCTTTGATATTTATTAATCATTTTTTTAATTATTTAAAAATTTAATTATTAATTCACATGCTCCAGGTAGAATATGAAACTCATAATGACATCATTATGACGTCATCTAAAAGTCACTTTAGAAAAATCATAATGATTTCATTTGATATACTTTTAACAATGTTTTGGTGACTTATTTTTGATATTAATTCTAGCGAACTCGATCTGCTGGAGAATATGTATACTTCGCGTATAAAATCTTAAGAATCAATCATAATAATATAATTTTTTATATATATTACGCAATTATTTGTTTATTTCATTATTCATGTATATTTTAATTATATTTAAGCAACATAATCTTTTCAAAATTATATAATACGATTATTGAACTTAAAAATTTATGATTCTTTTTGTCTCTTTAATTCTTAATCTTTAATTAATTTTTTAATTTTTTGTTTAGGTAACTTTTAAGTAATAAGTAAAATCATGATGCCGTCTTCTACCAAATATGCACGAAATGTCGGCACCAGAGTATAACAAGACACTTATGTATATAAATTGATAATAAATAAATTATTCAATCGCGAAAGATACTATAATCTTCCAATGTAATGTTCGAAGATGAAATAAATATTTTTCTATATTCATTGCCATATTTATATTTATTTACCAAACACAAAATGCCTGCTGTGGAAACATTTTTAACCATATTTTTATAAATCTTAATTAGCAGTAAACTGATTAATTAGCAGTAACTGATTTTTGATATTTATTAATCATTTTTTTAATTATTTAAAATTTTAATTATTAATACATGCTCCAGGTAGAATATGAAACTCATAATGATATCATTATGACGTCATCATGATTTTATTTATCACTTGAAAGTTACCTAACAAAAATGATTAAAAAATGAATTAAAGATGACAAAAAGAATCATAAATTTTTAAGTTTCTTAATAAATATCAAAGATTAGTTTATTAGCACCAGAGTATCAGACACTTATGAATATAAATTGATAGTAAATAAATTATTCAATCATGAAAGATATTGTAATCTTCCAATGTAATGTTTAAAGATAAAATAAATATTTTTCTATATTCATTGCCATATTTATACATTTTTATTTACAAAACACAATATTTTATATATATATTACGCAATTACTTGTTTGTTTAATCATTCATATATATTTTAATTATATTTAAGCAACATAATCTTTAAAATTATATAATGCGATTATTGAACTTAAAAATTTATGATTCTTTTTGTCATCTTTAATTCATTATTTAATTATTTTTGTTTAGGTAACTTTTAAGTAATAAATAAAATCATAATGACGCCATAATGATGTCATTATAAGTTTCATGTTCTACCTAACCTAGAGCATGTATTAATATATAATTAAATTTTTAAATAATCAAAAAAATGATTAATAAATATCAAAGATTAGTTTACTACTAATTAACTGTTTCTATAAATCTTAATTAGCAGTAACTGATTAATTAATCAGTTTACTGCTAATTAAGATTTATAGAAATACGGTTAAAAATGTTTTCATTCCACAGCAGGCATTATTATGATTCTTAAGATGATTGATTCTTAAGATGATTTTTTCTATCGACATTTGTTCTTTCGGATAGATATTCAAATTACTCAGAGAGAGAGAGAGAAAGAAAGAGAAAGAGAGGAGGAGAGAGGATTTGAGATATTCAAATCACTGTAGTTGCCTTTTTTCTATTTTCTCAATTACTGTCTCTGTTTCTTTTATTTTATTCAAAAATATTAATATAATTAAAAATAACATATATATATATATATATATATATAAATAACATATATATATATATATATATATATATATATAATTTTGATATCTCTCTTAGACTGACTCTTTCCCTTCAACATCCTGTCCCACATGGGTAACCCTATCTAACTAGAGTCGGCATTCATAATTCACTTTTATATTTAAGATCGTCTTAAGTAAGTTGGAAAATACAACTATTTTATTAACTGAACGAAATCTCAAGACATCTAAGATCATACTTAAGATTATTTTAAATATAAAAATAGTCTATATGAATATCAGCGTATTATACGTTACCGCCGGCATAGCTCTTAGGTTAATTAGAGTATTCAAACTTCCTCACGCGGCAAATGCCTCTGTTAAGATGGAGATACGAGGAGGAAAAAAATTTTTTTTAATTTTATTTTTATTTTTTTTTTCAATTTCTTTCAATCTTTCAACAGAATTTAACACAAAAGTGAAATATAATTTGAAACTTAATACAAAATAATATTTCTTTATTACATGGAATAATTTATTACGCAAAAATGTCCAAAATATACGTATAACATGAAATTTACTAAAAATTTTTATATCAAGACAAATCCGAGTAGTATTGATTAATTACGCAATTTATCATTAATAATCGATATACGATAATATAATAGAATAGATTTAATAAGTTTTATGTAACATAATATAATCGTGATTAAAAGAGTCATTAATAAAATTATTGATCATTTTTTCGATCGTAGAAAAAAGTATTTGCATTACTGGCACATTTTATGTAGATTATCAAAAGAAATATTTAAAATACGAAAAAAATAAAATAAGCTTCGATGTAAATCAACAATTAAATTAAAATAAATCGCGATTTAAAATTCGCGAGCAAATGCGAATAAATAAATCAATAATAATCGGAATATTCGATTACGAGAATTATATGTACAATTTTTATATGATAATCAAAACCATCAATAGATACGCACGCGACATAATTATTATCACACAAATGATGATACACGAATATATTTTGATAAACATTTGTGGTTCGTATTGTTTATAAATATAAAATTCACTGTTCAATTTATTTGTGATTAATACGCGATTTTATACAAATTTCGCAATTGAAAATAAAATACATATCCTACCTCGCGCATAAGATAAGCTAAATAAGATAAAATGAGTTTTATAAGCTTTAAAATATAATTAAAAAATCATGTTATCGCGTTTAATATAGAATTGAATGATTTTATCAAGGTCCCTCTAATAATCGATGTAATAGTAGAGTTTAATAAGATTTAAATAATGTAAAGAATCATGATTAAAACAGTCATTAATGAAATTATCGATCATCGTTTAAATTATAAAAGAAAACATTTATATTATTAGAGCATTTTACGCGGATTATTAAAGACAATATTCAAAGACGTAGAAAGATAGACAAAGCTTTGATATATAAGCTTTGATGTATAAGTCAACGATTAAATTATAAGATAATATTAAATTATAGAATAAATCGCGATTTAAAATTCCTGAGAAAACGCGACGAATAAATAACTCGAATATTCGGATTATCCGATTGCAATATGTGTATATCTTTTATAATTGAAGCGTCCTCAATTACATTAGATATATATAATAGACAATATTATATCGCACGCGATATAATTATTATCATATAAATGCGAAGATGTTTTGATAGACAATTTGATGTCTGTAATGTTTACAAATATAGTATTCACTATCCGAGTCATTTGCGAATCTTTATAAGAGAAATCGCGATTTGAATTCACGCAAAAACGCGACGAATAAATAAATTGATAATATGTGGAATATTTGATCGCGATACGTATAATTTTTATAATATAATAATCCTAGCTCTCAATAAACACGAGTACGATATAATTATTATCACATTAATTATTATCACGTTAATTATTATCACGTAAATATACAAAATCAAAGATATTTTGACAAACATTTGAGTTCTGTAATGTTTGCGAATATACAATTCACTGACCGATTTATTTCCGAATTTTCATAGGATAAATCGCGATTTAAAATTCGCGATAAAGCGCGACGAATAAATAAATCGATAATATTCAAAATATTCGATTGCGTATAATGTTTATAATATAATAATCGAAGCCGTCAGATACGCGAGTAACATACCGATAAAAATATCCGATAAAAAGAGAAATGATCTTAAAAATGGAGAATGCTTAACATTTTGTTTCTACATCAGATTTCGCAAAATCAATCTGCAAAGAAAAGTTAAGTGATCCATTGAATGTCGGGAACTTCAATGTAGGAGGGAACAAATCCTGGATCTTCCGGACTATTCCCGATAGCAATGATTTCAGTAATATATCAACGACGAAACAATTATTCCTCGTCATTATCTTCATTACGAAATTGATATGCACGTCAGAAAACATGTTCTTTCATTATTAAGAAATATATTTCTTTATTGAAAATTAAATGGATATAACGATTTTTTTATAAAAATGTGATTACGAACAATTATATTTATAAATAATAAAATACATGCATCATTGGAGTTGTGTTAAATGTGCGAACACAATAATTTTGAGTACCATTCGCGCGCGCGAGACGAATCGAACCCGATATCAGCAAGATTTAACAAATTTTAATTCAAATAGTGTGCAAAATGAAGTAAATCAAATAATTTTAAATAATTAATTTTATATTAATTCTTTAGATTCTTATTTTTATAACGTTTAAACTAATAATTTTTTTTCTTTTAATCAATATCTTACTGATATAGAGGTACCCATTCGATTTGTCTCTAAATTTTCAAGTATTCGCACATTTTATGAAACATTCATGTATAATTTCGCGTATATATAATATATAACATTAATAAAAATTATAAAAATATTTTGAATACGTGAATTTATGTATGTATTTTATTATACATATGTATAAAATGGTATATATCTAAAAACTAATATTTCAAAATGGCAATGGATGTCCAATACCTGCAAATAGTTTCTTAAAAGAAACTAAAAATTAATGTTAATATCTCCAGTACTTAGAAATAATTAATAATTAATAATCAAATATATTCGTTCGTAATCATTTTTATCAAACAGTTAATAAAAACTATTGTAATATAAAATTACTTGAAAAATAGATATTTATACACAACGTTATATCCATATTTAATCTACTATTAAGTTTTTCTTAATAAAGGATTAGACAATAATAATACCAATCCTAATAATGACAGAACATTTTTAACGAAGAAAAGAATAGATGCATTTCTTTCATCTAAATAATTATTTAAATTAATTTGACTTTAAAGAAGCGTATGGCGTTTGTCGTTGAATTACTATTAAAATCATTGCTTTCGGAAATTGACAGGAAAACCTGGGATTAGTTCTTTCAATTTTACAATAAAAATTCCCAATTTTCAACAGAGCATCGAACTAGACGTCGCAAATGGATCTCACAAGAAACAATGATATAATTCGCCATAATGAAAATCGTTTCGACTCCTTGACGGTACGAGCCATGTCATTAACGTTTAATTAACGGAAGGAATGATAACTCTTTTATTAAAATGACAATTCCGTTTAAGAACGCGAAAAGAACGCGGGAAAACACGGTGATTTTGCAACCGCAATTTATTAATTTATTTAAAATATGAATATTTTCCGATATGAAATTTGTAAATACAATTTTAATTGAAAAAACAAATTATTAAATTCATAATAATTTGTTTCCGCGATTCCATAATATCGAAAGTGATCGTTAAATTTTGCGAAGCTAATATTTAATTGTTGATTTATCACAACGAATCTTCACTCTCTTATTCGATATTTCTTTATTTTTAATTAGCAATATTTAGGAATATTATGTGACGAGAGGGACAGTGATAAAATTCTTTTGTTAAAATGATAATCTTGTATAAAAACGCGAAAAGGACGCGGAAAAAAACAGGGTATTTTCATAATCATATTTTAATAATTTATTTTAAGAATATCCGTGCGATATGGAATTCATAAATAAATAAAGTTAACGGAAAGATTATCATTAAATTTATAATAATTGAGTCGCGATTTTGTAACGAAGGCGTCCGTCAAATTTTATAATGCTTATATTTAATCATTAATTTAGCATCGAATTTTTACATTTTATATAAAAATTTTCTGAATTTATTAATGACTCTTTGACATGAAAATAGTTGCTATTTTATGAATATTCCAAAAATATACATTTCAGAAACAAATACTTTAATTTAATGAATTATTGTTATGTTAATTATGTAATCATTATACGTATACTTTTGATAATTTTTCGTGTAATTTACATAAGAATTTACAATCGTAAATACAATTTCATATAATATAATTATAGTTATAATTGTATTGTACTTTACAATTAAAATATCAATGTTAGATTATAATTAAAATACAATTATAACTATTTATAATTTACAATTTACAAATTTATGATGCTATCAATATCAAATAATAATATTCGCTTTATTCAAATATTTAATAACATTGATATAATAATTTGATATTGATAGCATTAATATTTAGATTTAATATTATATTTAATTTAATACACATATACTTTTAAGTTTTAAAATAAAATATAACATGTTATGTTATATTATTTCTTAAACATTAATAATTATGCAATTTCTTTAATATTTCTGAAGATAATTTAAATTTCACTTTTAAAACATGTTATATTTATTTTTACAATGTTTTTAAAAATAAATTCAACTTATTTAAAATAATTTTAATTAGAATTATTGGAATATTAAAAGAAAGAATGAATCTTTCTTAATAACCCTAACAATCCTATTATTTTAGAATTCTAATGATCCTAAGAGTCCTATCAATCCTAATATCAATAAAAGAATTCTAATGAGTTTACTTAATAGCCTTAACAACCCTACTTCCTGATTAACTAAAATTCGAGATTTGAGGAACCTATCTCTAATCATCACCTCATCTAATTATATATATATATTTTAGTCACGTACCCTAACCGTGTGCCCTAACCGCGTGCCCTAATCGCGTGCCCTAATCGCGTGCCTTAACCGCGTGCCCTAACCGCGTGCCCTAACCGCGTGCCCTAACCGCGTGCCCTAACCGCGTGCCCTAACCGCGTACCCTAACCGTATTCTTCAGGCCAGTTGAACCTACCTTTCGTTGATCCTGGCCACTTTCTTTCTCGATCTCTAATCAGAGATCGAAGAAGGAGATAATTACTCCTTCTTTTGCCGGATAATTACCGGCAAAAGAGCGTGAAATATTTACGCTCACTTATTGTTAGTAACGACCGTTTGATTTCACGATCACTCATTAAATATTGAATATAACTTTATTTTAACTGAAATAAAGCCAAATTACTACAAATTTCTATAAATTACATTTTATAATAAAATATATAATTAATGTGTGTATATTTATTATATTACAAATTATTTAATTAATTAATCATTTGGCTTTATATTAAGTTAAAGTAAAGCTTAAAAACAATATCTACAAACAAATTCTACGATAGATGAGCTATGAGCAATTGGAAAATAAATGCATATTATAAGAATAAATTAGCATCAAAAATTGATAAAATTAATAATTGTTAATGGATATCCTTTATTTAATAAATTAGTTAAAATCTTCTTTACAAAAAAATCTTTTCTTAATTTCTTCTTTTTTAAATTAATATTTCAATTATTTTCACAATAGATGTAAAGCATAAGTTCGAAAGAACTTTTTAAAATTATTTAATTTAATTTATTTAATTTAATTATTAAAATTTAATTATTAAATTTAATTTATTTAATTTAATCCATCCTAGCTCATCCATTTTAAGGCAACGGATTTATCTACAATCTACAATCTACATCTACATCTGCAATCTTTACACAGAGAAAAATATTCTACTGCCAAGAAAGGCGATTACTCAGTTTATTTTTCTTCTTTTAAGTAATAGTTTTCTTCAACAAAGAATATATTCTTGATAATAGTCTTAAAATATACTCATCACGAGTATTAGAAAATCTCATTATCATATACTCAAAAAAGAATTTATTTTCTCTTCAAGAATATTGTAAAGTTGTATCAAAGAAAAATCAAACTTATTTTACGTCAATTCTTGTAGTAAGCAAATCAAATTTTTGTTTTAATTTAATATTCTTGATATAATTCTATTAAAATACTGCATTTATTAAAATTCAGAATATATTCAATTAAACTTAATGTTTGTGGTGAACTTATGATATATTTGCGGACATACAAATATATTATAATATATTTAAAATAATATTTATTTGAATACAGTATACATTTTTCTCTGTGTACGAATCCGTTACCTTAAAGTAAAATAAAAGTTTTTTTTCACTCACCGGCACTGATGCGCAACAGCGGAGTTGTTGTTATCGAAGCTAGTTGTCTGTAACATACAAATATTAAATTCATTTAATAATAATGCTCACAAAATGCAATTAATGTTTAAAAAAATTTTTATCGCGCGGAATTTTATATCCGATGTGTAAAATAATAAGCAGATAAACACGTATGAAAAAATTTTATAAATTTTTGAAACTGTTTTTTGAATAGAAAATTTTATGATTTTCATAAAAATCTTTCTCTTTAATTCATTTAAATAATAAGATGAAATTATTGTTCGTTTATAACAAGTTGACGATTTATAACAATTAATATATAAATATATAAATAATAATATTCACCATCAGGTTGTTCCGCTGGTGCAGGATGCCTCTCCCAGGCCTCCTCCTCCTCTCAGGTTGTTGACGCGCGATACTTTTAACGACACTCCCGCACTCGCGAGCGATATTTTTATATCGCTATTTGCGTTATTTTACGCGCGATACTGAACGGAACTCCCGCACTATTTCGATTAAAAATTTTATATTTGATCGCGCGATGTATATATTTAATATATATATACCTTTATCGGCACTCCCGGTTACGAGCGAAAGTCCCATTTCACTTATGAAAATTCACTTCGAGTCAAAACGCGACGACGCGAAAATACTACAACGCGAAATCGCGATAAAGAAGCGCTTGCCGTCCGCGGCACGTTGACAGCACCGACGACGCGAAAGGGTACTTAGCTTCCCCTTCAGGCATCTTAAGATTTATCATAAATAGAAAAATTTATGATAAACCTTAAGACACCATTCAAGTACTAAGCCCTCCCACCACGACAAGGTGTACCCTATGGGAGGGTTATATTATATATAATTTATATATAATAATTTATATATATAATATAGGGGATGAGAAGAATGGAAGGAGAAAGATTAAAAAGAGAGGAGAAAGACGAAGGAGAGTAAAATATAAGATGAGGTGAATAGTAACGTTGACGGAGTCAGAAGAGAGAATAGACTGTACTGTATACTACTGTATAGTATATAGACAATGCAAAGTAACATATGACTATTTGATTGATTGATAATTGGATAAGTTGATAATTTAATAATTTGATTATAATTTAATTTGATTATATTTTATTACATTTGAATGTTTGAATATTTGAATATTTGAATATTTGAATATTTGTCTGTTTGTCTGTTTCAATTATTATATCAACTATTATATTGATTATTGATTATTGATTATATTGAAATTAAATTGTTTAATTGTTTAATTGTTTAGTTAGTTAGTAAGTTATTTGATTATTTGGCTACTTAGTTTTATTTGAAATGTGAAATTAATTAATTGACTGATTGATTAATTAAGTAATTAAGTAATTGGTTAACGCAGATAAGAATTAGTTAGTAAGATAGTTATTATTTGAAGATTTATTATTTAAAGATGTAAAGGATTAATAGGGGAGATGTTTTATGTTTTGATGTTTTATGTAAAATATTATGTATGTATGTACAGACCGGAAGCCATCCTAAGCCGAAAGGCGAGGATTATGTGCAATAAATAAATAATAATAAAATAAATATATATATAATATAATATATATATATATATATATATATATATATAATATATACTGAGCAACAAAATTAGCGCAACAAAAATTTTTATCAAAATTTTACTCAATTTTAAATAATCATAATTCCGCGAAAAATGGTCGTATCAGAAAATTTTTTTTTTAATTTTAAAGTTTGAAGTCTCTACTTTAAAGAGAATTTGTCATATTTTGACCTTCTCTTTCCTCCCTCCCGCCATCTCCTTAAAAGTGAGGATTACTCTTCAACAACTGGAGTTAACACTACAATGCATATGGCACGAAATTCCTCAAGATGCAATAAGATCCTGCATCAATATGCATGAACGTCTTCAGGAAGTTATTCAAAGATGAGGCGGGAATACACATTATTAAGCAATAACATACACATTTCTTTCGTGCAATATGTCTCATTTTTTACGTCGAACACACACACACGATGCACAAAACCGACCAGCAACCTCCTCGTAGTGTGCATCGGGTAACGTTAATGCTGGCGGTAACAGCATAAACAGACTAAAATGCATGGGTAACTTTGACATGTCATAACTCCGCCAAAAAAAATCGTACAGACTTCAATTTTTTTTTAATTTGTGCGGAAAAGTTTATATTCTACGGTAATTTTTATAACGTTTGCGAGAAAAATTCATTGCACCCCGTGGAACGCGTCAAAATATGCAAACTTTTTAAAATAAAACATGATCTCACTTTTAAGGAGATGGCGGGAGGGAGGAAGTCAAAATATGACAAATTCTCTTTAAAGTGGAGAGTTCAAACTTTAAAATAAAAACAAAAATTTTTCTGATACGACCATTTTTCGCGGAGTTATGATTATTTAAAATTGAGTGAAATTTTGATAAAAATTTTTGTTGCGCTAATTTTGTTGCTCAGTGTATAATATATATATATATATATATATATATATATATATTATATATAATATATATTATATATATTATATATATTATATATAATTTTATATATAATATAATATACAATTTAAAATTTATTTTGTAATACAGTAAAACGCGCGTCCGCACAACTTGACAGCTGGGCTCAAATTCCCTGACAGTCGTTATTTAACAACATCTTGACAACGCGCGCGGAAATGATCTTCTTCCGTCAATAGATTTCCCGCCGAAAGAATTCAATAGATGGCGAATACAGGGGGATGGAACGCGGGAAACGTAACAATATAATAAATAATGAATGTGATAAATAATTAAAATATTAATGACTTACATCATATCTTATTGATCCATCCATCTGTTTTCAAGACCTTCCTTTTTTTCTTTTGTTTCACTTTTTCCTCGTGGCACTCCAATCCTCGTTGCACTCATTTGAATTCCTCGTTGCACTTACATTTATTCACGAAAAGTTCCTTGTTTTATTTGCAATTATGGTTAGAGAAAGAATTTGATAATATTTGGAACGTTTCACATCACCACGTTACTGCTCGAGAGCCATTGAGCGAATGATCGTAAGTCAGAAATAATACCGCGGTATTGTTTACATCGCCAAGGTTGACTATGTAGAGAGAAAATTTGATAATACATGAAACGTCATTACTTTATTGTTCAAGGTTACTGTGCGAATGATCGTAGGTCATAAACCTTACCGCGATATTGTTTATATCGTCAAGATCGATTTATATTATGTTATTGTTATAATTCGTCGTTGAAATATTCTAATACGAGTAGTGATTGTCGATTAAGAAAATTTAAAGCATTGGTCGAAATTTTTAATTAGAATATTTAAGGAAAACCTGGGTTTAATTCCAACTCTATAATGAAAACTCTCAATTTTTAATGAAACACTAAACTAAGAGTTGCGGATAGATCCCCAAAACCGAAAAGAAATAATTCTCCACAATGAAAATTGCTTCGACTATACGCGAGTACGAACCACGTATTTGCTAACGTCCATCTGACATGAGGGATAGCGATAAAGCTTTTTCACCGAGACAGCGATCAAAAACGTGAAAAAAACGCAATTGTTTACAATGTAATTTATTATAAAATCATTGAATAAATATTTCACGCGATAATACGAAATACATTTCTGATACAAAATACATCCTCGAAATACATTTAATTGAAAACGATAATCAAAGAAAATTATTTTATTTTATAGATTTTATTTTCCGCGTGATCGATAATATTTAATCTTTCACAATATTTTATTTTCGAATATACTTGTGTTTTTGTAATATTAAAAGCGCGACAAATTTTACGAGTAAAAAAACTAATATCTAATCATTGGATTAACATTGTGTCTCTCTTGATATTTTTAATAATCTTTTAATAATCTTTATTATATAAAGCAATTTTTTTTATGGTATTTGCACGATTAGGAGAATTTCTCGAATTCATTAATAATCTTTTATTATTTATTATTTACATTAATAATTTTTATAAAAAGTAAGTTATCCAAATAATTTAATAATTTTACAATAAAAATATTCAAATAAAATATATATTAAGTGTGTTAATTCGACAAATTTTGTTATTGTACGTATTCTTCTAATTTCGTGTAATGTACAATAGATTTCTTCTACATTATTACAATTAGATTACAATTTATATACAATTGCGCAGAAAATTATAAAAAATAAAAATAATACAATTTATAGATATAATTATAATAGATACAATTTAATAATTGATGCTATTAGTATCAATATTCTCAACATAAGGAAATTGCCAAATTTTTATTACTTGAAATGATTAAATCAATGATAATCAATATATATAGATTCAAATAAATTAGAAAAAAATTATTTACTTTGAATTATTTTTTATTCTCAATATTTTATCAAATAAATATTATCATATTAGATACTAATAACATTCACATTTAAATTCAAGTTAATAAAATAAAATATTAATATAATAAAATATTAATATAATAATTTATAAAAAAATAAAATATTAAATATAATACATGTTATACGTATAATAAAATGCAACTTAAATGTATATTATGTATTTAAGTTACATTTTTTACATTTTCCATACGTTAATTTTTTATTTTTATTTATAATTTTTTATTTTTAATTTTTTATAATCAATTTCAATTCTTTACATATAATTTATATAATTTTGCACAAAATAAATTATATGAAAATACCCCTACAAATATTTTTATGTTTTTTTTCCTGGAAATAAATTTAATTTTTATATGTCCTAATAGCCCTAATAGCCCTAACAGACCTCACAGTCCTAACAGCCCTAACAGTCCTATTAGCCCTAATAATTATGTTTTTTTCCTGAAAATAAATTTAATTTTTATATGCTCTAATAGCTCTAATAGCTCTAACAGACCTGACAGCTCTAACAGTCCTAACAGCCCCAACAGACCTAACAACCCTAATCGCCCTACTTGCTGACTTATACCAGAAATTCGCGATAAGATGAAATAAGGGGATATATTAGGAATCCGCGATAATGACGAATTTATGGAATCCTAACCGAAAATCCGCAATAAAATTTAAAGAGCTTTAGCCAACACATCTTTTGGCCAATATTGACCATGCATTTTTCAAGCCAGTCATCTCTATACTTCTGGCCATTCATTCTGACGACTAAAAAACGATCGTGCGATATTATGATCGTTTCTTTAACGCACGTTATTGAGTCGTCAAAAATTGCAAAATATAAATTATCATGCATAAATATAATTAGCATGCATTTTAACTATCGGTTGGAGGGTTGGTTATAAATATCTTTAGCTTATAGATATAAATATTTATAGATTAAAAATCTATATTTTTATAAAATTGTTTTTTATAGAGACCGATAATATAATAGAAATTTAGAATATTTCATGTACGTCTGTCATACAATTGCAATAAAAATATCATCTTTATTTTAAAAATATTTTTCCTTTACTTTTTCACTTTAATTTTTACTCGCGTATTATCCCGCCAACCGAGAGTCAGAAACAACGGATTTCTTCATGCATTTATAAATCCTTTGCTTCAAAATAAAAGGTTGTCACTTACCGGCACTGATGCGCAACAGCGGAGTTGATATTGAAGCTACGTTGTCTGTAACATACAAATATAAAATACAAATTATAACAATGTTTAAAATAATTAATATTATTTATATTAATAATATTATTTAAGAAATTATTATTGGACTTAATTGAATTTTATATCCGATGCACGTAATTATAAACAGATGTATAAATATGAAATAATTTTATAATTAACTAATTTTTTTTTAAATAAAAACTTTTATAGAAAGAATTATAATATATCTTACAAAAATTTTCTCAATTTTTTCTTGTTTACATCATTTCTATATATCAAATTAATAAATTTATTTATTTTTATATATAATTAATATAAATAATTTATTTATATATAATTAATATAAATAATAATACTCACCATCAGATTGTTCCGCCGGTGCAGGATACCTTTCCTAGGCCTGCTCCTCCTCTCAGATCATCTGGGTTGTTGCGTCGATCTATAATATACAAACAAAAGATCTAAATTGTAATAATGTTCAAAATAATTAATACTTCAAAAATTATTGTATGCATTGAATTTTATATTCGACGGATTAATACTTCAAAAATTATTGTATGCATTGAATTTTATATTCGACGGATATAATAATAGCAGATTAATACAATAATTCTATAAAATAAAAAAAAACAATACTAATAATTCTTTAATAACTTTTTATAGATGCTTATAACTTTACAAGATTATAGATTTTATATAAAAATCTTTTTCTTCAAAATTCTCTCGTATTTAAATCATATGACTAAACAAATCAAATTACGATTAATTGCTTAATTTAAATTATAATAAATATATTTAATATTTAATATATAATTACAAATAAATAAATTGCTTACCAGAAGGTTGCTCTGCTGGAGCCTGATGCCTCTCCTAGGCCTCCTCCTTCTCTCAGTTAGACGCGCGATACTTTTAACGACACTTCCGCACTCACGAGCGATATTTTTATATCGCTTTTCGTTATTTTACTCGCGATACTGAACGGCACTCCCGCACTATTTCGATGCGATTAAACATTTTATAAAATTTTATAAAAATAAAATCCAAAAGTTCCGCGAAAACGCGGTAACGAAGCGCTTGCCGTCCGCGGCACGTTGACGGCATCGACGAAGCGAAAGGGTACTTAGCTTCCCCTTCAGGTTTCTTGAGATTTATTTTAAATTAAAAAATTTAAAATAAATTTCAAGACACCATCCAAGTACTGAGCCACCTCACCGCGTCAAGGTGTACCCATACAGGGGTGGATTATATACATTTATAATATAATATAATATATAATTTGTGTAAAATTTATTTTATAATTGAAAAATTATCTATATAGCATCTCTCCTTTTTTCGAAAAAAAGAAAAAGATGCAGATATGTTTCTAAAAAACAAGATTCAAATCCCGATTAATTTGCATTTTAATTAAAAAATAAATTATAAAATATATATAATAATTATAAAATATATATTATAAAATTATATATTTATAAAGCATATATAGAATATATATATAGAAACGATCACGAGACATTTTGCACGGTGCTCTCGATCGCGGAATTACGAGAAACGCACTTGAATATATCGTATAAGGGATGGAGAAGTATGATTCGCTCGACGGTTTTATGAGATCAAATTAAAGACTAATTAGAAATGTTTTCATTATTGAAATATATATATATACAGTACATGTATATTAATACGAATTATAGAATCGAAAGTTTAATATAATTGAAAGTCGATGATACAATAATCGTTTAATTAGTATAGCAATTAATTTAAGAATATACGACGTATTTCGCATTACGATCTTTACTGCTCGAATGTCGCCATGTGAATGATAAAACCGTATGACTAACGCGCTATTGTTTACATCATCAAGGCCGAACACCGTGTTATTATCCGTTCGTCATATCGAAGTATATTACATTATATTTTATTGTATTATATTATATTATATTTTATATTATAATATAATATAATATAAATATGTTAAAATACGTAAAATATTCGATGACAAATAGGCAATAATACCGACCTTGGCGTAAACAATATATATTTATATTATATTATATTATATTATATTATATTATATTTTACATATTTTACATATTTATATTATATTATATTATATTATATTATATTTTACATATTTTAATACAGCAAATAATTTTTCGATATTGATGGCGATCGCGTTTTAGAAAAGGATTTAACGGAGCGTCTTGTACCACTACTTTACTCTTTGAGTGTCGTCGCGCGAATAATAATAGAGCCGAACAAATTGGTCTGAAAGACCAATTATTATTTTTTTACTGAAACGTTTTTCAAGACTATGACGTATAAACATTAGCGCGCTATTGCTTACGCCGCCAAGGTCAGTGTTATTGTGTGTTCGTCATCGAAATATTTTACGTATTTTAACATATGTATACATATATACATGAAATATATTAAAGTATATAGAAGTATTTTAGATTATATACATTTTTTAATTCTGATTATTTATTAAAAGATTGATGTATCATGGAGGCTTTCATTATGTTAATTGTTTAGATCCACGATTCAATTGTTTTATTGCGCGTTCTCACAATTAGAATTATATTTCAATGATTGAAAAATTATGCGATAAAACGTCGCAGACATTGTATTCGACTCTATAAATATTTATAAATATTAAAGAAATAATTTCTGCTCGTAAAAATCGATTTTATATGGAAATTATAATTTATTATTTTAGATTTCTGCAATATTAGTCACGATCGAGTTGGAAAAAGAATTTAATAATATACGAAGCGTTTCGCACATTACTACTTTATTATTCGAATGTTATCGTGCGAATGATAACAAAGCCGTGATATGTATAGCTCGCTTGCTATACGTCATCAAGGCCAACATGATATTAAATTTTCTACTGAAATATTTTATGTACTACATATACACGAGGAATTTTAAATTATAAAAGTATATTTTATTTTAAATCAATTAATTATAAATTGATGTATCACAGAACCTTTTGTTATGCTAATGATTTGAATTGCGAATGATTCGATTGTTTTATCGCGCTTTTCCAAAGTCAAATTTTATGATATTTAGTTTTGCATTTTAAAAGACTGATTTAGAGCGAACTAAATAAATAAATAAGTAAATAAATAAATAATATTAAAAAAAATACATAAATAAATAAATATATAATATAAGTATACATATAAATATATAATATAAATAATAGTGTGAAAAGAGAGAACGTACTAATATTTTTATATAATAAATTATTATTAATTAAATTATTAATATTATTATTTATATTTTTATTTATATTATTTATATTATTAGAGGGACATATATGTTATCCTCTGAGAACATTTGTGGACTTTAGCTTTGTAGTTCATGTTCATGTTTTTAATGTCCACAGAGGGAGTATCGCTTCCAGGGATCAATAAAAGCGAGCCATGACATCTCTCAGTCTTCTCTCTGATTAAATATTCATATTTAAATATCCATATTTCATTTTAAAGGAATCAATAGAGGTCCTGCGTAATTTTCCCTCATTTAATAATTTTGAAAGATTATTTTCAAATTTTTGAGGAGTTAATTAAACATTAAATACGTTAATTAATTAACATAAAGTGAGAAAATAATATGCACAAATTATATCGATTTATTTATTTATTTAAAACTGTCCACTTGAGCTGCTTCGTCACGTGATAGATTTTGATTGACTAAAAATCTGGATTTTTAGTGTTATCGAGTTATAAAATTTTTAATTTCTTTCACTGGTTCCGCCACTTTTTTGTCGTAGCCAATCGGCAACGAGTCGATTTGAATAGTGTCCAGATTTTTAGGGTGGGTTTTCATTTTCACGCATTTTGACGCTCATTTTTAGCGTCAATAGATATCATGTGATCAAAAAATAACGAATTAGTATCCTTATTTTTAGTCAATCTCTCAGCTCGAGATTTCTAGTCTAGATTCTAACACTTTCATAGGTAGAATCCCCTTTCTCCCCACAAGATCAGTTGGTTGTTGATCTCTGTCGACGTTGATTGACATGTGGTGCTTGATTCTGTCAGCTGACGAAGGGAAATTTAACGAGGAAAAGAGAAGATTCGTAGCGTGCATGATAAATATAAAAAATATGGATACATTGAATTTGAATATATCATTGTCGAACGGCTGTTGAACAACTATAAAGTGGAAATAATTGTGGATGCTCTTAAATTTTGCTAGAATGAAAAGTGTTTGCATGAGATAGCATTAATACGTCAAGTGTTATCAGTGAGTAAATAAGAAGACTTCATATATTTTTAAATAGAAGAAAAAAAAGCTCTATCAGAAATAAGATCGATAATATTGTAACATTAATTTTTTTCTCTCTATAAAAATCTTTTCGATAAATATCGATGAAAATCGTGAAATTTTCGTGGAATTTTTGCACATTTCAAATAAATATTAAATCCTATCTTCTTCATCTTTTTTTGATGAATGAATATTTCAATTTGTCTTGCAATTGCAAATATCTAATTGTTGAAAAAGTTTCAGCAAAGTTAATTTATGAAAAAATTTTCAATTACTATTTATTTTCAAAAATTTTCAATTTTCATAATACATTGTTTAATTGTATAATTAAATATATATAAACTATATTATATATTATTATATATTATATGATATATATTAAATATAATTTATATTAAATAATATTTAATATATATATCATATGATATATAATAATATATAATATAGTTATCATATATTAAATATGATTTTTAACATTATATGATATATAATATTAAGTATTGTTGTATAATTAAATATATATAAACTATATTAATATAATTTATATTGTATAATTTATAACATTTAGTTACATTGCAAGATATTCATATATTATATATATCATATATATTATATATTAAATAATGTTGTATAATTAAATATATATCATTTATTGTATATATTAATATATATTATATATATCATATATTATATATTAAATATTGTTGTAATTAAATATATATAAACTATATTAATATAATTTATATTATATAATTTACAACATTTAAGTTGCATTGCAAGATATAAAAGATGTAAGAAATCTTTCTATTGACTTTTCAGAGATATTGAAAAAGAAGAGAAAGAGAGAGAGAGAGAGAGAGTGAGAAACAAAACAAAACATTTTTGTAAAGCAATCTGTACCAATTGATGGCTAAATTAATTTGACCCTTATTTCTAATTGGGTCAATATAGGCCATTATATATTCAAAGAAGAAGAAAAAGTGAAACAATCTTGCATGCAATATGAATTCCTCGTATCTGCGAAACTGGCCAATCTTCAGCTTGCTGGAGCCAGATATTATCTCGCGAATTCATATGGTCATGGTATATGGTAATATACAGCACTTTTTTGCATCCTACTATATTGTTGTTTTGCAGTATCATTATTTTGTTACCTTTGATATAGGTACTTTAGGTAATGAGGCTCTACTTGTGATGAAAGACAAGACTGTGTATGGCTTAGGCAACAACATTGCTGGATGTTTGGGAATCAGCGATGCCCACAGCACATTGTATCCAAAGAAAATAGAAATCTTGTGCGACAAAGATATAAAGACGTTTGCCTGTGGCAGTGGACCTCACGTTTTGGCGCTCACAGAGAAGGGAGAGGTATAATTGGAAAATTGCATATTCGTTAAACTGAATACAATGCAGATTGTAAAATGTAAATTCAAACTAACTACATGTTTCTTGACGATTTTAGAAGTAAAGCATAATATTAATATTCTTATTTTATACACACTTGTAATATAATTATAATATCTTGTGTAATATTTTATAAACGTGCAAAAACATTTGTCAACATCTGCAGTAATTCTGGAATAAAATTGCAAAAGTTTTACGAAATTATCAAATATTAAATACATATTAAATGTGAGCTAATTGAACTAATATTTTTGACAGGTGTACTCCTGGGGTCACAACAGTTACTGCGAATTAGGAAACGGAACATGCAATCAGGGTCTCACACCAATTCTAGTGAATATACCCAACTTAGGAGCTGGCTTGAATATGAAATGCATTGTGGACGTTGCGTGTGGGAGCCATCATTCTCTCGCTCTCACTGAAGAGGGAGAGGTGAGCGATATCAAAGACAGGACAACTGCAATCTATCATACTTACAAAGGAGGATCGTTTAATCTAGGTGTATGCATGGGGACAAAATAATTGTGGACAAGTGGGTAGCAATATCAGCACGAATCAGGGCTCGCCGCGACAGGTGACCTCCAATTTGGCCGGGAAGAAGATCGTTCACATCTCCTGCGGCCAGACCTCCAGCATGGTGGTAACCGACAACGGCGAGGTATACGGTTGGGGCTACAATGGCGTCGGCCAGCTGGGAATAGGCAACTATGTGAACCAGATGACCCCGAGTCGAGTCGGCTCGTTGATAGGCGTCGTAATAAGTAATCGTTTTATTCTTTCAATTTATTTCTTAGAAGAAAGATGACATCAGCGAGCAATTGACGTTAACAATTGACATTTCAGTCAAGGTGGCTTGTGGATACGCGCATACGTTGGCGCTCTCAGACGAGGGGAAACTCTACGTCTGGGGTGGGAATAGTTATGGTCAATTAGGCATCGGCAACAAAACGAACGCCTGTAACCCAGTCTTGGTGAGCTTTACATTAGCGTAATAAATAGAGAAAGAGAAAAAAGTGTGCGATTTCGACAATCGAATTGTCAGGTCACGCACGAAATGGGAAGGATCTCCGACATTGCTGCCCTGCACTACAATCACATAAGCACAGCCGTTGGCGTAGGTGGACGCGTCTACATGTGGGGTAATTGTCGCGGACAGAGCATCTCGACTCCGACTCCCACTCCGTTTACGGATATGCACGACACATTCGCGTGCTACGGGTGGCCCAGCGTCATGCACAAACCACTGATTCTGCATGAGAACGAGGAGTCGAGTATATTGGAATGTCTGGGAACTGCGTTTGACGATTCCGTACGTTATGTTTTTTACTCCTCCTATCTGTTTTGCGCTTCTTTGCATTCTGAAAATTGTGAAAATTAAATGAATATAACAAGGAACATGAGAGAGAGAAAAGAAACAGTTCAGAAGGCATAACAGAGAGGAGAACTCAAAAGGTGACAATATCTTTTTATATATTTTTTTTTATATTTTTATATTTATATTTTATTTTATATTATAATTATATTAAATTATATATACAGGGTGTCCCAGTTATCTTCCGTCATCTTTCAAAAACAGATTCCTGGAATCATCTAAAGACGATTTTTTCTCAACGAAAATGTCGAGGCACTAATTTTCGAATTATAAGTGATTGGAAATAAGGGGTTTTTCGTAAATTAAGCTTTGTAGAAGTAAAATATTAACAAAACCATATTCTTTGATTAATTCTAAATAGAGTTTACTTTAGTTGAGTTTTAATTTAAGACTTAATTGCAAAGATATATGATGACAAAAATCGGGAAAAAATGATGGCTTGACATTTTGCTGAGGAAAAATCGTCTATGATGAAAGATAACTGGGACACCGCGTGTATATATATATATATATACATATATATATATATATATATATATATATATATGATAACATTTTACGCTTATTATATTTATTTATAAGACTTATCGCGCGCTTTAAGACTTATTTTCTTATTAAATTCTATTTTAAAATATAGTTGACTCATTTGTATTTTATTGTAAAGTAGAAAAATTTTTCTCTAGATGAAAAAAAGATATATGATAAAAGAAAATGAGATACGTGCCTGTGCTTTAATGTGAAATTATTTAGAAAATTGCATATATATTTTTTTTTGTAGATTTTAGTCGATAAATAAGACAAATCCTTTTTAGGTATTGATCTAATTATATCTATTTCTAATTATTAAATCTAATCTTATATGTATTTATCTCTAACAATTCTCTTCTCTCCCACAGTCGACGAGCGATCTCACGATACAAGTGAACGGACAAGCCATCCACGTCCACAAGGCTATTCTGAAGATCCGTTCTTCGTACTTTAGGACCATGTTCCAGCATAATTGGGCGGAAAACAATCAGAGGTAATTATTTATTTGTATTTCTCATTCCTGTTATTCCTCGTATAATCAATATAAATCTCAAGCTTATTATATCATATCGCGTGTCATTTCCCGACAGTATCATCGAGCACGATCAATTTTCCTACGTCGTGTATAAAGCCTTTCTGAAATACCTGTACACCGACATGATCGATTTACCTGCAGAAAAGGCGTTAGGTGAGCCCGAGTCATAAATATGCAATCCGCATATCATCTCGCAATCGATTAAAGCAACCACATTACAGAGCTCCTTGATTTGGCGAACGCGTACTGCGAGAACAATCTTAAGAGGCATTGCATCCAGATGATAAAGCAAGGGATCAGCATATCCAATGCGGCATATCTGTACAGCGTCGCGATCGAGTACAACGCAAAGGTAGCTATCGCCTTTAACTTGCCATTGAATTACGTCAATCGTGATATTCGATAAATGCGGCGAGTGATTTTTGTAGGAACTCGAGGAGTTCTGCTTCAAGTTCGCCTTGAATCACATGACAGCCGTGACGCAGACGGAGAATTTTGCCAAGCTGGACGAGAACACGGTAAAGACTTTTATCATTAAAGCGGGCAAAGCCGGCGCTTTTAGGACGTAATTCGTCTAATTTGCCTCAAGGATTATACGTTTCGACGGAAATGGACGGAAATCGCCAAATCTGTCTGTTGCTGCACGAGTATTCGCGACACGATTCCTAATAGTCGCATAGACTGACGAACGCGAAGTCGCGTTTTAGTGACTCGCTTCCTCTCGCATTTATCTCATAGCATTTCTCGCGTAAGTAAGTAATAGAAATAAATTGCGCACTTTTTAGCCGTGCACTCTAGTCGGAGCATTCCGACAATAAGTCGGGAAAAACAATGCCATTTATCTCATGACATGAGATTTTTTTTCGTGATACCTACTTGGATAATAAAGATTTTTTATAAGATACTTTAGATTATTTTATTGGAATCTGTTTGTTTGGATAAAGAGACAAGACGGTGTTTTCGTACAATTAAAAATTAATCTCGCCAATTGATTAATCGCGTGTCAAATCTGTGCCCAATGAAAATTCAATTTTATTTATTATAAAGCAGATGATCTTTTATAAGATATTTGAGATTATTTATTATATTGGAATTTCTCTGTTTGATTAAAGAAGGAAGCAAGACAATATTATTCGCTGTTGCAATAATTAAGAATTAATCTCGCGAATCGGTTAATGACGTGTCAAATCTGTGTCCAAAGATTGCGAAAATACGATTTTATTTGTTCCTGATATAGTCGTTCCATTTTACAACGATTCTACATAAATTTTCTGTTTTCTTATCAGATGCGATTTTTAATTTCACATCTAGTTATATGTATCTGAAAAGTAATAAACATTTTCAACACCTGTTAATAGAACATTTTACCATGTTATCCGTCAATATCATGTCTGTCGCTTTAAATAGTAATAGCAAAAGTGAGGAATGAGAGAACTGGAGACTCGGATTGGAAGAAAATAATCTTTGAGAGAGAAAGAGAGAGAGAGGGACACATCTCGTCATTCGTACATCATTTTATTATGATATTTTTTATAAGATACTTTAGATTATTTTATTGGAATCTGTTTGTTTGGATAAAGAGACAAGACAATGTTTTCGTATAATTAAAAATTAATTGATTAATCGCGTGCCCAACGAAAATTCAATTTCATTTATTATAAAGCAGGTGATTTTTTTATAACATATTTGAGATTATTACATTGGAAACAAGACAATATTATTCGCTGTTGTAGCAATTAAGAATTAATCCCGCGAATCGGTTAATGACGTGTCAAATCTGTGTCCAAAGATTGCGAAAACACGATTTTATTTGTTTCTGATATAGTCGTTCCATTTTACAACGATTCTACATAAATTTTTTTGTTTTTCTATCAGATACGATTTTTAATCTCACATCTAGTTATATGTATCTGAATAGTAATAAACATTTTCAACACCGCCAACAGAATTTTACCATGTTATCCGTCAATATCACATCTGTCGCTCTAAATAGTAATAGCAAAAATGAGGAATGAGAGAACTGCAGACTCGGATTGGAAGAAAATAATCTTTGAGAGAGAAAGAGAGAGAGAGGGACACATATCTCGTCGTTCGTACATCATTTTATTATGATATTTTTTATAAGATACTTTAGATTATTTTATTGGAATCTGTTTGTTTGGATAAAGAGACAAGACAATGTTTTCGTATAATTAAAAATTAATTGATTAATCGCGTGCCCAACGAAAATTCAATTTTATTTATTATAAAGCAGGTGATTTTTTTATAAGATATTTGAGATTATTATATTGGAAACAAGATAATATTATTCGCCGTTGCAGCAATTAAGAATTAATCCCGCGAATCGGTTAATGACGTGTCAAATCTGTGTCCAAAGATTGCGAAAAACACGATTTTATTTGTTTCTGATATAGTCGTTCCATTTTACAATGATTCTATATAAATTTTTTGTTTTTTTATCAGATGCGATTTTTAATCTCACATCTAGTTATATGTATCTGAATAGTAATAAACATTTTCAACACCGCCAACAGAATTTTACCATGTTATCCGTCAATATCACATCTGTCGCTCTAAATAGTAATAGCAAAAATGAGGAATGAGAGAACTGCAGACTCGGATTGGAAGAAAATAATCTTTGAGAGAGAAAGAGAGAGAGAGAGAGAGGGACACAGATCTCGTCGTTTGTACATCATTTTATTATGATATTTTTTATAAGATACTTTAGATTATTTTATTGGAATCTGTTTGGATAAAGAGACAAGATAGTGTTTTCATATAATTAAAAATTAATCTCGCCAATTGATTAATCGCGTCCCCAACGAAAATTCAATTTTATTTATTATAAAGCAGGTGATTTTTTTATAAGATATTTGAGATTATTATATTGGAAACAAGATAATATTATTCGCTGTTGTAGCAATTAAGAATTAATCTCGCGAATCGGTTAATGACGTGTCAAATCTGTGTCCAAAGATTGCGAAAACATAATTTTATTTGTTCCTGATATAGCGTGGTCGTTCCATTTTACAACGATTCTACATAAATTTTTTGTTTTTTTATCAGATGCGATTTTAATCTCACATCTAGTTATATGTATCTGAATAGTAATAAACATTTTCAACACCGCCAACAGAATTTTACCATGTTATCCGTCAATATCACATCTGTCACTCTAAATAGTAATAGCAAAAATGAGGAATGAGAGAATTGGAGACTCGGATTGGAAGAAAATAATCTTTGAGAGAGAAAGAGAGAGAAAGGGACACATCTCGTCATTCGTACATCATTTTATTATGATATTTTTTTATAAGATACTTTAAATTATTTTATTGGAAGTTGTTTGTTTGGATAAAGAAACAAGACAATGTTTTCGTATAATTAAAAATTAATCTCGCCAATTGATTAATCGCGTGCCCAACAAAAATTTAATTTTATTTATTATAAAGCAGGTGATTTTTTTTTAAGATATTTGAGATATTGGAAACAAGACATTATTATTCGCTGTTGTAGCAATTAAGAATTAATCTCGCGAATCGGTTAATGACGTGTCAAATCTGTGTCCAAAGATTGCGAAAACATAATTTTATTTGTTCCTGATATAGCGTGGTCGTTTCATTTTACAACGATTCTACATAAATTTTTTTTTTTTCCTATCATCGATTTTTAATCTCACATCTAGTTATATGTATCTGAATAGTAATAAACATTTTCAACACCGCCAACAGAATTTTACCATGTTATCCGTCAATATCACATCTGTTGCTCTAAATAGTAATAGCAAAAATGAGGAATAAGAGAACTGGAGACTCGGATTGGAAGAAAATAAATCTTTGAGAGAGAAAGAGAGAGAGAGGGACACATATCTCGTCGTTCGTACATCATTTTATTATGATATTTTTTATAAGATACTTTAGATTATTTTATTGGAATCTATTTGTTTGGATAAAGAGACAAGACAATGCTTTCGTATAATTAAAAATTAATTGATTAATCGCCCAACGAAAATTCAATTGCATTTATTATAAAGTAGGTGATTTTTTATAACATATTTGAGATTATTATATTGGAAACAAGACAATATTATTCGCTGTTGTAGCAATTAAGAATTAATCTCGCGAATCGGTTAATGACGTGTCAAATCTGTGTCCAAAGATTGCGAAAACACGATTTTATTTGTTTCTGATATAGTCGTTCCATTTTACAACGATTCTACATAAATTTTTTGTTTTTCTATCAGATACGATTTTTAATCTCACATCTAGTTATATGTATCTGAATAGTAATAAACATTTTCAACACCGCCAACAGAATTTTACCATGTTATCCATCAATATCACATCTGTCGCTCTAAATAGTAATAGCAAAAATGAGGAATGAGAGAACTGGAGACTCGGATTGGAAGAAAATAATCTTTGAGAGAGAAAGAGAGAGAGAGAGGGACACAGATCTCGTCGTTCGTACATCATTTTATTATGATATTTTTTATAAGATACTTTGGATTATTTTATTGGAATCTGCTTGTTTAAATAAAGAGACAAGACAGTGTTTTCATATAATTAAAAATTAATCTCGCCAATTGATTAATCGCGTGCCCAACAAAAATTCAATTTTATTTATTATAAAGCAGGTGATTTTTTTATAAGATATTTGAGATATTGGAAACAAGACAATATTATTCGCTGTTGTAGCAATTAAGAATTAATCTCGCGAATCGGTTAATGACGTGTCAAATCTGTGTCCAAAGATTGCGAAAACATAATTTTATTTGTTCCTGATATAGCGTGGTCGTTCCATTTTACAACGATTCTACATAAATTTTTTGTTTTTCTATCAGATACGATTTTTAATCTCACATCTAGTTATATGTATCTGAATAGTAATAAACATTTTCAACACCGCCAACAGAATTTTACCATGTTATCCGTCAATATCACATCTGTCGCTCTAAATAGTAATAGCAAAAATGAGGAATGAGAGAACTGGAGACTCGGATTGGAAGAAAATAATCTTTGAGAGAGAAAGAGAGAGAGAGAAGGACACAGATCTCGTTGTTCGTACATCATTTTATTATGATATTTTTTATAAGATACTTTAGATTATTTTATTGGAATCTATTTGTTTGGATAAAGAGACAAGACAATGTTTTCGTATAATTAAAAATTAATTGATTAATCGCGTGCCCAACGAAAATTCAATTTCATTTATTATAAAGTAGGTGATTTTTTATAACATATTTGAGATTATTATATTGGAAACAAGACAATATTATTCGCTGTTGTAGCAATTAAGAATTAATCCCGCGAATCGGTTAATGACGTGTCAAATCTGTGTCCAAAGATTGCGAAAACACGATTTTATTTGTTTCTGATATAGTCGTTCCATTTTACAACGATTCTACATAAATTTTTTGTTTTTCTATCAGATACGATTTTTAATCTCACATCTAGTTATATGTATCTGAATAGTAATAAACATTTTCAACACCGCCAACAGAATTTTACCATGTTATCCGTCAATATCACATCTGTCGCTCTAAATATTAATAGCAAAAATGAGGAATGAGAGAACTGGAGACTCGGATTGGAAGAAAATAATCTTTGAGAGAGAAAGAGAGAGAGAGAGGGACACAGATCTCGTCGTTCGTACATTATTTTATTATGATATTCTCAGTATATACAAGCGATAGATTTTGTCGTTCGTATAATACGTACGTATTCTACTTGATTATAATAATCATCATATGTTTAATATACATACATATATACCTTTTGAAACGGGAACGATCGGTGTTTATGTTTCGCGACTCGGAGAGGGATAAATCTCTGATAAATCTGTACAATCTGTGCGGCTCCCTTTTCCTTTCCCTCGCCTCCCCGAGATTCCGAGTCGCGAAACGTCGTCGGGAGATCGTTCTTATTCCAATCTCGTATATAGAAGTATACACACAAGATATACATATATACGGAGTGTCTATCTTACAGCGGCCACCGCAAAACGGGCGCTCTGTATATATACGTCTCTCTCCTTCCCATTAATTTTATATTTAAATATATTTATATATGTATAAGTAATTATAATTATCATTAAATTAGGTGATCGGTCGTTCGCCGCGACCAGAGACTCATTCGTCGCAACCCACGCGTGCAACTCTCTCTCCCTCGATCGCGACTCCCGTTTAAAAGATCTACAATATTACCGCGAGATAGTTCAACGTCAGCTTTTCATTCGGTTTGATTAATACAAGCTATTCCGATCGACAATAACGAGCAGGCAATTGGATTATATCTTACGTGAAGCGTCAAGTGTCGAATTTTTTTATCGCGTCACCTACTCGAGATAACGAATAGATTGTAATATAAAATAGATGACAAGAGTGTGTACTTGTGTTTGTGTATGTGTGTGTGTGTTTGCTTATGCGTAGGTATGTGTGTTGTAATAAATATAAATAGATCATCGTAGAGAGTAGATAATAAATTATACTTCCTATTATCGATATAAGAGGAAATGTAAAGAGATATTATCTTACACTTTGCGTTAGTTATATTTTTTTTTTTTTAGCTTTTTTCTTTTTCGGCGAAAGGAATTTGCGAATAAGACGTATTTAGCGAGCGGTTGCACGCGGTGGTTGCACATCGCTGATCCGATTCTCGATACGACGCACCCTCCCCCGGGGAAGACGATTGCGTTTCCTTCCCCCTGGTGAATAAGAGGAGGCGCCCTATCGAAGCACGACCGGCCGTCGACAGCTAGAGACAACGATTCATCGTTTCATTAGTTCATTTATAATAGTTAATCGTTCTCCTCTTCTGTATCTTGGAATTAATTAGAGCATATTTAGGCCTGCGGGCTACTTTTCTTCAGCAACGCGCTGCGAGTCCCATCGACGACAAAAGCGAGACTTCTCTCCCGAGAGCCTTTCGTCCCGACCGGCTCTCCATCCTTTCGCGAAGCACTTTGAAAACGGAGAGAGAAAAAAGGGAGGGCGACTCTACGTCCCAGCAAGCATCGAGCAACATTTATATAATTGTTACTTGTAATTTCTCACTCAATGACATGTTACGTAATTGTTACATAACATGTTATATACGATATAACTGTTATACAGGGTGTTTCAGACCACCCGTACCACCCATTTAAAAACTAGAGAAGTGGTTATTTCAAAAAAGTAAAAACATTTTCTTTATAAATCGGGTGCATTCTATCGAATGATGATATTTTCAATTTCTGATTCCGGCCGGAAATAGAATATTCAGACCGGAAATGCACTTTTTAAATGAACCCCCTATTTTTCATAGCATGTTCTTGTAGCTGACCTCGAGAGCTTTCCAAAACACTATAATAAATTATTTTTTCCATGAAATACTTTTCGAGTTATGAGGCTTGAAATAATTTCTTAATTTTACATAAAATATATAATATTTATAATAAATATATAATATTAATAAATATATAATAAAATATATAATATTTATAATAAATATATAATATTAATATACATATAATATTTTGTAAAATATTCATTTTTCAATTATCTTACCTTAATGCTTTTATGTACAAATAATGAGAGGAATTAATTAGTGTAAAGAAAACACATAGTTGTTTCTAAGAAAAAATATGTAATTTGCAATTAACAATTCTATATTTTTTCTTAAAAACAACTGTATGTTTTCTTTACACCAATTGATTCCTCTCATTATTTTGTACATAAAAGTATTAAGGTAAAATAATCGAAAAATGAATATTTTACAAGATATTTTATGGTTTATGTAAAATTAAGAAATGATTTCAAGCCTCATAACTCGAAAAGTACTTCATGGAAAAATAATTTATTATAGTGTTTTGAAAAGCTCTCGAGGTAAGCTACAAGAATATGCAATGAAAAATAGGGAGTTCCATTTAAAAAAATGCACTTCCAATCTGAATCTTCTATTTCCGGCCGGAACCAGAAGTTGAAAATATCATCATTCCATAGAGCGCAGCTGATTTATAAAGAAAATATTTTTACTTTTTTGAAATTACACTTCTCTAGTTTTTAAATGAGTAGTTCGGGCCTGAAACACCCTGTATAACAGTTATATTGTTGAATGGAAAATTATAACTGACAGTTATATAACTGTTATTTGGTGTTTGCTAGGGTGTATGCATTATATAGAGATTTATCCGTCTACTTATCCAAGATTTCGGGTCCTCCTGAAGCCTTCAGCATCCAAATCAACCGTTTCTTCTCGATGCTTAAAGTCCGATTGGATGCAGAAGACCTCGTCCTCTCGCGTCTGTTCGCTTTAACGTGTCGATTTTTCTCTTCTTTTTTTTTCCACAGAACCAAGGGTGGATTGTCCGCGGCGTTTCTCGCCTTTCGCTCTCTTCCTTCTCCCCCTCTGTTGTCGACACACTCATCTTTATCTCCTCTCTCGCGCTACGCAAGATTATATATATAATATGTATTATATCGTAGGCTAAGAAATTTATACAAGCAGCGAGATTTTTGCTTTTTCCTCGGAAAGAGTAAGCTTCTTATATGACAGCTGACTTATCTAAATGGATCGCTTCGACACTTTCAACTTCGCCGTTCTCGCGATAATCGCTATCCCGATACTTTTCTCGCAAAGTTCCTCTTGTTACGATTGTTGCTCTCACTTTCTTTTCCAAGTTGCGCCGATAGATTATCCGTCGTTCGACACGCGCACGTTCAACGGCATCGACAAAAAAATACTGTACGCAACTAACTTGACAGAAAAAGTGTTTCATCATTTTCTGTTTATATCATTCATATTTATATCATTTTGTTAAATCATTCATATTTATATCCACTATTTATATCATTCATATTCTTCTTATGGAAGATAATCACTTTGCAATATTATTCACAATTTATTCATAATATTTATAATTAATATATTTTTAATATAATATATATATAAAATTATATAGATTTTAATTTTTATGTAATTAAAATATGTATAATTGTGATTATACATCTATAGAATGTTAAACGTAAACTTGCGTGGATTAGATTATCACGACGAGATTTTTCGAAGGGTTATCACTGATAAAAGAAAGTATTGAAAAGTGATTGTAATCTCGAAGATACAGTTGCATTATTTTTTTTTATCGATGCCGTTAATACGCACGCGTAATAGACAACGCAAGAGAGAGAGAACGCGCAGACAACACACGCACATATATAACACATACAACATCGACGCGAATTCTCGTATGATGCCATTAGGACGCTAAAAATACGAATTTGCTGATATTCTGATTTCACTATAATACGCGAAACACGCGAAAATATAAATAATACAGAGAGAGAGAGCGTTTCTCCTTTTAATTTATTTTCATCTTTCTCGCGTCTCTTTATCGTTGATTTAATTATTTATAATTTTTAATTAATTAATTTTTAGTTAATTTTATTTTTTAATTATTTAATTTTTTATTAATTAATTTTTCAATTTCTCGACTTTTACGCACCGTGCTCCGCAATCCGACCATTTTGTCCGATTTGCCATAATGTAGCAAATAATTAGTATAGGATTTTTGCAAATTGACTTATTAATGATCCGTGAGTGAATTTTTCGCGGATAAATCCGACTTTTCGGATATTAGTTTCCGATAATCCGGATGTCGGGATTCGTAATAATTGAATATAGCGTGCAATTAGTTTCGAATATTAAATTAACCAGATATTTGCGACCTTTACCGACAGGATATCCGATTTTTTAGAATAATAGAGATAAGTATAGCTTGGCGTGTATTGCGTATTTTTCGCGAGGACTTTTCCGTCCGAGTTTTCCCGATTCGAAGATTTGGGAAGATTTTTTTGATTGTTCGGTGACTGGGTCCGGATTTTTTCCTCAGAATATCGCGTGAAAATGTGTGCGATCGTTATATATTTTTTTAAATATTTAATATATTAAATTTTTTATCTCCTTTCTTCGCCGATATATTTGTGCAGCCTTAACACGACGATACCGAGATGGAAAATTTCGAAGGTATCGACGCGAAAACCGAAGAAAGATCGATCTCAAAGTCTCCCCTTTTTTTTTTTGATACCTCCTCCTTTCGACCTCGAAATCGATTGTTTGATTTATTTTTATAATTTCTCGTCACTATTATATATATCTAGTACCGTTATCGCGCTACTGTTTATTCATTAAAATTATCGTTAACATTATCTTGTTAGCTTTACATTTATTATCATAATAATAATAATTATTATTATACGTTATCACCATCTCATTATCGTCGCTTTCCACCGTTGTTATTATCATTGTTGATATCATCTCGTCTTGTTTGTTATCACTATGTTATATATTTTGTAATTCTTAATTATTCTTATATTATTATTATTATTAGCGTGATATATATATATATATATATATATATATATATATATATATATATCAATAATTCTCCGCGTCTGTCAATAACGTGTGGTCTCCGCAGCGCGTATTTTTGGTTTTTCGTAGGACAAAAGACGAGTAAAAATGACGCCTAATGAATTATCGATATTTCGTGGAGAACCGGCGAAATAGAGTGTAATCCTCTCGTTTTATTATACACATCTTAAATTACGCACACAGAACCACAATCAAGGCGATCTCTTTCCTATCCTTTTTATTTTATTATTTTTTTTTTTTAATTTTTATTTCCTTTTCAATTGATATATTTTAGCTTCTCCCTTTCTCTCTCTCTCTCTCTCTCTTTCTTTCTCTCTCTCACGCATACATACACACTCTCTCACTTTCGCTATAATGTTCAATCGATCTCGACGATCCTCGGGTCCGTCGAAGCTCGAGTTTGTCGTGGACAACGCGCATGGCGCCGGTGCTCATCGTCGCGCGTGGGATTATAATCGTTTAGAGTCCTTTGTACAGACTTCTTGATAAATCGTTCTATAACTTCTTTTTTTTTGCCATTTGTCTTATGTGTAATAACTTTTTTTTTTCTTATCTCTTACTGCGAACTAGCGAGTACTCTCTCCTCTCTCCCTCTCCCTCTCTCTCTCTCTCTCTTTTTTACATGTCTACTTACGTTGTAACGGGTTCTTGTTGTACAGCTAAGTTAGCTAGATGTGGGCCCAAGGGGTCCCCGGGAATCACGATGGAATCCGGCTCTCTTTCGCGTCTTGGAATCTCTAGAATTTTCAGGGGAATGTCAAATCTGTCGACGAGAATTCGACTCTGGACCGACGATCGAGGACGACCCTCGGAAGCGATTAACGCGAGAGATGATTTATACGAGACCTTCGCGATGGCCTAAATTAATATTCGAGTGCGTAAAAGGAATAATTTAATTCTAAAAGCGGAATATTTGAAGCTCGAGTCTCCTACGTCAACGATTGCGCGTGAATTTATTCCAAAGGACAAAATCGGATGATGTGCGAGCGAGGATTTAAAATTTCCTATCAACACAGCGACACTCCGATGCGCGTCGGTCTCCGGCAAAAGCGGAAATAAAAATCAATAGAGAGAGCGAGCTTCCTGGAAATACTCCAGCTGGTCATCAGGTATACATTGGACACCTTCCTGGGACGAGGATTAATTATCATTGCCGTTTAATCCTCGTCCATCTTGCCTCGAACGCGCAAAAATCCGAGCTTTTAGCGTCGGGGTTGAAAAATAAAAAAAACATCGTTTCCTCTCCTCCTCTAATTTTTTTTTTCCTCTCTCGTACACGAGGATGGAAACTAGATCTGCATCATTCGATTCGAGTTCCCATGGCTTTAGGACACGATACGAACGAATTTGTGCGAAAGGAGAAGGATATAACGCGAGAGATGGATGGAATTATTTTTTTTCCTCCCGTTCCTTTTACGAAAGCGACAGATGGGAGAGTATCGGGTCGTACAGATCGAATTGCCCACCCTATTGCCACTTTTCTGCGTACGTGCATGTATAGGTACATGATAGATGCGAGCATGAAAATGCTGAGTCTGTCGATCCGGGAGGGAAGCGGGAGCAACGGCAATTTCACGCGACGTCGCGCTCATCTTCGTCGGCTGTTGAGTACGAATCGCGATAAGCGACACGCGGTGCATCGGTGCACGTCGTGACAAACGAGGGGAGATAATTCTTACTCCGTTAGATAAATCCTTTAATGGACAGTTTTGCGATTTTTCACATCCGCAATCTCTGCATCGGGGATTGAAATCCGCGATTTCGCGATAAGAGCAGATCGATTGTTATCTCAGATATCGATCGATAACAATGCAAATTTGAGATTGAGATTGATGCCGATACGAGATGCAAGGTAATATAACATTGTCATGTCAGATTAGATATGTGATATTTATGAAGCAGAAATGCGATTCGCTTTATATCGATTTGAGCCCCCATCGGGAAGAAACTGATACCCTTTTCGAACAGAATTAGACGCATCGATAAGAGAACAGAGTTTTTTTTCCTTTTTTTTTTCAAAGATATTTCAATGCAGATCTCGTTATATTGCAAGGGAAGCTCTGCAAGTCCAGCGAGACTCCAGGCGAAATTGCAAAAATCTCTCTCCGGACGACTCTCATTTCAATCCAGGTCTGCATCCGATATATGCGAGGTGTCCCCTACAGATGGGTATCACATAAAATATATATAGACATGAGCATCTTTTTTTCTTTGTGAAAAATAAATTTTTGATAATTCTATTTTAATAAAAAAAATTATCTGATTTTTACAATAAAATGCTTGGAGAAAATTTATTTTTAAATCGATATAAATAAATTCCCTTACGTCAGCAAAGTGTGCTTTCCGGCGAAGAATATTTCTAACAAAGATTCTTTATATTATTAAATTATTCGACGCTAAACATTGCAAAATATTGTTTCATAAAAAAGAAAATAAATGGTAACTTTTATTAGCGATTGAATCTTTGTGACAAGAATGCGATCGTGAAAAATAAAATGCCTCAAATGCAATTCGTTTTCGAAAATTTTGCCAAAGATGCTCATTTTTTTATAAGGGAAATATTTCCAACAAAGATTCTTTATTATTAAATTATGCGACGCTAAACATTGCAAAATATTGTTTCATAAAAAAGAAAATAAATGGTAACTTTTATTAGCGATTGAATCTTTGCGACAAGAATGTGATCGTGAAAAATAAAATGCCTCAAATGCAATTCGTTTTCGAAAATTTTGCCAAAGATGCTCATTTTTTTATAAGGGAAATATTTCCAACAAAGATTCTTTATTATTAAATTATGCGACGCTAAACATTGTAAAATATTTTTTCATAAAAAAGAAAATAAATGGTAATTTTTAGCGATTGAATCTCTTCGCGACAAGAATGCGATCGTGAAAAATAAAATGCCTCAAATGCAATTCGTTTTCGAAAATTTTGCCAAAGATGCTCATTTTTTTATAAGGGAAATATTTCCAACAAAGATTCTTTATTATTAAATTATGCGACGCTAAACATTGCAAAATATTGTTTCATAAAAAAGAAAATAAATGGTAACTTTTATTAGCGATTGAATCTTTGCGACAAGAATGTGATCGTGAAAAATAAAATGCCTCAAATGCAATTCGTTTTCGAAAATTTTGCCAAAGATGCTCATTTTTTTATAAGGAAAATATTTCCAACAAAGATTCTTTATTATTAAATTATGCGACGCTAAACATTGTAAAATATTTTTTCATAAAAAGAAAATAAATGGTAATTTTTAGCGATTGAATCTCTTCGCGACAAGAATGCGATCGTAAAAATAAAATGCCTCAAATGCAATTCGTTTTCGGAAATTTTGCCAAAGATGCTCATTTTTTTATAAGGGAAATATTTCCAACAAAGATTCTTTATTATTAAATTATGCGACGCTAAACATTGCAAAATATTGTTTCATAAAAAAGAAAATAAATGGTAATTTTTATTAGCGATTGAATCTTTGCGACAAGAATGTGATCGTGAAAAATAAAATGCCTCAAATGCAATTCGTTTTCGAAAATTTTGCCAAAGATGCTCATTTTTTTATAAGGAAAATATTTCCAACAAAGATTCTTTATTATTAAATTATGCGACGCTAAACATTGTAAAATATTGTTTCATAAAAAGAAAATGAATGGTAATTTTTATTAGCGATTGAATCTTTGCGACAAGAATGTGATCGTGAAAAATAAAATGCCTCAAATGCAATTCGTTTTCGGAAATTTTGCCAAGGATGCTAATTTTTTTATAAGGAAAATACTGGTCTGTATCCTTACTATCCTTCTTATCTGTATGAAACATCTCGTACATCCCTGTTCCACGGGATAATGTCCCAATAAACGCGACGCGATGCGGCGATTCTTGTTCATAAAATCCCCGTATGACCAGGGTGACCCACATAACGATATACGACGGGGGTACTGTAAAGGAAAAAAAGCTCATCTCTCTCGGCATCCTGGATAAGGCGAGACCGGGACCGACGCAGGCATGATATGTCGGTCGTAACGATAGTTTTACGACGCCACGAGAATTCCCAGCGCGATATAACTTCCGGTAACTCGAGTCTTCGCACCTCGAGTTCCCGTGAATCCTCAACGTCCTCTCGAATTCTCTCAAATCTTTCAATTTTTTCAAGTTTTTTCATTTTCGCGAACCTTAAGCCTCTGAATTCTTCAATTTACCCGCATCTCCGAAACTTTCCTCGCTCTATTTGAGCGTCAAGTCTTGGGGGTGACTCGCGGGAACTTTAACGAGCGCAATTAACCGCGTAGCGTTTCGCCAATAGTTTCGCGTTATCATTTCCACCTCGCGAATCGATACCTCGCGCTATTCTCCCTCTCTCACCCTATCGTTTAGCTTTCTTGGATCTGTCGATCCTCCCCTTTCTCTCTTCACTGATCCGCGCCGAGAAAAGTCGAGCTCCGGATTCCACTGGGTTCCCCAGGATCTCTCCCCATAGTTTTCCTGATCTATCTCTCCCTTCCTTTCTCTTTCACAGACGCGGGCGTGTTTATTTTGCTTTATTCATCGTCGATCCCCCGGCGATCGAGCACTCGTCTACTATTGATATGTCTGTTTCTCGCGCGGTGCCGTCGTCTTCCCGATCGTTCGTTCGTTCGTTTGTTTCGTCTGCGTGTTTGCTCGCCTTCCTTCCGTCCATCCGTTCGTTCGTTCTCTTCTTCAGGGAGAAAACGGGCCGCCGCTGTTGATGCTGCTGATGCTGCTGCTGATGCTGATGCTGCTGCTGATGCTGATGCTGCTGCTGATGCTGCTGCTCGACGGGGCTAGGACGGCGGCTCGACGGCCGACCACCGATCCGGCGGCGGCGATGGCCGGGAGCTAAACGATGCCTCTGACGTCGTGCTGGATGTGAGGCAGAGTAGTGAGGCCGGTCAATAACAGGCTCAAGATCAGGAGGATCCGGGTCGCGCCGGAGTCGGCGAGGCTGGTGCCGCTGCAGGTCTCCTTGGATCCGACGTCCAGTTTCGCTGCAACAAACGTCTCCGTCTTAGAATCATCGCTACCGATCTCAGGCCCAGTTCCCAATAATCCAGTTAACCCGAGTTTAAGTAGCGAATGGACCAATCAGGACCCAGTTTAACGTATTAAACTCGGGTTAACTCGAGTTGTGAAACCGACTCTCAAACTTGTATCTCGCGCGTTTAAGGATGTATTGGATCCGTCTGTCTCAAAAGTTCATCCAAAACGAAAAAATTAAAGTTGGGCAGAATACGAATTTTAATTGATGAGAAATTTTTTAAAAATCATTTTAGAAATCATACTTCAAAGTATTCTTTAATATAAATAGGTCTTGATTTCTAATAAAATGTTGCCACGTTTTATCATCAATATTGTGTCAAACCGATAATCACAGTTATTTTTTAATAATAATTTCAAAACGAACAAATAAATCGTTTAAAAACTTTGTGGAAACATTTTTACATGTATGAAGAATATAATATCACAAAATGAAATTTTTATCATTGTTTTTTTATAGTTTGTAAATAATTCATTTCCTGTCTCTTGAACGTTTACATAAGATCCTATGTTTTGTAAATTTTTTAAAAATCACGAAATGATATTTCAAAGTATTCTTTAATATAAATAGGTCTTAATTTCCAATAAAATGTTGTCACATTTTATCATCAATCATTGCGTCAAACTAATAATCACAGTTACTTTTTAATAATAATTTCAAAACGAGCAAGTAAATCGTTTGAAAACTTTGTGGAAACATTTTTACATGTATGAAGAATATAATATCACAAAATGAAATTTTTATCATTGTTTTTTTATAGTTTGTAAATAATTCATTTCCTGTCCCTTGAACGTTTACATAAGATCCTATGTTTTGTAAATTTTTTAAAAATCACGAAATGATATTTCAAAGTATTCTTTAATATAAATAGGTCTTAATTTCCAATAAAATGTTGTCACATTTTATCATCAATCATTGCGTCAAACTAATAATCACAGTTACTTTTTAATAATAATTTCAAAACGAGCAAGTAAATCGTTTGAAAACTTTGTGGGAACATTTTTACATGTATGAAGAATATAATATCACAAAATGAAATTTTTATCATTGTTTTTTTATAGTTTGTGAATAATTTATTACCTGTCTCTTGAACGTTTACATAAGATCCTATGTTTTGTAATTTTTTTTTTAAATCATGAAATCATACTTCAAAGTATTCTTCAATATAAATAGGTGTTGATTTCTAATAAAATGTTGCCACGTTTTATCATCAATATTGCGTCAAACCGATAATCATAGTTATTTTTTAATAATAATTTCAAAACGAGCAAATAAATCGTTTGAAAACTTTGTGGGAACATTTTTACATGTATGAAGAATATAATATCACAAAATGAAATTTTTATCATTATTTTTTTATAGTTTGCGAATAATTTATTACCTGTTTCTTGAACGTTTACAGAAGATCCTATATTAAAATCGCAAAATTTAAAAATTAATAACTTTTAAAGGAGCAAATAAAAAAGTTTGAAATAATTCATGACGATTTAGAATGTTATTAAGAATGTTAAATTAAAAATTCACGGTGATCTCATTGATTGTAATATATCTCCAATACATCCTTAAACTATGCCAAAATCCTTAAACTGCGTCAAAATTCTATATTCAAATTGTATTCTAATAGTTCGAGCATCCTTTTTTCGTCTAGAGTCTATAAATAATCGCGAGTGAAAGGTACTTAATTATGAGCAAGTGTAGTGTTTTAAAAAATTTTTTCAATAGAGAGAAGCGATCAAAATTTTGCTGCCAAATATGAGAGATGGGGGCATCAATCTGTCTAATTATATAATATTTATATAATAATTATATAATAATATAACAATTATATAATAATTATATAATAAACTTTTAATTCGAGGCATTTTTTTAACAAAAAATATAAAATTATCAATTCAAATCGAAATACATTTTTCCGATATTAAAAAGCAGTGTACATCATTATACTCTTTATCAATATTTTTCTTAATTATCAAGAGACATGATAGTCACGTGCAGCGACAGGGCAAAGAATCAATCTCACCAACAACTGATCGAGTTCTTTACAAGCTTAATCGATTCGACGCCTCGTTTTACATAATATTTCCACAATGTTTGCAAAGATAAATACACACTCCCTTCTCAAAACACAAGCCCAAATTTCACATTTTCGATCTTCGGATCGAAAGATCTCAAGAAACAGAGTCCACGAGGGGATACATTGGTAGCAAAGATCCTTTTCTCTCTCTCTCTCGGATCGACGTAATAGGCAAATTTTCGCATTGTGCGTCGCAAGATCGACGCGCCGAGGGGGGGTGGAGGGTGGGGGAGGGGGACAGGGGAGCTTCTCGATCGCGCGCGCGTTCTTGGCGCAGCGGAACAAAACGAACAAGCGCGGAGCCGAGTAAACGGGGGTAGTATATCGGACCAGCAGCACACTTGCCGAGGGTGGCGATGGGGGGGTGGGTTGTAGTGGTGGTAGCGGCGGTGACGATGGTGGTGCTGGTGCCGGTGGTGGTGGTGGCCAGGCAGGGCGCGGATCGATGCCGCGGGTAAGTAACTCGCGGCGCGACTAAACCGCGTCGTCGCGAATCCGCGCGAGTTTGCACGTGCGACGAGCTCGCACACGTCGCCGAACAAACTTCTCGACACCGGGTCGCGAGAACGCGCCGGGCGTTTAACCCCCTTGTCCCACACACATCTCTCTCTCTCTCTCTTCTCTCTCTCCTCTCTCTCTCTCTCTCTCTCTTTCTCTCTCTCTGTTTTCTTCTCCTTCCATCTTCGAGACGCCAGACCGCGAAACCGCCAACTGATTAACGAAAGGTATCAACTTGTAGGAACACTTTAGCGGCCCGGAAAATCTCGTTTTCGATCCCCAATTTTGTATACATCGATAGAGCCTGTGATAAATGGATTTTTTAAAATTCTCATATTTTATTACTTGACAATATATAATATATTATTGTAAATATGAGAATCTTACAAGAAATCGTCCTCGTGGGATATTTTATATATTTATATTTCAAAATAGAAAATGTTTTTATTTAAAAATATATATATTTAAATAGAAAATTATATATATTTAAATATAAATATTTATATATATATATATATATATATATATTTATTTATTAAATATATATATTATATATTTAAATATATATATTTAAATAGAAAATTTAATAAAAATAAATATAAAATATATTTATAAAATATTTATTAAATATATTTATTAATATATTTATTAAATATATTTATTAAATATTTAAATATAAAATACATAATAAAAATAAATATAAAATATTTATATATTTAAAAATATTAAATTTTATGTTAAATTTTAGATATCTTATTTATTTTTTTAAAAGGAGGAAAACTCGTTCAAGAAATTTTTCTAGTTTTCTTCTTTATTTATATCTAACGTATATCTTTTTCTCCCTGTTCTAATTACATGGAATACACAATGGTGTTTTATAATTAATTCGTGTAGGTAGGCTTTTTATAATTAATTTTATAATGAATTTTATAATTAATTCCTATAGAGAATATATGTACTTTGCATTTAATTTGTACTTGCACTCTCTTTATTTTTTTTTCTCTTTGATAACCAGCGGAAACGAATGATTCTCGTGGTCTGAAACTAATATGCGAGTGAAAATAGATTTATACAAATACATACAGCGAGTGTTCATGCGGTTATTTATTATTAACGAAATTAACGTAAAAGAAGATACTCGAAGGAATTAAATTTCATTGATTTACCGCTTTAAAATTTTATCTACAGAATAGCGTTTGCAGTTTACACAATGTTTCGGAAAAATAACATTTTGCTCGTCTCTCTATGTTGCACGCGCAAAAATAGAAGTCGATGATGAATAAACAAATGTAAATTAAATTGAAGAGAAAAGGAAGGGCAAAACACGAGCGAATAAAAACACAGTTGTCAACGTGAATGCATAATGTAACATACGAACCAACAAATTACGAATCTTTTTATTTTTCTCGCTTGTAAATTCCATTCCACGCACTCACACTAACACCTATGTTTTTACTCGCCCCTTTTTTTTGATCTCTCCTCTCTCCTTAATTTCATTTATATCGTCGAATCTTTATTCTTTAATTTATCAGCAAATATATTTCATAGCCCGGACTAGGCTGTAGACGTTCTGTGTAAATGAAATTATGTTTGCGAGCAAATACGTTTCTCTCTTTTTCCCGAAATGACAAATTTAACATTTCGTAGCGTCAGTGACGCATTTCTTGACATTTCTCGCGCGAGGGTACTTTCCTTCGTCTTAACGGGCGCTTACGGAGCTTATTTCCAAGTTATACGTACAGTAGAAATTTACGAGAGTTCGTTATCGCGATCCTCCCTCGCCTTCCCCATCTTTCTGTCACGATGTGTGTCGAGGAAACGATGAAATTCCCCGTCGAGAACAATTTTCGAGCGCGCGAGAGAAAAAGAAACTTTCAGGATATGTATATATTTATAGAGGGTGTCCCAGACTTAACGAATCAGCAGATTAATAGCAGATTTCTGAGTTCATTCGGAGACAAAAATTCAAAATTCAAAATCATGTTGAATGAGGAAGACTTCATAAAAATGTTCAAACTACCGACTTGTCATATTTTTTATTTTATATCGATCTCTCTATCGATATTATCGCACTATACGAGCCCTTTGCTATGTCTCTGAGTACAGGAAAACGTAACGCGCTGATTGGTAATCTTTAATCTTTCGTAGCGTCGAAGATACATCTTTCTCAACATTTTCGAATGAAGGTTTTCGTCTCCAAATGATCTCAGGAATCTACCGTTAACGGCTGATTAAGTCTAGGACACCCAGTATATTCTTTCTCTTTCTCTCTGTGGTCTCTGTGATACATTCGTCGTATAAAAACGGCGAGCGACATTTCTTTCGTGACCGCGATGACACGCCACGCTATTTAATTCCAGGCTGGCGTGCGAGAGATCGGGGCTTTATACCGTAATCGTAATAATTATCATATAAAGCGACGCCGTTTTGCTCGAGCAGGTACAAATTTCAGGCTGTTATCGCGACCCACGCGCGAGCCGGCGATAAAAATCCGTTAATGAATCTGCCCGCGAAAACGATTACCTTGCGCTACAAACATACGCGAATTAATTAATTCGCGAGGATCTCGGATTCCGAAGTGCATCGTCGAGATTTATACAAGAGATCCTCCTCTCTTTATTCTTCCTTCTTTTATTTGAAATTAATTATTAAGAAACCCTCGTGTTTGCATTTTATTCAGAACTCTTATCTCGAGGAGTCCCTCTTTCTTCTCCCCTCTTCATCGTATTTTTAATTAAGAAAATTCTTTCTTCTCGCATACGTTAGAAGTCTTTCTCCATTTCGATCTACAATAACAAATAACTGAATTGTATCTTCCAAAAAGAGATAATCTGTCTTCGTTCGTTAAAATTTCTCGCGATCACATCTTGCAGCTTCGATATAATCGCGATATAATCATACGTGAGATATCGCGAATTTGATTATTTTATTATTTATTTTATTATAAATTATTTTATAAATTATTTTATTAATTATTTTATTTTTTATAAATTAATAATATTTAATATTTAATAATATTTAATAGTTAATATTTAATAATATTTAATATTTAATAATATATACAGAGTGTCCCGCAATTACCGCTCCATATTTTAAAGGTAGATTCTCTAGCTAATTTAAAAACGATTTTTCTTCAGCGAAAATGTCGAGGCACTAATAGTTTTCGAGTTATAAATGATTGAAAATAAAGGGTTTTTCGCAAACTAAGCCTTATGGGAATAAAATATTAATAAAGTCACATTCTTTAGTTAATTTTAGGTAGAGATTACTTTAATAGAATTTTAATTTAAGGCTTAGTTAGAAAGATACATCATGACAAAAATTGCAAATATGCAAAAAATAATGATCTTTTTCGACATTTTCGCTGAGAAAAAATCGTTTTTAAATTGGCCAGAGAATCTACCTTCAAAATATGGAGCGGTAATTGCGGGACACTCTGTATATATTATTAAATATTAACTATTAAATATTATTAAATATTAAATATTATTAATTTATAAAAAATAAAATAATTAATAAAATAATTTATAAAATAATTTATAATAAAATAAATAATAAAATAATCAAATTCGCGATATCTCACGTATGATTGTATATCTCACGCGGGACACCCTGTATATTAATAATATTTAATATTTAATATTTAATAATATTTAATATTTAATATTTATAAATAATATTTAATAATATTTGATAAATTAATATTTTTTATAAATTATTAATTATTTTATTATCTGTCGAATATCGGCTGCCCCTCCTTCAGCTGTTAAAAACAGAAAATGAAACTGACGAAGGGGTGGACTGCGTATGCGTCTCGTAAGATTTCCTCGCGAGATCTCCCGTCGTCGAAGCCGCAGCGAAGCGCGAGTGCCGTCCTTAAGTGGGACACTTGGCGAAGCGCACTTGATAGCAGTTCTGAATAAATGATGCAAACTCGAGCGTTGGCTCGCGTCTCAGTGTGCGTCGCTTCATACACACAATAGTGTGCCTTTACGCGATGTTTCACCCTCTTTCGAACTCTTGTTCAAGACTGGAACACGCGGAATCTTTCCTCTCTTCGCGCTTCTTCGGCAATCTGGACCCTTATTTACGTCGCACGAGAGCTGATCAGCGATCTCTCGCATCGCGATGACGACGGAAGCCACTCTCTTTGGCCGCTCGTTTCGAGAGGAGAGAGAAGGGAGCAGGGTGTACTCGTGTTCGACGTGAATTACCCAGTCCTACGTCGAGGAATGCGATTTCTCCGAAGCAATTCTCAAGCGTGCGAGAACAATCAAACGTACTTGGCGCTCAACAGGTGTCATACACAAGACAATCCGCGCGGTAAGTAACGCAGTCGAGGGCCTCGATGGTTCGATGAATCTCAACCCCTGTCATTCCCGCTTGCATCTGCGATAGGTAGGGTCTCGCGCGCGCACGTGATCGATTATTCGATCCGGAAGAGATCACCGGTTGAGCGTTTGAGAGACGCAACTGTCGGTCGCCTGGCACGATTGGTACGAATAGTTTCTCTCTACGTTATTTGTTTTCCAAGAGACCAATCGTCTTCAACGGCCTAAATTTTTCTACATTGATACAGGTGGTCAGAGATGATCGCTCATGTATGGTACTCACACGTAGCGCCGAGCAGCTGCGGCAGATACTTCTTCCAGAAGGCGCACTGTCTCACCCTGGGCCCGCTGCCGATCTCCGTGTTATTGATGTCCAAGGTCAGGTACTCTTTATTAACGGCGGTGTGCTGGGGCCAGTAAGCTAACGACCATCCCCCGGCGTCGCCCACATTCGGATCCCTGATCGATCACACAAATCACACGTCTAAATATGTCGCGATTCTGACGCGGCGCCGAAATATCTCCGAATAATGGAAATTTCGAGATATTTCGATAACATGTACGAATCAATGGCTAATTAATCCACGTTGTTGACAATGAAATTAATCTGCCTCTCGTTATTAAATTGATCAGAGAATATTTGCTCGTATTTTATCCGATTCTGGTTAATAAAAAAAAAAAAAAAAAAAACAATAATTCTCTAATCAATCCGATTAAATGTATCCAGCTTCAAATTTTCAATATAAATATATTTTTAAAATACAATTATTTATGACGTATTATATACTTTAATTTTATATTGATTTTATACAATGTTATTTTTCCTAAATTAGGATATATTTTTTTATTAAAAAAAAATAAATAAAAAACTAAGAATGAAAATCAGATGAAATATTATATTATGCATTTGAAAATGTTACCCCGTCTTTGCAAAGTTTGCCCAGTATCTCATCATCCTCTTTGAGAGATGTATCTCCTCTTGCGTGAAGTGTTTGGTTGGATCCAGAGGCTCCCCGAAGACATAACTTATCTCGTCGGCGTGCATAACTCCAGTCCACCGTGGCCACGGATTGTTCCTAGATCTGGTTAAAATTGTACTTTTTTAAATTACACGTATACGGTTAAAGAAGTAGATGAATCTTTGCTAACTGAATAAATTTATTTAAAAAAAAATGTATTCTTATTTTTTTATTTGAGAAAAATTTTCAACTTTTTATCCCCTTAATTTATATCGTTTTTGATTTAAAATGGTTTACGTAAACGCATAACGCGATTCAATTTCACATTAAAAAATTGTATTATCGTATTAAAAGAATATATCTATTAAATGATTGCGCGTCTCGTGTTAAACTGAAATAAAATAATTTCTGGAACTTTTCAAAGCGACCACGCATAGCCGGTGCCTTGCGAATGGAGTTGCGAATCGATCTTTTTACCTGTGTTTGAAGTAGTACATGTAGACGGTGTTGCCGGTGTCAGCGTAACGGCCGGCGAACTCGTTGACGTTACAGGTGAACTGGTAATCGCCGACGATCTTGTCGAGGGCGTCGCGATTCGCGTTGGGATCGTCCGGGTACAGCCAGTTTGTGTACTCGTAGATGATGGCGTGTCGGCCGATCTGATTCACGTAGGGATTCAGCTCGGACACGGCGCTGACGAACTGATCGCGCGTAACCTTCACGTCCTCGGTGCCGTCGATGCGAAACAGCTCCGTGAGATAGTAGATTATGAAGTAGAAGCCCTCCTCGGTGTTGGAGCCCATCAGGATGTTGGCCTTCTTGAAGGACGTCGTGGCGAGGGAGCGTTGAGGGGTTTCGTCGAGGAACGCGCCGTCGATCACCGGCACGAATGGAAACTCGCAGATCCCGAGGGTGCCCCATTCGTTCTTCACCAGCTCGTCCGCGTCCTTCTTCAGCAGGCAATCGATCACCTCGCGCAGATTGTTGCGATCGTGCGGACAACCGACCGCCTCCGCCAACCGGATGCCGCGCACGATCGACTCCTCGCGCGAGATTATCGCCCACGGCGTGGTCGGCGAGCCCGACTGCATGATGGCCTGATTGAATAGGTGCCTGGAATCAAAAATCGAATGGCTTTCGTTAGCGTCAATTGAGAAAAGAGAAGAGATATCCTACGAAAAAATATATTATCATATTAAATAAATATTATTTTATTATTATAATAATTTATTATAAATATTATTATATTATTATAATAAAATTTAAAAAATCTTGCATTCAAATCTTATATTTTTTACTTGCACACAAATCTTACATTTTTTATGTGTATATTAAATTTTACAATTTGTACAAAATTGATATATAAAAATGTATAAAAAGTAGGACACAAATATAAAATATTGAACAGGAAGGAATCGAACAAGTGCCTGGAATCAAAAATCGAATGGCTTTCGTTAGCGTCAATTGAGAAAAGAGAAGAGATATCCTACGAAAAAATGTATTATCATATTAAATAAATATTATTTTATTATTATATTATTATAATAAAATCTAAAAAATCTTGCATTCAAATCTTACATTTTTACTTGCATACAAATCTTACATTTTTTGTGTGTATATTAAATTTTACAATTTGTACAAAATTGATATATAAAAATGTATAAAAAGTAGGACACAAATATAAAATATTGAACAGGAAGGAATTGAACAAGTGTCTGGAATCAAAAATCGAATGGCTTTTGTTAGCGTCAATTGAGAAAAGAGAAGAAATATCCTACGAAAAAATGTATTATCATATTAAATAAATATTATTTTATTATTATATTATTATAATAAAAAATCTGAAAAATCTTACATTTTTTACTTGCATACAAATCTTACATTTTTTGTGTATATTAAATTTTACAATTTGTACAAAATTGATATATAAAAATGTATAAAAAGTAGGACACAAATATAAAATATTGAACAAGAAGGAATTGAACAGGTGCCTGGAATCAAAAATCGAATGGGTTTCTTTAGCGTTCAATTGAAAAAAGAGAAGAGATCCTACGAAAAAATATATTATTATATTAAATAAATATTATTATATTGTTATATTATTATAATAAAGAATCTTAAAAATCTTGTACATTTTTTACGTGTACATTAAATTTTCCAATTTGTACAAAATTTATAAATAAAATTGTATAAAATGTAGGACACGGATATAAAATATTGAACAGGAAGGAATTGAAGATAATTTTATTTTTGCACTCCTTCCTAACTTTTAATTTCTGTTTGCTGCCTGGTTAAAACTGACCTGGAAAGCGGTGAAAGGAGGTGCATGGAGACGGAGACCGCGCCCGCGCTCTCGCCGAAGAGCGTGACATTCTCGGGGTTGCCACCAAAAGCAGCGATGTTGTCGCGCACCCACTGCAGAGCCATCATCTGGTCAAAGAGACCGGCGTTACCGGGCACGTCGGACGTGCCAAAGTACAGAAAGCCGAGACTGGCCACGCGATATTGCATCGACACCACGATCACGTTCTCCTCTGAGACCAGGGTTTTGTGATCGTAAACGTCGAGGGTGGCCGAGCCGGAATAGAAGCCACCTGAAAGAGAGGTCGCAGAGGTCCTTGGGTTTACTAATATACATTTTTTTATATTATTTATATATTATATAATATTAAATATTATTTATATATTAAATATTATATTAAATATTATTAAATATTATATATTAAATATTATATAATGTATTAAATATTATTTATATATAATATAATATTTATATATAATATAAAAATTTCTTATACATATAAATTAAAAGAGCAGAATTATATTGCTAATAATTGATAATAAAACTTTATATAATATTTTTTTTTATTCATAACATTAATCGATCACGTTTTATTAATTTTCTGGCGTAATAGTAGCTTCAAAAAGTTGCCAGGGTTGATTGATACAATTTACGAAAATTCCCTCGAATATTTTGCGGCATCACTCATACCTCCACAATGCAAATAGTTTCCTCTAACAACATAGTAGCAATTATCTTCACGTTACAATGGAAAATATCTACAATCAAACAACTTGAAATTCAACAAAAATCTAATTGAAACGTTAACACGGCAAGAATATACATAATGTAACAGGGCAATAAAAAAATCTCTTTATGACTGGCATAAAGGTAGTATGACGTTGCTGACGTCATTCGAAATGCGACTGTAAAGCTCAGGCAATTTCAATAACATCTCCGACAGCTTTATAGCCGTTGGTACAGAGGACTACTCCGAAGAAAAGGCATCTTGAATGATTGCATATTATATAAGTCGCTTCTTCAGAGGCTTCTCTTTGAAGCTACCGCGTACAAAGAACAAAGCTACGACTGCACCAGGAACAAAGACGGTAGACTGATGATGGATTCTCGTCACTGGGAACTCACCACCGAATATCCATACCATGACAGCGGCGTTCGTAGGCCTGGGCCGCGGCGCCACGACGTTCACGTACAGGCAGTCCTCGCTCAGTGGCGTGTTCGGGTTCCACATGGTGGCGCCGGAGAAGTCGCCGAACACCGTGTCGAGGATCTGAACGCAGCTGTTCGGCAAAGCGGTCGCGTTTAACACGCCCGACCAGCGTTCGACCGGTCGCGGATGACGAAACCTCAGAGGACCTGCAGAACAACCAGGATCTCGTCAAAGAATGTCTATTTTAACCCTACCCCTCAAAAGTATTATTTTGTCAGTCATTTTCCTCAATTTCTTATAAATTACACACTTGAATTTGGCGTCAAAAAATAATTATATAATTAATATTTAATTATTTCTCGACGCCAAATTCAAGTATGTAATTTATAAAAAATTGAGGAAAAATAATTATATAATTAATAATTAGTTATTTCTCGACATCAAATTCGAGTGTGTAATTTATAAAAAATTGAGGAAAAAGAAAATGTCTGACAAAATAATACTTTTGAGGGGAATATTTAATTAAGATATTATATTTAATTAATGATAAGTTAATTTTTAACAACTATACTATATTTACAACATTACGATATCAATAATATGTGATTAATTAAATTGATGGTAAATTATTACAATAATTTGTAGATTGACGACGACGATTAATTGCGAGGAAGAAAATGGAAGAAAGGATTTTTTTATCCTGTTTTAAGATATTCGACTCAATTTTTTCCCTCGCAAAACTTACCGAGGGGTTTCTGGGCGTAAGGTATGCCGAACCAGGCGTCGACCTCTTTGCCGGTGGTGGCGGTCAGAGTCTTGCCGCGGATCATACCCTTTCTGGTACGTACGACCAGCGGATCGTTGCCGGTGAAAGCGGACGCTCGCGGTAGCTCTTCGGCGATCCTGGAATTCCTGACGTCGAATTCTTCGCGCGACGACGACGACGAGGATAACGACGCCGACGACGATGCCTCCTGCGCGACGTGCAGCTCGTGCTCGTGGTGCCTGCTGCGATGAGACGGCGAACCGCGGCAAGGATCCGGCTGCAGGACGAGAAGCAGGATCAGACTCAGCGCCAAAATGGCCTCCAGTCTGCCGGGGCCGGTTCGCCAGGAACTTTTGGGATTTCTCGACATCCTGCCTGCTCGGCTGCAAGAGAGAGAAGCGAATCGTTAATATCGATCACCTGTTTAATTATAAATACGTTGTACGAAATTACAATCACATTTATGCATCGATTTAATGATAAAACACACGTTTGTGAGCGTTTCTTTTTGCAAGACTATTAATTATGTAGATGTAATTAATTTATTTTTCATCGGGTCCCTCGTGTAAGATGTATTTATAGGTTCATGTGTTTGTTACGTACGTACGATGAAAATGGACAAATTAGTTGGTACACAAATGTTCGAAGGGACAATTCTGCGTGTCACGTTGCTTCCGTTTTATGATCGGAAATGTTGCGATGAAAGAGTGCGAGGGATTAATCTATCGGAGACTGCTCATTTTTCATCTAACGAATGATAGGGAGACTCGATTTTAAGGGTAAAAATGTTACTCGCATAATTATACATTAATAATATTTTTACTATTAATATAATATAAGTGATATTTTTAAATTATTTATATTTTTATCTCATATGTGGATTATACATATGTATGGATTATATTATAACATTTTTTTATTCTAATATTTTAACACTTTAATACTCATATAATACTCTATAATCCATATATATGAGATAAAAATATAAATAATATTTTTATATGTTTATTTTTATATTTTTATATTTATATTTATATTTTATATTTATTGTATGTTTTAAATATGTTATATATATGTTGTATATATGTTATATATAACATATATAGATATTAGATAAAATATATGAGATAAAAAACATAAATAGATAAAAATTAGATAAAAATATAATATAAATAATATTTTCATATATATGTTTTAAATATATTATATATATGTTATATACATGTTATATACATGTTATATATGTTATATTTGCACATTTTTCTTTTGAAAATCGCGTCTTCATTCAGATACGAATATACGTTTCGCCCAACATCTTGAAGAAAGTGGATTTTACACATGTCGAACATCCCAAGGAAAACTTATTTTCAACCAGATGTGTTACGTTCCACACGGTTGACGCAAGCACGGTTGACATGAAAGATGCAAGCACTAGAGAGAAATGCATCAATGGCGGTGCATAATTGCGAATGCATTAATTTCGAAACGATATGGAAGGAAATAAATCTTTTAAATATTGTCGGACGATTTAAAGGAAGAGAGGCCGGGAATAATTTTCAAGGGCTTCGTCCAAGTGTTATGATAGAGTCAATTTACATTCTGCCCTTGCGAAGAAGTGACTTTCAAGGGTTTTTTTTTTTAAGAAGGCGAGTTTAGAATCGCGTTCGCACGTAAAGCATTTGATGGGATAATCGACCAGCATCGAGAAATTACTGGATTAATCTTCTTCCTTAGATATTCACTTTCTCTATCTACCCTTCTCTGGCATTTCCCTTCGCCGCAAACTCCCTTTGGTGCAAAGTTATCTCTCCATAGAGACAAAGTAACCCTATCCGAGGCGATAATTGAAGCTGCCTCGTGGTGAAACACGAGACACTGCGGTTTTCAGCATCCGAAACCACGATAAAATTGACTAATATTTAATTTAAATTAATTTAACAAGTTTATTATACTCTGCTAATTAATTCAAAATATTAATTCAATATTAATTACAGATATTTAAATAATTTATTAATTATTAATGTTAAATTGGCACCTTTCAATATTAATTTACACACCAAGGATTTAACTTAGGTGTCTGCTGAGAAAGCAAAAATCTTTTCATTTTATAGCAAAAACATATTTTTTATTTTTACTTTCTCCCTCCAAAGATATTTAAATAATAATGTAAGATATATATGCGTTATTCTTACCGGTTTTTTATCGCAAATAAAGATGCGTCGATAATTTTGTTTACAAAGAGATTCACGTCGAAGGTATTGTTGCGCGATTAAAAAAAAACTTTGATATCCTTGGATAAAGGCAGCTTTTCTAAATATTACAATTGATTTCGTTTGAATAATATTTGGACGTGTTTCTTTCTATTCTGCTACGACTCGTCCATCAAACATTCACGATATTGTCGTGGTAAGGCCGTTATGTAATTGACGGACAGATGATACGCGACCTTACTTATTCTCCTTAAAGTATATTTTTGTAAGTTGACGACATTGAATCTCCATCTTGTGCGCATAATTACAGTTCCCAAATGTATGTTATTATACTTTGTTTAAGTGTTATTTGCAACATTAGATTTTCCATGAAAAATTTGAAACAATAAAATATTTTTCGAGCGATAATTTTCGCCGATTTTTCATTTTTGAATATCAATTGGTAACCTTTTACATGTTTGTATATATGTTTCCATAGAGCTGAAAACTTTTTTACATGCGCCGTGTTGATATTCTCGATATATCGAAATAGCGAGTGTTGTGATACACAGAGTGTCTCGGAATTACAAATTAAAAAGCGGATTCTGTTTTAATAAAATCTACAACGCTTTAAACGCAAATTTTCGATAATGACCAGAATTATTCATTCGACTCTAATGTAATACTCAATGTTACAATCTTGCAAATCGTAATGCAATGTTGTAGAGACATTGGCGAGATATTGAAAGAAAGAATTTTGACTTGTAGCGTATCAAAAATAAAATGAAATTTACATCGCGCGTAATATTACCTTCTTCCTTTATACATCGAGTCTGATCTTCTAAAAAGAGAATATAAAATATGATATTAAAAAATTACGAAAAATGTATTTTGCAATTAATTATGGATTTTAATCCAATGAAAATGAATAACAGATTTGAAAAGTGACACGAGAAGATATTTACAGCATCACTGCATCAATATAAATATACTCCTGGACAAAATTAACGCATAATTTTTTTCACTTTTTCTTTAAAATTTTTCATTAAAATTTAAATATCAGCTAAAGAAAAAGTAGAAAAAAAATTATGAGTTAATTTTGTCCAGGAGTATATATTATATCGTATCGTTGCTGATGATATTCTACTGCAGATATTTTTATAATTCTGCAATATTGCACGCAATATATTTGCAATATTGCAATTATACATTTCAATATTTTTACGACTTTTCTACGCAAATAATTATTTTTATTAATTATTTTTCTGCGACAAGTAATTTTTTTCAAATCAATATTTTTGTGAGATTGTTTTGAATGCTCGAAAAAAGCTTTCTATTCTTTTTAATATATACAACATATATCATTTTTTCAAGCCAATTCTTCTATAATAAATATATACAACTTTTGTAATATCACTTAATTAAATTTCAACATTGACATCGAAAAGTTTCTTTGTCAGTAACCGAAATATTATCGATGCCTCGAGATTTTTGCCAAGAAAATTTTTTACGCAAATAATTATTTTTATTAATATTAATTAATATTAATATTAATATTAATTATTTTTCTGCGACAAGTAATTTTTTCAAATCAATATTTTTGCGAGATTATTTTGAATGCTCGAAAAAACCTTTATATTTTTTTTAACATAACATATATACAACATATATAATTTTCTGAAGTCAATTCTTCTGTAATAAAATATATGCAACTTTTGTAATATCACTTAATTAAATTTCAACATTGACATCGAAAAGTTTCTTTGTCAGTAACCGAAATATTATCGATGCCTCGAGATTTTTGCCAAGAAAATTTTTTATGCAAATAATTTTATTAATTATTTTTCTGCGACAAGTAATTTTTTCAAATCAATATTTTTACGAGATTGTTTTGAATGCTCGAAAAAAGCTTTATATTCTTTCTAATATAACATATATACAACATATATAATTTTCTTAAGCCAATTCTGATATAATAAAATATATGCAACTTTTGTAATATCACTTAATTAAATTTCCACATTGATATCGAAAAGTTTCTTTGTCAGTAACCCAAATATTATCGATGCCTCGAGATTTTGCCAAGAAAATTTTTTACGCAAATAATTATTTTTATTAATTATTTTTCTGCGACAAGTAATTTTTTTCAAATCAATATTTTTGCGAGATTGTTTTGGATGCTCGAAAAAAGCTTTCTATTCTTTTTCTATTCTTTTTAACATAACATATATATAACATATATAATTTTCTCAAGCCAATTCTTCTATAATAAAATATATGCAACTTCTGTAATATCACTTAATTAAATTTCAACATTGACATCGAAAAGTTTCTTTGCCAGTAACCCAAATATTATCGATGCCTCGAGATTTTTGAAAAAATTTCAAGAACATTTTTTACGCAAATAATTATTAATTATTTTTCTGCGACAAGTAATTTTTTTCAAATCAATATTTTTGCGAGATTGTTTTGGATGCTCGAAAAAAGCTTTCTATTCTTTTTAACATAACATATATACAACATATATAATTTTCTCAAGCCAATTCTTCTATAATAAAATATATGCAACTTTTGTAATATCACTTAATTAAATTTCAACATTGACATCGAAAAGTTTCTTTGCCAGTAACCCAAATATTATCGATGCCTCGAGATTTTTGCCAAGAAAATTTTTTATGCAAATAATTTTATTAATTATTTTTCTGCGACAAGTAATTTTTTCAAATCAATATTTTTTGCGAGATTGTTTTGACTGCCCGAAAAAAGCTTTCTATTCTTTTTACATAACATATATACAACATACATAATTTTCTTAAACCAATTTTTCTATAATAAAATATATGCATTTTTTGTAATATCACTTAATTAAATTTCAACATTGACATCGAAAAGTTTCTTTGCTAGTAACCTAAATTATCAATGCCTCAAGATTTTTGAGAAAATTTCAAGAAAATTTTTTACGCAAATAATTATTAATTATTTTTCTGCGACAAATAATTTTTTCAAATCAATATTTTTGCGAGATTGTTTTGGATGCTCGAAAAAAGCTTTCTATTCTTTTTAACATAACATATATACAACATATATAATTTTCTCAAGCCAATTCTTCTATAATAAAATATATGCAACTTCTGTAATATCACTTAATTAAATTTCAACATTGACATCGAAAAGTTTCTTTGCCAGTAACTCAAATATTATCGATGCCTCGACATTTTTGCCAAGAAAATTTCGACTTGAAATTAGAAAACAAACCGAGCATCGTTAAAAAATAACGCGCAACAAGTGTAATACCTTCGAAGCATACGTTTTCGATAGAAAAATAAATATATATGCATATCGTCGAGAGAGAACGCATATGTAACAAGTTTCCAAATGCACTTTCGCACACCGAGACGACGACATACAAGCTGTGCCCGATAACACGCGTCGATTTCGTCCCTCTCTCTCTCCCTTTCCCCGTCTCACATACGTTAGGAGGGATTAGTAGGATGATAGTAGTCTCTAGTTACACCACACGAAGGTCCACGTTGATTAGCAACTTCCTTCTACGTGTTCCGAACGCGCGTTCGGTCACACGCAGCGCGTCCACGGGAACGTCGTCGCACGCGGAAGTTTACGCACGAGGCCGCGGCTTTAACGCGTCGTCAGAAATTGGAATTTATTAGTTTAGCACGTTACCGAGCGTACTCGCTCGTAACGAGACTATCCATGAGAAAATTGCGCGGCGGAAACAATTCTTCTGCGATTTTCCACCGCGAATTCGCGATCGATCTCGCCTCAATGTTTCATTTAATTACTCCAATAATTAATGCACATTCGGTCTAATGTGCCTCATCTTTCCCCTCGTGTCCCAATCGTTCAACTTATCCCAATAACGTCTAGTTTGATCAATTTTAAAAGCTTCACGTAGACTCGGCGAATTAAAGATGAATAGAAAAAATACAAGAAAAATGAGGAGGAAGGGGTGAGGCGCGATTAGGGTCTTTTCTTCAGACTCACCCCGAGATCTGTCCCAAGGAAATTTGTCGCGCGACACTTTCCCGGCTACGTCCTCCTGCCACTCAATATCGATACTCGTGATACCTAGTTGTTCGATTAGAGTCGCACGATCGCGTTGAGGGTCGCGAAGGGTTATCGCGATGACAATGACTATTTCGGCGCCCTGCCGACGAAGCACTGACGGCGATGATTGGCAAACAGTCACGAGAGTGACAGCGCGAGGCCGTCGCCGCATTAGAGTCACGAAGCCGACTAGTTACTTCCCTTGGCACACTGCGGCAGCATTATACATGATGCTCGATGTTGGATAGGGTCGTGATCCATAACGTAACTGATGAAACTGTGCGTAGATCGATCGAGCGAACTTTGCTCGTCGAACCTGCCGGAGAGTCTCTCCCCTACAAGAGGTTTTTTTTATGATTTTTTGATATTTTTAATTTTTTCGTCCAATCGTTACCTAACTAATTCCCTTTGAGTTGAACTCCATCTCGTTACCACTTTACTTAATTAGATTAAAGAATCGTTTTTCGATCGGAGTGATCAAACAAAGGGATAAAAAGTATCCTCCTCTAAATCACACGCTCTATCCCTGATAAAGTAACAATTGCCCTCGTATCCATCTGGAAATTGAATTCCTTTTGAAACCCCGGTTTTTACCTTCGCTCTCTTTCAAATCTCTCGTCAGTTTGCGTTCCCGACTTTGCCTTTTTCCCTCTCTCTCTCCCTTCCTTTTATTTCTCTGATACTTACAGCGAGGAAAACGCGAGGAAGGTGCTCGATTAGATTTCAGACAGCGGCGATGTCCTCCTCCGAATCCGCGACAGGCAGATCCGCTCTCTTGCCCTGCTCCTCTTCGTCTACATTCTTCGTTCGTCAAGCATCGTGCGTCCCTGTAACAGCACAATGTAGACTGAGTGATCGGAGAAATTGAACGAGGGTGTGTCGGAAGCGAAGGGGTGAGACACACTGACAAACGTCCGGGGGCCGAGGGTTCATTATTTGGGGATTATTACGTTGGAAGGAGGGGAAGAAAGAGAGAGAGAGAGAGAAGGAGAAACACGTTTATCGTTTAACCCTAATGGCAATAGAGAGGCATACACAGATATAAATGTATGAAAGTGTATGAGAGTAAAAAGAGAGGAGAAAGGAGAATAAACAGGGATAGGAATAAAGCTGCATTTTCGCGATAAGACCGGTTCAGTCGAAAATGCTCGATTACCGAGTTTGCTCGCGTAGCGAAAATTCTTTGTCTTCGTGTTTTCTCCTGCACGTATCAAATCTGATATTTCCGGCAACCTCATTCGGACCCGCGGGCGATCTACGATTTTTCGTTATTTCACGTATTTCGCGCAAGTCGCTCGCGAAAGAGCGAATGTCGAAAGGCGCGCGTGACATGTACAGGGTGTCCCAGACTTAACGAATCAGCCGTTAATGGTGGATTCCTGAGATCATTTGGAAGCGAAAATCTTGATATCAAAATGTTGAGGAAGGTGTAATCTCGACGCTACAAAATATTAAAGATTATCGGCGTGTTACGTTCTCTTGTGCTCACACAGAAAAAAAAGAAGTGTCAAATCAAAACTTATATACTTAAACTAACGCGTTCATTGTTTCGTATATACACAATTTCTAATCTTCTTCGAAGAATTTAATAATTTTCAATTTCGATAATATTATCGTCTTATTTTAATATTGTAATTGTCAAGAATATATAATTATTTAATTCTACTTTAAGAAAATTATAATCTTTGATTTCAAAATGTTATTTTCTATCCAACATTGTTTCTTTTCCATTCGAGAAAATTAAACCTTAAATCAGAATATATTTTTATAATATATTTTATTAATATATTTTATTTAAATAAGAATATATTTTTCTCGATTAAACTATATAAAATGGCTTCATTCGAGTAAGCAATTCGAGCAATTATATTTTTCTTAAATTAACAAATATTTTTATAATATATTTTATTAATATATTTTATTTAAATGAGAATATATTTTTCTCGATTAAACTATATAAAATGTAAAACTTCATTCGAGTAAGCAATTATATTTTGCTTAAATAATTAACGCGATATAATCTCGTTTCAAGATTTTCATGTTAAAACTGAATATATTTTCAAAATGAGAACTTTCTTTTTTTTTGTGCAGGAACAGCGCGATAATCGATAATCGATAGAGGGATCAATATAAAATAAAAAATAGAATTCTGCAGGGATTATGTCTTCGATGCGACAGCAGTTTGAACACTTTTACGAAGTCTTCCTCAATATTTTGGTATTAGAATTTTCTCCAAATGATCTCAGGAATCTGCCATTAACAGCTGATTCGTTAAGTCTGGGACACCCTGTATATATATGTATGCTTATTAGAAATTCCAGTCGTCCGTACATTCGCTCCCTCCCCCCTCCGACAAGCGACGTGGAATTCGCATATAAACGGGAAATGAAAGGCGAGATACGGGGATCTTTTCTCGCGCTTTCTGAGGGGGATGAAAGGACCGAGGGAAATTAAAGTTCATTTGGAGGGAAATTTGACAAAAGCCACAACCGCCGCCATAAGTCGATAATTAAACGCTCGGTAATTATAGAATTGGAAAGTTCTTGAAAATGATTCGATTAGCCCGAGATAGACTCGAAATAGGCGCCTCGTTCTATTCTCGTAAATTCGCTCTCCCCGTTAAGGTCGCCCCGTTAAATTGAACTGTCTCTTTAAGGATAACCGAGGAGCGACAGCTTGCCGCCGCCGCTCTCGGTTCGACGATATCGGACGAAACGTCTGCGAATTTTCGTTACCCACACATTCACACACACACACACACACACACACACACCACGTGCGCGCGGACACACACGGGCACAGGATGCAGACACACGGACGATCGTTGACCGAGAAACGAAAGGTCAGGGCGTCACTGCCTCGGCTTGGCTGGCTGCACTGCGGCTCGTTGAATTTTGCGACGCGGACATTTAGGAAATCATCCCCCGCGCGCGCGGGGGCGAACAACGAGGACCGGCCGCTCCACGAAATATGCATCGACAGTTTCTCTCTATCGGGTGCACACCGAAAAAATGGTATTCTTAACTTAAGAATATGCCACTTATCTTTAGAATATACAGGGTGGGCCAGATAAAGTGTTACAGTTTAATATCTTTGAAACGGCTAGATGGATCTTAATGTTCTTGAATTCGATTTTCTCGATTTGATGTGCTTTTTCACGTGGACTTATTTTCATTTTCCGCAATCGGTCCTTCGTGGGGTGGGGGGCACCAAGCTCCGTTTTTTTAAATGGCACCTTCCCAAAAAATTAATATTAATGGATTCTATGTTGAAAAAGAAGTAACTTTTATTCGAAAAAATTTTTTTTACAATCATTAATTTCCGAGCTACAATTATTCAAAATTTTTCGGAGCGCCGAACTTCACACTTATGTGAAACAGTGTTTATACTCTCAACCTTAGGCAGTTGTGATCTAACACCTTTATATTTCTTTTTATGGGGATACATAAAGGAAAAATCATTTAGCACAGTTCCTACTACGAGAGAAGAATTGAAGGAACGAATTCGGACTGCTTGCGCATCAATTACACCAGCTATGCTATTCAGTGTTCGCAGAAATATTATCGAAAGATTACTTAAGTGCTTGGAAGTACATGGTATGCTTTTTGAACACTTATTAAAATAAAAGTTACTTTTTTTCAACATAAAATCCTACTATAGACTAAGATTGTATAAACACTGTTTCACATAAGTGTGAAGTTCGGCGCTCCGAAAAATTTTGAATAATTGTAGCTCGGAAATTAATGATTGTAAAAAAAATTTTTCGAATAAAAGTTACTTCTTTTTCAACATAGAATCCATTAATATTAATTTTTTGAGAAGGTGTCATTTAAAAAAACGGAGCTTGGTGCCCCCCACCCCACGAAGGGCCGATTGCGGAAAATGAAAATAAGTCCACGTGAAAAAGCACATCAAATCGAGAAAATTGAATTCAAAAACATTAAGATCCATCTAGCCGTTTCAAAGATATTAAACTGTAACACTTTATCTGGCCCACCCTGTATACACAGAAAAAAAAGAAGTGTCAAATCAAAACTTATATACTTGAACTAACGCGTTCATTGTTTCGTATATACGCAACAATTTCTAATCTTCTTAGAAGAATTTAATAATTTTAAATTTCAACAATATTATCATCTTATTTTAATATTTTAATTGTCACTTCAAGAAAATGTAATTATTTAATTCTACTTTAAGAAAATTATAATCTTTTTTTAAAAAATGTTATTTTCTATCCAATATTGTTTTTTTTCCATTCAAGAAAATTAAATCTTAAATCATGAAAATATATTTTTTTCGATTGAACTATATAAAATGGCTTCATTCAAGTAAGCAATTATTCAAGCAATTATATTTTTCTTAAATTAACGCGATATATTCTCATTTCAAGATTTCCATGTTAAAACTAAATATATTTTCAAAATAAGAATGTCCTTTTTTTCTGTGTACCACTAAAATAAGCGCCAAGAGGATCCTCTTAAGTTAAGAGGCAAATCTTCTCAAGAAATATTCTTAATACACAGAGAAAAATATTTCTTTGGATTTAATCAATTTTGTTCAAGTCAAATAAGCTTAATTATTGGTCTAAAAGTTTTTTTCCCGCCTAATTTCAAATAGTCTTTTAATATTCTGAATCCCAACAAGGAATCCAGATTAAAGAAATTATTTTAAATTCAGCTTGAAATTAAACTGATAAACAGTGATGTCAAAGAGGACTCGCATGCACACGGAGAATCTATGTGTGAGAGCAGCTCTCTTTCGCACCACTGCTAAGGGAAAAAAATATACTTTAGATCTTACGTTAATACAAGTCCTTTATATACATTTCATGATAAATATTGAATACGAGAAAAATTAAGAATGGTGTCGCCAATCGCGATGAAGAATGCGATGAAGAAATATGTCGCGCACACGAAAATCGAGTTGTCATGTAGAAGTCGCAAATTAAGAATATATTCTTATTCATTAAGAATATATTCTTATTTATTAAGAATATTTATTAAGAGGACTTATTTATTAAGAATATTTATTAAGAGGACTTATAAAGTATACATTTCAAGAATACAATTTTTTCGGTGTGTCTGTTTCAAAGAAAGAAACTTTTTTTCGCCGCAAACATCGAATTTTTCCTCGCTCAAAACACCCTTATTATGATTCCACGGAATAAGATCGAGGATCTTATTGAGAACTTTTTTTTCAGCGAGGACAAACTCTGCGGGAAGCGAGTTCCAGGCGAGAAAATTGATGAAATTAGGGATATTTAGGTAATCTACCTGAATAGAGATTCATCTTGATGCTCGGACACCAACGCAAAAGTTACAGGGATACGAAACGACGAGTCATCCTGATAAGGGGAAACGACTCCTGATTTCGGGGACACCCTGTAGAGAGGACACCGGCGTTTCTCGGGGAATTTCTGCGAAAATAACGCGAACGAGCATTCTTCTCCGGTGACGCGAAATTTTCTATTGCGTCCGCTCGAGGATGAATCGGGACCGCGGCCATTGTTTACGGGCTCGTTCATCCGGATGAACGATTTGTACTCCAAGTGCTCGTCCCTTCAAGCGTCCACGCTGGAATAACGCGATAATGGACGGTGTGTCCTTTTTACAATTTTTCGAAAAAAAATCAATGATCGCCAACCCTTCTCTAATTATTCTCTGACTATACATCATCCTCCTCCCACCGTCCTTCTCCCTCTCCTCGAAGACACCCAAGTGTCGGCTTGCATATTTCGCTATTGCGGCTAGGAAACACGCGAGCGGGTCAGTCGGACCCGCAGTCTCGTCTCTATGACAGGGTAAAAGCGAGCGTGTATCGCCGGGTATCATCGGGGAAGAGGGATGAACGGGGGAGGAGTTATGGATGGCCCATGGACACGCTAACCCAGTGACATCTCTAGGTCAGCCCGACCGCTCGCTATCCTCCACCACCACCGCGTATCATCAGACCGGCTTCGATTGAGGCCGAAAGAGGTATCCCGGTCCCAGGGATTCCCGTATCATTTTTCTAGGACCCACAGATAGGACAGAGACTCGCGCCAACTCGACATCTCGAAGAGGACGTAAAATACACCAATACTTCTCCTCATCAATCATAATAATAATAACGATATTAAAGTTGAAATTCGCACACTTGATATTAGATCGCGAGATTAAGATCCTTGCTTGAATAATAAGATAGGAACCCTGGATAGGGAACGCTTATCAAACGACCCACAAGTCAGCCAGGGGGCGAACGAGTTTCGAAAATTCAATTGCAAACGAGCAAAGAAGAGGCGACGTACATTGATAATACACGTTATCGAGGTAGGGACGCATTCGGCGACGACGAGCGGTAATCCTTGACCCGGTTACCCGCGTAAGCGAGCCAAATATTGACCTAATCTAACGACTCGCCGCGCCGAAGCCTGCTGCGTTTTTTCTAGTCGGGGGTTGGGGTGCGCATCGTTAAAACTAAAGGTCTCCCGCCTCGTTAACTCTTTCTCTCTCTCTCTCTCGAGTCGACAATTTCGAATACATTAACGATAATAAGCGAAGCGGGCGACGCGCCAACTCTGTGAAAAGTAATCGAGATTCATCGATAAGCCTCTGTGTGTGTGTGTGTGTGTGTGTGTGTGTGTGTGTGTGTGTGTGTGTGTGTGTGTGTTTTATGAATTTTATATACGAGAACCTTTTCCCCCATTTCTCTCGGTTTGTCGCGGGGTGCGTGTACAGCTGTAAATGAATCTTTCGCGAAAGGGGTTGAGAGAGAGAGAGAAGAGAGAGAGAGAGGAGGGGGAGGGAGAGAGCAGATGGTATCGGCCGGTTGATATTTGGCGGGCAATCGGAAATTTGCTCGTTCGTGTGGCATGCGCGATAAAACAGCGGCACCAGAATGTACCAGGCACCGAACCAGACACCGAGTCCTATTTTCTCTCGCTCTCTCGGTCTCGTTTCTCGACGTTCCATCCCCTCGCTCTCTCTCTCTTTCTCTTTCTCTCTCTCTCTTTCTTTCTTTCTCTGCCCATCTCTCTTTCTTCACCTTTCCACCCGGTTTTCCTTCTTCGGGCGAATCGCGGGACGGATCTACCCTCTCGGAATGGAATTTTCGTGGGGTTTCCTTTTCGACGCTCGACCCCTGCTCCCCTTCCCCGAGAGCGAATTTATTCGGGGGGATGGAGAAGAAAGAGCTGGCTCTCGGCGATTGAAAAAAATCGGAGTACATTAGGAATAAATGCGAATCGAACTCGCAGATATATATATATATATATATATATCGTAACAAATGAAAATTCGATGAAATATCTTGAAATCGCGAGGAAGGATGTTTTTTATTCTTTTTATATATCTCGAGCTCTTCGCAGAACCTGAGGGCACGTAAGAGACAAAATTGACAATAAAAAATTGATTGCAAAAGAGAGAGGACGATCTCGACGATATCAGACCACAAACACGTCCCTGTTTCGCGCGTATTTATTCCCGGGGATCAATTCTTCGGAGCAAAGACGAGAATAAAATTACGAGAGTTATGCATATCGGGTGGGAGACCGCGATATAATCGATAAAAAGGTGCCGTACATACTTATGAATTACACACGACAATGAGACAATTCTTAATAATAGAGGCCCACCCTCTCTCCCTCTCTCCCTCGCCCTTTTAACGGGTTTACCCTCTTATCCCGAGGTCTCTCGCATCGGGTCTCTATTCGACTCGAGTCTGCCGAAATCGCTAGATTTGCGGGGGGGACGCGTCTCTCGCCCCTCCCCCTTTCCGAACCCCGCGCGATCAGGTGGTTGACGATGACGGTACCGCATTTTCTCGAGCGACGACACGGCCATTGCGTCGCATCGCGTCGCGTCGCGCCGCGTCGCAGCCGCAATGCAGCGCGATGCAACCCGCCGAAGAAAAATCGTTCGCCGGCCGAAACCCCTCGGTACCTTCCTTCCTTCCTTCCTGACTTCCTTTCGCGGCTCTCGCCTTCGCCTCCCCCTCCCCCGCCTCGCACCGGTTGCTCCCGCGACGACCGTCAGCGCGATCGACCTCGCACGATCGCTCAAACCTAATAAAATAATTAATAAATTGATAAAGAAATAAATTAGTTAAAGATGTCAGACTCAACAAATATAAAATTAAATATAAATAATATAAATCATTGGCAATAAGAGTCTAGTGTGGTTAACGTTACACAAATAATTTATTAAAAATTCAAAAATAGGGTCGAAACGTTCGCGATTCGATTACATTTATATCTATTCATGAATATCTTTTTTTGAATTTTTAATAAATTATTTGTGTAACGTTAACCACACTAGACTCTTATTGCCAATGATATTATTTATATTTAAAGAAATAAAATAAAAAAATTAAAAAATACCCTTCGAATGGAAAAAGAATTTCTTAAATTCAAACGGAACTCTAGACACTTTTTGGACTTTACTTTAAATCAAAAGGAGAACAAAATAAAATCCCTCTCCCGTTTATTTTCAAGTTCTCTCAGATTTTAATACTCGGAATTTTAAAGCGAAGAATTCGAATTTCAAGACAACACATTTGTATCAATTTTTACGTGTTAATACTGGTATTGGTATAAATTAATTAAAAATATTATTATCGAGAGATCTTTTATTAATAATAATATTTTTATCAATTATTTATCAATTTTTATTAATAATAATATTAATATCGAGGAATTTTTTATTAATAATAACATTTTTATTAATTATTTATTAATTTTTATGAATTTTATTTTTATTAATAATAGTATTATTATCGAGAGATCTTTCTCCATCTGTGGTAAAATAAAAATTTCCATAGTAAAATAAATATTACAACAAATTTATGATCGATATAATTATATCATTATTTTTTTTCACGTAAATACAAGTTGATCACGAGCGATAAGACACAATGCAGATCGGGAGATTCGCCGAGAGTTGTTATTCGAAAAATTCCATGCTTCGTCGATCGTTTATCGCTTTAAGAAATCGCATTCACGGCAACGCCAACGTAGGGACTTACGTAGGTACGTTCTTGAAACGCGGCTGCTCTTAAGCGCTGATTTCATCAACGCTGAAACGTGACTTTGCACTCGCGAGGATGCCTCGGGTCTTTATCTACAAAAGATTTCCAAGTAACTACACATTTATTCGTGTTTAAAGCGAAATACAATATTCTTAAGTAACGCGATTTCTTTAGGAAAAAAAATATTTGCGTGCGTATTATCGTATTTTTTTAAATATTATTAATATTCTTAAATCTATAAAAAAGAATCGTCGACAGACGATAATTACACGTGGGACGACTCTTTGACCTATTTAATATATATTTATAAATCTCTGGAAAAAACGCGTATTTTTTCGAAAACAATTTACAGCGACATTACCTATCTGCAAATGCGAATAATTCGATTGTGATGTGACCGAAATGGAAGTAATTATAAATTTCAATCTACGAAATAATGGATATTCGACGGCAATAGATGATATAATGCGTACGATTCGTTTATAAAAAAATGTATCAGTATTATTAATATTTTTGAACAAAAAAATAGCGAAAAAATAGTTGTCTAAAAATATATTTAAATTTTTTTCAATTTCATGTGTGAATCAAAAAGGGAAGAAAATACAACTCTCTCTTCTGTTTTAAAAGTCTAGATTCTAATTCTCGGAAAAATAAAGAGTTTCAAGATCAAACTTTAAATTCTTTGAGCCTGAAAAAAAATATATATATAATTAAATTTATTTGAATTAATTTTTTTAGGCTACATATGCATTACAATAATTAAGATAGAAACTACTTATCCTCTTTTTTTCACGAATTATTTTTGCTCGAGTTCTCTTCAAATCGTTTAGAATTGTCGATCGAACCCTTCAATAAAATAGATCGTGGCCATTGTTTTCGCACGAAGCTGTCCTTGGTCGAACAATTCGAGTCCCTGCGATTTGCTCGAATCTTTTGCGCCGCCAGCTTCGAGCCGGACTCCGTATTAATTAACGAAAGCGAGCGATCGACGGCGAATTTCTCGCATCGCGTCTCGTCAGTCCTTGTTGGAAAAAAAATAACGGTGACAGTCGGCGAGAGGCGAAATCGGGAGGAAATGTATAATTGTGGAATCGAGCGTAGAGCCGGTCCGGTCATGGCATTCCTATTTTTAGTCCGATCCTGATTGGGTGTGCAAACGGAAAGCAAAGGCCAAACCCCCGCGCGTGTTTGCGCGTCCAACGTTTGCTCTCCGCGTTCACGCTCCGTTTCTTCCTTCCTGCCTCCCCCCCTCTCGGCTTCCGGTCGCTTTCCAACTTTTCTCGCTTCTCGCAGTTAGGTTGATTTTCGCGCTTTACTGAGCTTTCGACCAACGTTCCTTCACGTGGCACGATCCGATCGTATCAATTCCAACCCCCGGGGTCGATCGTGAAAAAAAAAATCGACTCGCGGGGAAGATGAATTATCCCCAGCAAACACCAAGTAACGTTAACATAACAGTTATATTGCTGAGTGGGAAATTATAACTGACAGTTATATAACTGCACAGAAAAAAAGAACATTCTTGTTTTGAAAATATCTTTAATTTCAGCATGAAAAACTTGAAATGAGATTATATTGCGTATATTAACTGAAGAAAATTTGCTTGAATAAAGTCATTTTATATAGTTGAATCAAGAAAAATATATTCTTATTAGTTAAGAATAATTTTCTTGAATGGAAAAGAAATAATGTTAGATAGAAAATAACACATTTTTAAATCAAGAATTAATAATTTTGAAATTTTTTTATTATCAAGATAATTATATTGTATTCTTGAGATGACAATTATAATATTCAAATAAGATTATAATATTGTTAAAATTGAAGATTATTAAATTCTTCTAAGAAGATTATATATTCTTGCGTATATAGGAAACAATGAACACGTTAATTTAAGTATATAAGTGTTAATTTGACACTTAATTTTTTTCCGTGTATAGATTCTCATTTTTGAGAATTCTATAAACCTCTTTACCTCCCTTGAAGAGATGTACACAGAAAAAAGAACATTCTTGTTTTGAAAATATCTTTAATTTCAACATGAAAACTTGAAATGAGATTATATTGCGTTAACTGAAGAAAATTTGCTGGAATAAAGTCATTTTATATAGTTCAATCAAGAAAAATATATTCTTATTAGTTAAGAATAATTTTCTTGAATGGGAAAAAAATAAAGTTAGATAGAAAATAACACATTTTTAAATCAAGAATTAATAATTTTGAAAATTTTTTATTATCAAGATAATTATATTGTATTCTTGAGATGACAATTATAATATTCAAATAAGATTATAATATTGTTAAAATTGAAGATTATTAAATTCTTCTAAGAAGATTATATATTCTTGCGTATATAGGAAACAATGAACACGTTAATTTAAGTATATAAGTGTTAATTTGACACTTAATTTTTTTCCGTGTATAGATTCTCATTTTTGAGAATTCTATAAACCTCTTTATCTCCCTTGAAGAGATGTACACAGAAAAAAGAACATTCTTGTTTTGAAAATATCTTTAATTTCAACATGAAAAACTTGAAATGAGATTATATTGCGTATATTAACTGAAGAAAATTTGCTTGAATAAAGTCATTTTATATAGTTGAATCAAGAAAAATATATTCTTATTAGTTAAGAATAATTTTCTTGAATGGAAAAGAAATAATGTTAGATAGAAAATAACACATTTTTAAATCAAGAATTAATAATTTTGAAATTTTTTTATTATCAAGATAATTATATTGTATTCTTGAGATGACAATTATAATATTCAAATAAGATTATAATATTGTTAAAATTTAAGATTATTAAATTCTTCTAAGAAGATTATATATTCTTGCGTATATAGGAAACAATGAACACGTTAATTTAAGTATATAAATGTTAATTTGACACTTAATTTTTTTCCGTGTAGATTCTCATTTTTGAGAATTCTATAAACCTCTTTACCTCCCTTGAAGAGATGTACACAGAAAAAAGAACATTCTTGTTTTGAAAATATCTTTAATTTCAACATGAAAAACTTGAAATGAGATTATATTGCGTTAACTGAAGAAAATTTGCTGGAATAAAGTCATTTTATATAGTTCAATCAAGAAAAATATATTCTTATTAGTTAAGAATAATTTTCTTGAATGGGAAAAAAATAAAGTTAGATAGAAAATAACACATTTTTAAATCAAGAATTAATAATTTTGAAAATTTTTATTATCAAGATAATTATATTGTATTCTTGAGATGACAATTATAATATTCAAATAAGATTATAATATTGTTAAAATTGAAGATTATTAAATTCTTCTAAGAAGATTATATATTCTTGCGTATATAGGAAACAATGAACACGTTAATTTAAGTATATAAGTGTTAATTTGACACTTAATTTTTTCCGTGTATAGATTCTCATTTTTGAGAATTCTATAAACCTCTTTATCTCCCTTGAAGAGATGTACACAGAAAAAAGAACATTCTTGTTTTGAAAATATCTTTAATTTCAACATGAAAAACTTGAAATGAGATTATATTGCGTATATTAACTGAAGAAAATTTGCTTGAATAAAGTCATTTTATATAGTTGAATCAAGAAAAATATATTCTTATTAGTTAAGAATAATTTTCTTGAATGGAAAAGAAATAATGTTAAATAGAAAATAACACATTTTTAAATCAAAAATTATAATTTTGAAAATTTTTTATTATCAAGATAATTATATTGTATTCTTGAGATGACAATTATAATATTCAAATAAGATTATAATAGTGTTAAAATTTAAGATTATTAAATTCTTCTAAGAAGATTATATATTCTTGCGTATATAGGAAACAATGAACACGTTAATTTAAATATATAAGTGTTAATTTGACACTTAATTTTTTTCCATGTATAGATTCTCATTTTTGAGAATGCTATAAACCTCTTTACCTCCCTTGAAGAGATGTACACAGAAAAAAGAACATTCTTGTTTTGAAAATATCTTTAATTTCAACATGAAAAACTTGAAATGAGATTATATTGCGTTAACTGAAGAAAATTTGCTTGAATAAAGTCATTTTATATAGTTCAATCAAGAAAAATATATTCTTATTAGTTAAGAATAATTTTCTTGAATGGAAAAGAAATAATGTTAGATAGAAAATAACACATTTTTAAATCAAAAATTATAATTTAAAAAATTTTTATTATCAAGATAATTATATTGTATTCTTGAGATGACAATTATAATATTCAAATAAGATTATAATATTGTTAAAATTTAAGATTATTAAATTCTTCTAAGAAGATTATATATTCTTGCGTATATAGGAAACAATGAACACGTTAATTTAAGTATATAAGTGTTAATTTGACACTTAATTTTTTTCCGTGTATAGATTCTCATTTTTGAGAATTCTATAAACCTCTTTACCTCCCTTGAAGAGATGTACACAGAAAAAGAACATTCTTGTTTTGAAAATATCTTTAATTTCAACATGAAAAACTTGAAATGAGATTATATTGCGTTAACTGAAGAAAATTTGCTGGAATAAAGTCATTTTATATAGTTCAATCAAGAAAAATATATTCTTATTAGTTAAGAATAATTTTCTTGAATGGAAAAGAAATAAAGTTAGATAGAAAATAACACATTTTTAAATCAAGAATTAATAATTTTGAAAATTTTTTATTATCAAGATAATTATATTGTATTCTTGAGATGACAATTATAATATTCAAATAAGATATAATATTGTTAAAATTTAAGATTATTAAATTCTTCTAAGAAGATTATATATTCTTGCGTATATAGGAAACAATGAACACGTTAATTTAAGTATATAAATGTTAATTTGACACTTAATTTTTTTCCGTGTGTTACTTGGTGTTTGTCGGGGATGGATCCGTCCAGTTATCCAAAATAATGTTAAAAAAAGAAACTCGACGGATGGACTTTCTCGTCGCGAGAATTTCTGGCACGATCGATCCGGGACGGAATCGGATCGAGATCGAGGGATCTCTCTTCGGTCCAGGTCGAGCGGACACGCTTAATGGCTCGCGAATCCGTGAAAAACCTCGACGAAAGCGATATAAATTATCCCGATTATCCCCGGTTATAACTTTCGATAAAAATAGAGAATCGCTTCTCGTTTATATAGCGAATGTGTGTTAGTAAATAATGGCAAGACACGATCGAACGTAACGTATTAAAGTATTTACGGAGGCCTCTACGGTAAAAGAGCGATACGCTCGCGACGTTGTTTCGCCGAGGAAACGTGCGTTTCTCCTCGCTTCTGGCTTCTGGCCGGGGGAGAGCTAACTTTCCGGTCTGGTTTGACAGATGTGACGGATCACGACGACGACGACGACGATGCCGTATCGTGGCACAAAGTACCGTAGCGCAAATTGGACAGGAAATTAGAGCCGATTCTGCCAATGGAGCGAAAGGAAAGGCTCTTTGACGTAAAATGTTTTTCTTCCGACATTGGCGATACCTCGTCCCGGGCGACATTACGACTAAGAAAGGCCGAATAACGGGCCTAATGGCAAAAGAGTCTTCGCTAGACAGAAGTACCGCTCGCTTTTATCCCGTAACGACTGGCGTTAATTTGTGAAAAATACCCCCGAAGCGTCGGGAGTCATATTTATCATCAAAGAGTATCACACAGAAAAAGAGAAGGAGAGACGGCTCTCTTTTATCCTCCTCCTCTCTTTACTTTATCAAGATTATTCACCAGTAAACGCTGAATTGAAGCGCGCCATTATTGGCGCGCAATTAATTATTACGGTATAACTTGTAAAAAATATTTAATGAAAAAAAAACGCCAAACGCACATCACTCTCGCTCCACTTGGGACGTCTGAAAAAAGAGGCACCTAACTTTTTCGCTCAATAATAGGCCGGGACGACATCGTCGCTAGGGTTGTCCTTTGTCGTCTTCGTTTCCCCGGTACTGGCGTCATTGTTTATCGCTGTCGTCGTTACTTATCATTCTGTTGCAGAAACTAATCGGATTACGGGCGAACGATCGTGACCTAAAATCGATCGTGTCGTTTCGCGGTACGTTGCTGCATAGCGGTTAATTATTCCACGAGTAAAACCGGGGAGAAGGGGAGGATGGCCGGAGGGGGTGAATAATGGTGCGGCCTTTAATCGACACATTATTCAGTAGAGAAAAAAATAAGCGTCAAATCAAAACTTAGATACTTAAACTACCGCTTTTGTTGTTTCGTATATTTCGCAACAATTTATAAAATTCTTCTTCGAAGAATTTCATAATTTTCAATTTCAACGATATCATAGTCTTATTTTAATATTGTAATTGTCATCTCAAGAATGTGTAATTATTTAATTCTACTTTAAGAAAATTATAATCTTTGATTTTAAAATGTTATCTTCTATCTAACATTGTTTCCTTTTCGCTCGAGAAAATTAAATCTTAAATCATAAGAATATATTTTTGAACATGAAATGGCTTCATTCAAGTGAGCAATTATTCAAGCAATTATATTTTTCTTTAATTAACGTAATATAATCTCACTTTAAGATTTTCATGTTAAAACTAAATATATTTTCAAAACAAGAGTGTCCTTTTTTTCTGTGTGCCTTGCGCGTGTAAAAAATGTATTAAAGTACGAATCGATGATCCTTTTTTTTAAAGCGAAGGATGTGTATATTCGGTAAGGAAAGAAAAAAAAGTGACAGAGTAGGGTATTGAAAGCCTATAATTTGAGAAAAAAAATCGACGTCTCTCTCGTTTTATGTCGGAGACCCGCAAAGTAAGAACCCGAGTTTTTTTTTTTAGATAAGAAAAACTCGTACCTACTTAAAATATATACTTGATGAAAGAAATAGCTAGTCTACTAAAAATTTAAAAATTTAAAAAAGCAGTCACGAAATCGACGCGTTATTTATCATATTATGCAGAGCTCTCTCTTTCTCTCACAAAAATCTACGGATCTACGGAGATTACATTTGTATTTTTTTGCAAAATAAAAATGAATAAATAACGCATCGAGGAAAGTCGAAAAATTTGCAGCAACGATCGCGGAAAGGGGTTTAGCGTACATTTTTGCAAGTATATCCTATTTGAAAACTCATCGCTTTTCTTGCAAAACTCATTTTAGATTCAGATCTGCAATTCGTGACCAACCGTGTAATTTCGTGCACCCTGTGTTCAGATAATACATGTCTGCGTGTATCCTGCATTTTTGTGCTCGAAATGTTTTCTACAACAATTTTGCGGGAATTATAATATTATTTATATATTATTTGTTTAAAGCAAATTCAATCATTTAAAAAAAAGAGAAAAGGAGAGAGAAAGAGAGAGAAAGATTTAAATCCAAAACAATAAAGACTCGCGAAAAAAATTCGAGGGAGGAGATTAAGGTGGAGGGAAAGTGCTCGAAATGTTTTCTGCAACAATTTTGCGGGAATTATAATTGGTTTAAAGCAAATTCAATCATTTAAAAAAAAGAGAAAAGGGGAGAGAGAGAGAGAAAGAGAGAGAAAGATTTAAATCCAAAACAATAAAGACTCGCGAAAAAAATTCGAGGGAGGATATTAAGGTGGAGGGAAAGTGCTCGAAATGTTTTCTACAACAATTTTGCGGGAATTATAGTTTGTTTAAAGCAAATTCAATCATTTATAAAAAGAGAAAAGGAGAGAGAGAGAAAAAGAGAGAGAAAGATTTAAATCCAAAACAATAAAGACTCGCGAAAAAAATTCGAGGGAGGATATTAAGGTGGAGGGAAAGTGCTCGAAATGTTTTCTACAACAATTTTGCGGAAATTATAGTTTGTTTAAAGCAAATTCAATCATTTAAAAAAAAGAGAAAAGGCGAGAGAAAGAGAGAGAAAGATTTAAATCCAAAGCAATAAAGGCTCGCGAAAAAAATTCGAGGGAGGATATTAAGGTGGAGGGAAAGTGCTCGAAATGTTTTCTGCAACAATTTTGCGGGAATTATAGTTTGTTTAAAGCAAATTCAATCATTTAAAAAAAAGAGAAAAGGAGAGAGAGAGAAAGAGAGAGAAAGATTTAAATCCAAAGCAATAAAGACTCGCGAAAAAAATTCGAGGGAGGAGATTAAGATGGAGGGAAAGTGCTCGAAATGTTTTCTGCAACAATTTTGCGGGAATTATAATTTGTTTAAAGCAAATTCAATCATTTAAAAAAAAGAGAAAAGGAGAGAGAAAGAGAGAGAAAGATTTAAATCCAAAGCAATAAAGACTCGCGAAAAAAATTCGAGGGAGGATATTAAGGTGGAGGGAAAGTGCTCGAAATGTTTTCTGCAACAATTTTGCGGGAATTATAGTTTGTTTAAAGCAAATTCAATCATTTAAAAAAAGAGAAAAGGAGAGAGAGAGAAAGAGGAGAAAGATTTAAATCCAAAACAATAAAGACTCGCGAAAAGAATTCAGGGAGGATATTAAGGTGGAGGGAAAATGCTCGAAATGTTTTCTACAACAATTTTGCGGGAATTATAGTTTGTTTAAAGTAAATTCAATCATTTAAAAAAAAGAGAAAAGGAGAGAGAGAGAAAGAGAGAGAAAGATTTAAATCCAAAGCAATAAAGGCTCGTGAAAAAATTCGAGGGAGGATATTAAGGTGGAGGGAAAGTGCTCGAAATGTTTTCTACAACAATTTTGCGCGGAATTATAATTTGTTTAAAGCAAATTCAATCATTTAAAAAAAAGAGAAAAGGAGAGAGAGAGAAAGAGAGAGAAAGATTTAAATCCAAAGCAATAAAGACTCGCGAAAAAAATTCGAGGGAGGAGATTAAGGTGGAGGGAAAGTGCTCGAAATGTTTTCTGCAACAATTTTGCGGGAATTATAATTTGTTTAAAGCAAATTCAATCATTTAAAAAAAAGAGAAAAGGAGAGAGAAAGAGAGAGAAAGATTTAAATCCAAAGCAATAAAGACTCGCGAAAAAATTCGAGGGAGGAGATTAAGGTGGAGGGAAAAGTGCTCGAAATGTTTTCTGCAACAATTTTGCGGGAATTATAGTTTGTTTAAAGCAAATTCAATCATTTAAAAAAAAGAGAAAAGGAGAGAGAGAGAAAGAGAGAGAAAGATTTAAATCCAAAACAATAAAGACTCGCGAAAAGAATTCGAGGGAGGATATTAAGGTGGAGGAAAAGTGCTCGAAATGTTTTCTGCAACAATTTTGCGGGAATTATAGTTTGTTTAAAGCAAATTCAATCATTTAAAAAAAAGAGAAAAGGAGAGAGAGAGAAAGAGAGAGAAAGATTTAAATCCAAAGCAATAAAGGCTCGCGAAAAAAATTCGAGGGAGGATATTAAGGTGGAGGGAAAGTGCTCGAAATGTTTTCTACAACAATTTTGCGGGAATTATAATTTGTTTAAAGCAAATTCAATCATTTAAAAAAAAGAGAAAAGGAGAGAGAGAGAAAGAGAGAGAAAGATTTAAATCCAAAGCAATAAAGGCTCGCGAAAAAAATTCGAGGGGGGAGATTAAGGTGGAGGGAAAGTTTCGAGGGGTGCTGCCACGAATAAAAAGCTGTGCTCTGTCCCTTCGGACTTTGATTTTGATCGCGAACGAACGATCCGGCCGTGGATGCTCCGAGTCAGCCGTCAACCGTCACAGGCCACCCCTGCCGCCTGTCATCTACGCAGCCCCACGCAGATCCACGCAGCTCTCTCTCCACGCTACAACCCGCCGTCGCAGACATTCACGGCCTTCTGCGTCGCGTTTCGCCGGGGGCCGCGCGGAGAGGATACCCAACATAATAAGGAACGGAGGGAACAAACGAGAGAGGAGAAGAACCGAAGTAAGCGAGGCGAGGCGCGAGACGTGCGCTTTTTTTTTTTTACGGGAGGCCGCGTAATAAAACGAGAGAAACAGAGAGGGTGGGAAAGAGAGAGGGGAATCGATCTTCGGTACACAGTGTACAGGAGGGAAGAGGGAGAGGGAGAGAGATAAAAAGAGATAGACACTTACCGTTGCGGAGCGAGGTAGCGTCCGTTCGTCGTCGTCGGCGTCGACGAGGAGGAGAGATCGCGTGCGAGGACGATAGGGAAAACGGAGAGGCAATCTACCCCCCGAGGGTGTCCGGACGCTCTCCCCGCGATACGTCGACTCTCTTCAGCGAGTGATGGTCACAGTCTCCGACACCACCGCGCGAGAAAAAAATCACTCATGAGCGAGAACAACTACCCTCCTCTTCCTTTTAGGCCGGCTGTCCGCAGCGGCGAGCCGCCGCGGAGGCTGCGAGCTCCTCGCAGACGGGAAGAGAGGCAGAAAGAGAGAGAAAGAGAAAGAGAAAGAGAGAGAGATAGAGAAAGAGAGAGAGAGAGAGAGGGAGGGAGAGAGAAACGGAGTTCCTTCTGCTAGGATCTCTTGTCTCACATTTCTTCTCGCGATGTTAGTCGCTCCAGGTCGAATACAACACCGCTCGGCCAGTCCCGGTGTTGACGGTGATGTCGCGACGAGGACGCAGAAGACGACGACGACGACGACGACGACGACGACGATGATAACAACGACGGCGATGACGGCGACGACGACGACGACGATGATGACGAGAACTGGCAGCGCCGGGACCAAAACGGCGGAGCGCAGGAAGAGAGAGAGAAGTAGGCCGGTTAACCGTTCAGGCCGCACTGAAGAGTCGAGCGAGCCGCGGGTTAGTGAGGGTGAACCGGCGGGCGGCCTGGCATCCCTCCTCTCGCATCCCCGATACGCACCCCGCCACCGGCAACGAACACCCTCGATCCTCTCGCCACCCCGTCGGCCGCCCCGCTCTCGCTCCCGTTACGTCGCTCTACTCCAACCCGCTGCCACGACGAAGAGAGCCTGGAATTTAAAGCAGGATGGTTTATAGCACAATGCTAGTGTAATAGTGCAAACTGTTATATCTATATAATGGCACCATAGCGTTAGATGGATCTTGTACCGACTATTATCTAGACGCTACGTACGTATAAATTATCTGCAGAAATTAAAAAAGGATGGAGAGAATTTTTGCGCATGAATGTACAATAATATGTAATAATTATTGTATAATATATATAATTAATTCATTATATAATTATTATATAACATATGTAATAATTATTAGTATATAATATTAATAATTATTATATAATATATATAATTATATAATATATATAATATATATAATTAATTATTAAATATAATTATATAATTATTCTATGTAAAATATAATAATTTAGAATAATAATAATTATAAAATAATTATTAAAAATAATTTAGAATGTAACAATATATTGAAATATATAGATTATTATTATATATTACATAATATGTTATTATATAATTATATAATATTATTAATTATTACATAATATATATATTTAATTAATATATATAATTATATAATTATTATATAACATATATAATTGTTATTATATAATTATTATATAACATATATAATTATTCTATGTAAAATATAATAATTTAGAATAATAATAATTATTAAATAATTATTAAAAATAATTTAGAATGTAACAATATATTGAAATATATAAATTATTATTATATATTATATAATAGATTATTATATTATTGTATAATATTATTAATTATTACATAATATATATATTTGATTAATATATATAATTATATAATTATTATATAACATGTATAATAATTATTCTATGTAAAATACAATAATTTAGAATAATAATAATTATAAAATAATTATTAAAAATAATGTAGAATGTAATAATATATTGAAATATATGGGTGCTTGAACATATTGAAATAAAAATGTATAGGGAAGAGGAAAAAGAGATAGCTTAATAATGTAATATACTGATTAGCTAAATGACGGAATCCGACTCTCCTCACTACATTTCGCTAATATGTTTGCGTTTCTAAATATGACTGAACAACTCGTCGACAAAGAATTCTCTACGCTTTCTTTTTTAATCTCCCTTATTTCGCTGATCATTTAATCCTTCTGGCGTTCCTATTTTCTAAATACAAAGAAAAAAACGCGCTATATATCATTAATCTTTATAATAAAAAAATAAAAAATCTGCATTCGCCGTCTTCATAATCGTACGTTTAATCTCGATGAACGAAGAGATTTGCAATTACCCTGATAAGCGAGAAACTCTTCGCGCGTGAGAAATGGAGGCAGAAGTGGCGTCTCTGAACAAGATAAATCATAATAATTAACATCGCGCACCCGTCGAGCACAAACGAAGAGTAATCTATCATCGCTGAATTACATCATTAATGTCATCATCTTCGAGATCTCCAAGGATGATCTGAATAAATTCCCGCGGATAAGAAAGGTATGCACGCTCGATTTCTGTCAACTGATCAATAATCATCGTACAAAGTCTGATATCGTTCGTCAAGATAAGAGATCTCCAGACGGATCCGATAGCCCGATGACTTATATATAATGGTTGCGGTCATTTTTTTAAATAGTAATTCGCGTGGCTACTTATCTACAACTCGACTTTACGTTAAACGACTTGTAATTAGTGCGATATATAAGAGAACGCAAATTACCCGCGAGTATCGAGTAAACGAGTAGACGTTGCAGAAACATTATCGACATTCGTGCTATTTGCATTGATAATCATTTTCGCGACCGCCAGTGATAACAACACAGTGGCAGAGGTCTTGTTGACCTCCTTCTGAGAAGGCTAGCTAAATCGACGATATTTTCTATTTTCCACAGAAAAATGAAGCTCCTAGTGCTCGGGTTTACCCTGATCTGCACCCTTGCCTCGGCAATTAAGATGGACGGTCATCGTAAGTTGATATCTATGTATTTCGCTTCCAGTTCTCTCTCTGGGGTATCTCTTTCTCTCTCTCTCTTTCTCTCTCTCTTGCTGTATCTCTGGAAATATATCTCGTTTATACCATCCTTTACCCTTGTGCCATTTATCTTTCAACGGTATACTCCTTTCAGTCTACTTTAATTTTTGATCATCTTATTCTTTAGTTATCTCTACTCTCGAGCACGTGTTTTTGATAGAGATGATTTAGATGAGAGAGCTACAGAGTGTTCCAAAGTTAAATAACCAAAAAAACATGCTGGTATATTTTATATAAAAATATATTTTATATCAAAACATTGGTAGGAGAATGTTTTATTGAAAAAAGAAAATACGTTTGTTTAATTTTCCATTTCAAAATGTTGTCCTTTGGATTTTGCAAACTTGACATCGTCGAGAAATTGAATCTAACATTTTATGAATTTCACGTCCATTGTGCTTTGAACGAATACCAAATTAATCCTCTTTTAATCTTATCACAAATTGACTCTTGCATCTTATGATAAGAGATAACTAAAATCAATATTTTCATATGAAAATATATCATTATATAAATAAGTAGCGTCAATTAATTTTTATTAAATAGTCAATATATCAATAATATTAAATATATTAAATATATCAATATTATGATACCTGTATAATATTTTTATTAATATATAATATTTAATTTTTTAATTTTTAAATTAATTTTTAAATTAATTTTTAAATAATTTTGAAATTAATTTTAAATTAATATTTAAAATTTGTTTTCCACCTATAGAATATATTGGTAAAATTTGATTGTTTAATTTTGGAACATCCTATATATACAAAGTAATATGTATAGAGATCTATTAGATCTATGTTGCCTTGTTTATAATGTCTTTAATTCCGGATACCGCATTCTGTCATCGTTTACATTGTAATTTTGTCTCAACTGGATATCTGCTTTCAAAATTCTCTTCTACTTCTTGAAATAAAATATAAAATCACTTCGTAAAATTACACATCGTCTTCTTTCATACTCTTTACATCTTTACATTATTTCTTTTATTTTAGGCTATAATTAAAATATAGTTTAATTATAATATAAAATATAGATATAATATTAGACATAGAAATATATATTACTAGATATGGCATGTTATATATTTAGAATATAAATATAATATTAGATGTAATATATTTTATTATATATTGGAAATATTTTACCATTATTATTATTGTATTTACCATTATTATGTCTTTGTGATTTAGCAGAGCACTCATATTGGTCGTATGTCATACCGATACTAGTGTCGTTGCATTTCCTTTATTATGCGTTCCCCAGCTTATGTATCTGTTATTATGTTATTGCTGTTTACTCATATCGTGAGTTTAGTATCGTTTTACGTTTGATTTTAATTATTGCGTTAATCATATATCGCGTAAATCTTTTGAACTCACTTCTTTTTGTAGACGAGGGATATAAAAGTATGCTTGAAGATTTCCTCGAAAAATTCAAGACCATAATGCGCACCGGAAACAACACGCTCGGACTTCCAGTCCTCGATCCGTTCACCTTGGATCAATTACCGATCGCGATTAATGAAGATACAATAAAGTGCATATTGATTTGAGTTTTTTTTTATATCTAAGTGACACGTTGACCGCCAATGTTTTAAATTAATATATAAATAATATAAATAATATATATAATTAATATATAAATAATATATATAATTAATATATAATTAATAATTAATATATAATATTAATATATTAATATACACGTCTCCAGAAAAAAAATATTCTTGCAGTTACAGATTTTTAATTAATATATTTTATCTTATATATCGCTATTAAAATTGATTTCACGTTATTATAATACATAATTTATATACAATTTCTAGCAAGAATGAGGAAAGGAAAAAGATATCGTTTAAGAAATATTTCGATTTTGTAATAAGTGGATTAACTTAACGTGTTGGTCAACGATATTTCATCAATAACTATTATAATAAATGAAATTACAACATTCATTTAACGACTGATAATTTCTTATGTTTCCGGCATATCTCCTTTAGATTGGACGCTTTTTTATCAAATGTTCGAGTAGATGCTCTGTCCGGATACGATGTCAACAAGGGTGATCTCGAAATAATTGGTCTGAAACTCATTGTAAACGTTTCTTGGCCAATGATAGCCGCAAGTACAAATTACACTATGAAGGGTAAAGCCGAGAACTTTGAAATTTATGGCAATGGCGAGATGAAGTGAGTATCGGCGAATATTTCTTTGAAATCGATGTGATTTCGACGCAATAAAAAAATCTAGTTTTCGATATTTAAACACATACGAAAAAGAATTTCACTCTCCTATAAATTTGTGTATTCATTTATATGTATATTAACATGTATATAAAAAACATAGGAAGATTATTTAAACTAAATTTGAATTTTAACGAAATTATGCCAGTTTTAATAATAATTTATTAATTAATTACAGTAATTTAATAGTAATTTATTAATTAATTATAGTAATTTTAATCATATATGCATATTTATATCTCGCAATAATAATATTTTATTAGAATAATAGCTATAATATATAATATTATTAATTATAAAATCATATTTATTATTTCACAAATATTTATTACCATATGACATTATTACTATTATTGCTGATTCTTTCTCGTTCGTGGAGAACCCTTATGTTTTCCATTTCGTTTCATTTATATTTAAATACAATACATGAAATATATCCGCGTGAAGCAAAAAAAAAAAAACGAGAGCTAATACGTTTGATAATGAATCAGCTGTTTTTCATTGAGTGCTTTCCTGATGTTATCAAATAATGTCAACTGCGACAAAGCGCGTTATTAAATCGTAACTGAATTTATACATGCTTTACGTGAAACACGCAATCGCATCGTTTTTTTTTTTTTTTTTCCTACGTTGTTCAAATCGGTTTTAGGAAACGAAATCCAATTGTGGAATGCAAATTATTAATTTCTATTTAAGATAATCTACCTCTCAATATCATTTAATATTAATATCTATATTTCCATCAAAATACAAACGATAAATTTATATTTAAACACGTTTTTTGCACGCATAAAATGGAAACAAATTTGAACGAACTGGTCAAGGTAGAAATATTTCTAAATCTTAAAATAAATAATATTTCATAGTAAAATATTGTATTTTTTTAAATAATTAAATTTCCATTTTCCTAATTATAAGTAGACATCTTATCAATATTGATTTAAAAATTCAGGTCATGAGAGATTAAGGGATATATGTATATATTCAATTTCCAGAATATCTCCACAAGGCTTTTCTCTCGACACGGAAATTAGTTTCACAATGAACGGCAAATATCTTAAAATAAAGGACATGAAATTGAACATTTTCTTGAGAGCGCTTGATGTAAGTAACTGTCAATTCTTTTCCTGCTCTTTTCTTGATTATAATCCTCAAAACTCGGAAATGGAACAAATATTAAATCGTTGCACATGAAATATCGATTTCGCGCGCGCGTTAGTAATTTTTTAATAATTATTAAGAAAAAAAACAAAAAATATACATAATTGAAAATAAATCTTCAACAAATTTCAATGTTTTTCATATTTTGTATAAATGAAAAAAAAATGTTGCAATCTCTCGTTTCGATTAAATGTAGGAAATGTACGTATAAGTTAAGGATGGAAAAAAGGAATAAAAATCACAAAAACATTTTTTCAGCTTCATATTCCAGATATTAAATTTTTCTATACTGCAAATATTCGTTTTCTTCTCTTTTGCGTATCATCCTGTAAAGAGTATATTACAAATTTTTTTACAATTTTAATATCATGGAATAATGTTACAAGAATTTGTTATTGAAAAGTCACGAAAAAAGTCATTTTTAAATTTAGTCACCACATGATTCATTATCACGTCGCAAAATGTACATATATTTTCAAAGATATTGATCTTATTTACACAAATACATTTACAAAAAAATTCCCGAGAAAAAGGAAGCTTCATAATTAAAGATAATTATTACCAGGTTTTTAAAAAATAGCACTTTTTAAATTGCAATTAATTATTTATATTTTTATATGCTAAACAAGCAATGCAGTATAGATAATATATGCTGTAAAAAATAAAATTAGAAAGGAAAAGAAAACAATTTTTCGTGATTTTTCAAAAAGAATTGAGAGAGATCAACACGATTCAAATCATACAATTGAATCAACATAGATCAACATCTTTGAGAAATTTATTGTAATTGACAATTTGCACACTTCACAAAGTCTAAAGCGCATCTATGTATGTGTATATTCCATCACAGAGAAAAAATTATCAAAATATGAAGTTTCATATGCAACGATTCAATAGAAAAATCGATTCAAGTCATTTATATAATTTTTAAATAATTCTCCTATTTTTCAATCGTTATTTTTCTCGATTAAAATTAATTTTTGTTATTCACTTTTGCTGCTTAATTTTTTTAAAGAAGATTAATCCCTTTTCTTATTTGCAGTTTTACGCGACAGGACTTTTCGATGATAACGATCTGTCCGAACTTCTAAGCAGCCTAATTTCCGACATGGTGCCTCAGTTGATCAAGGATTATCATGACACAATTGTGAGCACAATTATTCCTATCGTCGTGGACAAAGGCAACGAGTTTCTATCTACTAAGACGTTAGCGGAGCTAATGAAAATATTAGGTCTTTAATACTTATACATCTTTTCGTCATGTGTATATCGATCCAATCGTCATTCGAGCAATCATTTATATCGCGTTACTTGATTGATTAGGCGGTGAAATGTATGATAATGTGTATAAATAGTATATACATTAATAAGAAATAAAAATGTACACTTATTTTGAAAATTTATATATTTTTTTAAACAAGAAAATAATTATTGAAATTGTTAATAAAGTTAATAAAAAAACCTAGTGAGAGAGTTTGTCTTTTATTGTAATTTTTTTTCCACTCTTTGCCACACGATATATTATTAGAAATTAAAAAAAAAACATGTCTTGTAATGTATATAAAAAAAAAGTGTGGAAAAAAAGTATATATTATATATACACTTTTATTACCTATAGTACACTAATTTTACACAAAGTTATTTTAATTTTTCTTATTTTTTACAAAAATATTCCATTTTTTCTTATTTTCTTATTTTTCACAAAACTATTCTATTTTTTCTTATTTTTCTTACTTTTTACAACATTATTCTAGGAAAACACGAATATTGCACATATTTTCTTACTCACCGTATATATTAAAGAATGAATTTTAAATTGTTATGAGGTACATACTACGTGCATTAATTTTGAAAATCTTGATAACATGATAAACTGCGCTTGCATATAAGATCCTCGCGACAGTCGAGATGATACTAATTGCAAGCGAGACAATATTTTGAAGAATATGTAGATCATACAGGGTAAAGGGAAGAGGAAGAGTGGGGTTAGCGAGCGAGGTCGCGCTTTGTCTATAATATATTGTAAACAGTAGGGCTCGTTTGTGTATCCTCTGTCTCTTACGTTGCATATACGATGTTTTACACGTATTTCAAGATATTTTCTCACTTTATTACCATGAAAGTTTTATATTATTTCAATTATCAAAATTAAAATTAAAGAAACTTATAAATTATTGATTGATCTAGTTTATTTTATGCAAACAAATAATATTGTAAATAAAATCTGAATTTATTTTTATTTATTTTTATTTATTAAGAAATAAAGAGAGAGAAAAAGATAGAATAAAAAGACGATTAGTAAATTGTCAATCTAAATAAATTTACTAATCTTTAATTTATTAATTAAATATAATTAAAATAAATTATTAATGCAATTAAATTAAATTAATTAAATTTATTAATCGTTTATGAATCTCGATATATAAACTAATGATTTCTCTTTCACCATTTTTTTTTTCGATAAGAATCATTTTTTATTATCAAAATTTTGAATTTTTTACGAAGACTCGAAAATCTGATTTTTTTAAAATCTATGCAAGTGCGTCAAATATTAAAAGATCTCTCTCTTTCTCTCTGTCTCTCTTAGATGAATACAAAAATTATGAAAAACATTACTAGATAAAAAAATAATCAATGACAGTATAACAAAGATGTAAGATACTTTTTACTGGATATATTATACGCGATTTATGATTACATTAAATTCTTAAATTATTATACCTTACAACATTTCTACATTACTCCAATTAATTGCGTTATACTCCTCCTATAATCTAATCTGATTGTTGCGATAAGATGCGGGACTCGCGATGATACTAAACAACATCAAATAAACAAAATGATTTCAAAACAATTTCGAAACAAAATTCCTTGAAATTATATTATTACACTCAATTAATTTCTGTAAATGATCAAATCATCAGGAGACTTTTGTCAACGTCAGTTTCAAGATCGCAATCAGCCCAAGTCACAATTTTTTACATGAAAATGAGAAAGGATAAATCGTCCGCGCGTGTCTCCATCTAATTTTCCGGGATCAGATCCCCTTGTCGAATTGAAGCATAAAATCGAATGTATGTGATAGATAAGAAATCTTAATATTAGGTGGATTCCGATATCGAAATGATATATAAACCAATTCCTATAAATATGTCCACATTCTTTTCGAGTCGTAGTTTCGTTCGAATCATTTTCTTAATTATAACACACAGCCCGATTTGTATCGTCAACGCTCAACAAGGATTTGTACGTATTACAATTATTATAATACATAAATCATTTTAATGTTCGCGAGTATAAGTACCATAGATACTATTAAATATCTTGAATATGCATCGATATACGCGATACAATAAATTTACAGTAAATTTATTCATTTCTCTCTCAAGCATTTACGTCTCACGTGCGAATATTAACTTTTCTTAATTCTAATTAAACTCGGAAATTCCTAATCTTGATGTCCTCGGAAAATTCATTAACTTTAAGAATGCAATATCTCGAGGGAAAGAGACTGTTTTCTATTTCGCGTGTTCTACTTTTACTATTTGTGCAGAGAAATGAAGTACATAGCGTTTGGGCTTATCCTGATCTGTTGCCTTGCTCAAGCAATTGAAACGAATGGATATCGTAAGTGAATATCAATATTTCTTTTCTCACTCCTCTTCTGTGTTCCAATAAATCTTTCTTCCCGAAAAATATATTGAATAGTATCTTTCCAAAGATATGTCATATTCTCTTACATTTATTTTTCTTTGCATTATTATCTTTAATTTATACCTTTAAGTTGATTTTATTATTATCTTTAATTTATACCTTTAAATTGACTTGGTTTTATTTGATTTCATTTTATTTTTAGTTATCTTTTTTTGACTTATTTTCTTCACAAGACAGTAATTTTGAATAATTTTAATAAATTTTTTCCAGTAATTTTGAATAATTTTAATAAATTTTTTTAATAAAGACATACAGAATAATTTTGAAAAGTTTTATTTATAAATAGTTTATTTTTAATTTATTCTTTAATATCAATTACCGATAATATCAATTATCGGTTCTACAGATTTTTCAGTTTATTTCTCGCGTAATTTCGTGTAAAATATTTTTGGATAATTTTGAAGAAATTTATTATATTTTTCTAGAACATTTTTCGTAAATATTTTTGGAAATTATATTTTTTTAACTACAAAATTATTATTTTTGTGTTTACAGATATATTTACGAAACATGTTACATTGGAGAAGTTAGTTGAACGAGTTAAGAATGTATTAAAGACTGGAAATAAGCAACTTGGAATTCCGATTCTCGATCCATTTTTCATGGAGCAAACACAGTTCATATTAGAGCAAAAAGAAATAAAGTGCGTGCTGATTTAATTTTTTCAATTAAATGATATTTATATATATATATATCATTTAATTGAATATATTCGGTGTAAAAAAATAAAATCATATTTATTAATAATTAGGAATTTGGCTCAAATAAATAAATAAAAATAAAATCATATTTACATTATAATGAAATATAAATCGTAAATCGTCATTTTTCTGTTCATCATAGATTAGAATCTTAAAATTTACGATTCTAATTTATCTTGCTGCTAATAAGAGTATTTTCTTTACGCTATATTTTTTGCTAATTATCATAAAGTAATTTAATATCTCAATAAGATCGCGTTGAAACAATAGCAAATTTTGATTATAGTAATCTACAATATTTTATGTTTCTCCGATACTTTTTCAGCTTGAATGTGCTTTTGACGAATGTGAACGTGTCTGGCTTATCAGAGTTCAAAGTCTTGGACGGAGATATCCAATTGATTCCAACTGACCTGAAGTTCAATATAAATCTTACTTGGCCGTTGATAATCGGCAGTACTAATTACAAGATAACAAGCTATATCGACGCTTACTCATTTCACGGAGATGGTGATATAAAGTAAATATTTGTTCTTTTCTTTTTCTTTCGAGAGTCGAGAATCTTTCTTGTTGCATAATTTCGGCAAATTTAATTTAAGTATACGTTCTTTCACAGATTCATTTTTTATTTATCTTATTTATTCCTTTTTTTACATTTAATAATTTAATAAGTCTTTCTATCAATTCTCTTATTCAAAAATAAACAAAAAAGTCATGAAAATTTGAAGTTAAGAATGTATTTTATGTATTCTATTTTCAGCCTGTCTGCGCAGAATTTCACTTTGGAAACGGAAATTACTTTCACAGTAAGCGAGGAACATCTCAAAGTGAAAAATATGGAATTGCAGCTTTCTCTGAAAAAGCTAGATGTAAGTATAATTCTATAAAATTCAAACTCTTGGACGTTTTGCACGCGATATGATTCGAGAAACTATTGATGAACAATTTATTCAACAATTATAAATGCTAATAGATACTAATGCTTTCGTTTACTTGCTTTTTTCTTATTTTCAATTAATTTTTTTCATTATTCACAGTTTCACATAACGGACCTTCAGATATCTTACAATTCCGAGGTCATTTTATTGGATGACTTACTGAGTGAATTGATATCTGAGATAGCACCTGAGTGGTTAGAAAATGAGACATTTATAGACAATTTGAAACTTTTCGCGATAAAAAAAATTGACGCTTTTCTCTCTATTAAAACGGTCGCGGAAATATTGGAACTTTTAAAAACAATATAAAGAAGCGTCTTCTCGTCGATGTTGTATTTATGTATATATGTAAATTTAAAAAAGTTTGATGAATTAATTATATAATACAATGTAATAATTAATTTTAAGAAATTAGTTGGTCTATTTTGATTCTTGAAATAAAGATTTTGTTCATAGCATACTTGAGAAATTCACATCATTGCATAATTTATAAAGTTATCTTATTAAATCGATTTTTTTGCTATCTTTAATTATTCTTCATTCAATTTCAAGTGCCTCTCATAATTTGTTAAAATCGAAAAAAATGCTGTGCTTAAATAAATTTAAAATAAATTAATTCATTAAGTTCAATTTTTTTCATCGGATATTTCGGAATTAATAAAATTTTATATATAATAAAATATTAATATCAATATTATTTTATAAATATATTTATGTTATACTAGCTCTAGTGATTTATAAATTAAACTAAATAAATCTTCAACATTCAAGTATATGTTTGTATTAATCCTTTCTGTACAAATTCCTTTATTTTTAGATATGAGATGTGATATGTAAAAGATTGATTATTATTAAAAGTCTAAGATTTAATTAATTCTTATAAAAGAAATTCCGAGAATTCATAGCTGAATATTGTAATATTCGAAAAAACAACTTATCCGCTTTATTGTAAAAGAATAAACGCACTGCCAATACGTTTTTAATGCTAATTTCACAGATTATAAATTGCGATTACCCGATACGTTAATCTCCCGATAATAGCGCTCCCCATTATTAAACATATTAAATCTTTGTCCACGATATAATTAATTATTATCGCGTCTGCAACAAGTGTTCGTAAGCGCAGATTTATTGCAAACAAATGCAATTTAAGCTAAAAAGCATAATATTTTTTAACATTATAATATTTTTTGCCGATCGCAAAGAGCTAAAATGACTTATTAAATTTGACAGATAATTAATACCGCTGGATGAGTGTAAAGACGCAATCCTCGACTTAGATAGAAGGTCATCGAGTGAAAGTATCTATAATTTCTTTTGATTTTTTCGCAAATAAATCGAGAAAAAAAAGAGAAACAACTCTGCATAAAAGAACTGTTGAGCAATATAGTTGCGATTATATGAATATTCAGTTTAATTCGCGATTATCCGTGTAACCCAATGTTTAATTGACCAAACACATCCTATAATATTATAAATTTACACGTATGGAATAACGAAAAAATATATATATATATATATATTTTCCATCACAGATATATTTTTTTTTGTAATAATATTCTGTATTTTTTCTTGACATTCTATATTTTTTTCTAATTTTACAACGATTTTCATAGGAGCCATCGTTCATCGAACTACTCGCGATGAGTAATGAAGAAGCAATAATTTACTTAAAGTAAGCAATAATATTTACCAAACAAATATAAACAGTAAATTTACTTACCGACACAACTGGAGTACTGCTGTATTGCCAGTAGATTGCAGTTGCATTTCTGTCGCGTTGAACCACTTCTAATTCCTGGACATTAAATTAAAACGTTATTAATGTCATATTAAATTAGAGAATTTTGCTACATATTCTTTAAAAAAGGAAAAATCATATTCACAATTAAATTTTTATATACTTTTACTTTGAGTAAAAAAAAATAAATATACAAATCTAAATTTTTAAATGTATAATATTTAATATTATAATTTAATATTTAATTGAATTGAATATTAGATATTTAATTATTTATTATTAAATTATTTATTATTAAATTATTTAATATTAATATTAAATTATTAATTTTATTTTAAATTATTAAATTATTAATATTAATTTATTATTAATATTTAATTTAATGTTTAATATTTAATTTCTTATTAGTATTAATATTTTTATTAAATTAATCGTCTCTTATGTGCTTTCTTTCTCAATATTTAATGTAAAATATGTTCTAAGATGACAGAATATTATCGCATCATCGATATATTTAAGTATTTACATAATAACGACAATCAATATAAATAGATGTTACACGCTTACTCTTAAAAACAAACTACATATTTTTTATTTATTCTTACGCAGTTAACCTTAAATCAACTCGGACGCGATTCTTATGATATATAATAAAAAATAATATTGTGCGACGATATAAATTATGATTGCAAAGCTGATTATTCTTTTCGATTAATCGATTCGTTTTTTCTTCGATATATATTACTTACAATCTGTTCAGGATATCTTCAGCACAAGCTTCCTGACCTCACAAATAACCGCGCTTAATTACGTTAACAAAGGACGAGGAAACGATTAAATCTTCGTCACTTCCGGTCACGTCAAAACACGCGATTCGATTCCGAGATTCCTTGTGTCACGCGAATTAAATATGGCTCTCGCTCACTGCTGCCAACTTCGACATGCGAGTCAGTTATTTGAAGCGCCAAATTTTTTTTAAACCTGACATTTTGAATCAAATCGAGGGAAGTATTTAATTTAATTTCAAGCAAATTTATAATAAAGAACATTTATTTTCATCGATCGAAACGAATTCGTTTTAACTTATCGAATATAAACCTGATAAATTAAAGAAGAATATCAAATGTTAAATAATTTTTACTTACCAAAACAAAGTAGCACTGTTATATTCGGATGATGATTGATTTGACGTCATCGATATTTTTAGAAATTGCTTCGATGCCAGTGAAAATCACGAAAATTCAATCTGTCACAATAATCAAGACAGTATTATTATTTCACGAGATTCCTTGCACTACGCGTATTAAATTTGACACTTTGAATAACATATGACACTTGCTTATAAGAATCTAACCCTCGCGACCGTCGAAACGATACTAACTGTAAGCGAGAAAATTTTGAGGAATGTGAAGGACACGCGCGAGAAGAAAGAGGGGGAGGTCACGATTTGTTTATGAAACGTTGTACGATGTGTTCGCTACCCCCTTCCTTCCATTTTGCGTTTCAAGGTGCGTATTTCAAGATATATTTTCTCCTTATATTATTTCAATTATCGCGAGTATTAGAGTTCAGAAATTACGTTATATTCTTTAATTAATATTATATGATTAATATTATATTTTATTTTTAATTTATTGATTAATATTATATTTTATTTTTAATTTTCTCTCCATTTTTTGACGTTCGAAATATTTGTCAAAATCGAATTCACGAGTCTTCGGAGTTTTGGTAATAAAAAATTATTCTGATCGGGGAGGAAAAGTTGTTCCTAAAACATTGTAAACAATAAAACTCGATTGTATATTTTCCCTCTCTCTCTTACCTTGAGTATGGCATTTCGAAGTTTGAGATATATTTTTTCGTTTTGTATTATTTGAGCCATCGTTGAAGCCATTTTTTCGCGATTTTATAATATTATCAATTTTATATTAAATATTATAACGCGTTTGATAAAATTTCCATGCACGAACCTATTATACTCACTCGTGATTTAGAGCAATACGTCGAAAGTGCCATATTTAAATCACGAGTATGTAAGGAATCGGACCGCGCGATGAACCGGAAGTCGACGAGTCAATAATTAACTCTCGCGCTCATTTCAACAGCATATTTCCTTAATTTTGCGAATAAATAAATAATATCGAAAAAACGTGTTAAAATATATTATCATATAATATATTATCAATTATTGGGAATTTATTTTCTATAATAAAAATATCCCAGCAAACACCAAATAATAGTTATACAACTGTTATGTAGTTAAATAACAGTTATATAACTGTTGCATAACATGTAACAATTATATTGTTGATTGGGAAATTACAATTAACAATTATATAAATATAAAGATTTTAAATTAATTTAATATAAAGATATAAAGATTTTAATTAATATAAGAAATATAAGGAATTCTAATTTTTTTATCTATTTAATTTGAGAAATATAAGGATTTTAAATTAATTTTAAATAAATACAAAGTGTTTCAGATCACCTGTACCACTCATTTAAAAACTAAAGAAGTGATTATTTGAAAAAAGTAAAAACATTTTCTTTATAAATCGGGTGCGCTCTATCGATTGGTGATATTTTCAACTTTTAGTTCCGGCCAGAAATAGGCGATTCAGACCGGAAGTGCATTTTTTTAAATGGAACTCCCTATTTTTCATTGCATATTCTTGTAGCTTACTTCGAGAGCTTTCTAAAACACTATAATAAATTATTTTTCCATAAAGTACTTTTCGAGTTATGAGGCTTGAAATCATTTCTTAATTTACATAAACCGTAAAATATCTTGTAAAATATTCATTTTTCGATTATCTTACCTTAATACTTTTATGTACAAACTAATGAGAGGAATCAATTGGTATAAAGAAAACATACAGTTGTTTATAAGAAAAACTATGGAATTGTTAATTGCAAATTACATATTTTTTCTTAGAAAACAACTATGTGTTTTCTTTACACCAATTAATTTCTCTCATTATTTTATACATAATAATATTAAAATAAGATAATCGAAAAATGAATATTTTACAAGATATTTTATGATTTCTGTAAAATTAAGAAATGATTTCAAGCCTCATAACTCGAAAAATACTTTATGAAAAAATAATTTATTATAGTGTTTTGGAAAGCTCTCGAGGTAAGCTATAAGACTATGCAATGAAAAATAGGGAGGGTTCCATTTAAAAAAATACACTTCCGGCCTGAATCGCCTATTTCCGGCCGGAACAAAGTTGAAAATATCACCATTCGATAAAGTGCGCCATTTATAAGAAAATATTTTACTTTTTTCAAATAACCACTTCTCTAATTTTTCAAATTGGCGGTCTGAAACACCCTGTATAATATAATAAATAAGATATTAAATAAATATGAAAGAGTCGATCGAATTTCTCTGAAATAGGAAGAGATAGGAATCTGACTTATCGACGGCGGCTCGAGTGACAGTCGGTCCCTTCTTTAAGGACGGAGCGCGAGCGATCGGGCGGGCATTAGTCAGTCAATGCGGATGACAAATCTGTCGCGATCTGTCCACGGTGCCCCGGATTATCGATATCGCAACGCATCGGACGCGGCTCTTCCTGCCAGGCGTAGCAATCATGATCCTGCTGGAAATACACAACAGGATACTCGAGGAAACGTTGACGAACAAAATCAAGCACGTCCTGTCGGGGTAAGGACCTCGCGTGCGAGCGCGATTCCCTTCCTTTTCCCCCCCGGGAGGGATCCTTTAGGGCCCGTCTTATCTCCTCGTATAACCTCCTTCCGGAAAATGTGGCGCCAGGGCGGTGTCCCCCGCCCTTTTTCTTGTCTCCCCTTGTGTCCGAGCGATTTGTCGGACCTAGACCGCCGCCCCTTCGAGTAGCATTACTTTTTAATCACGTCGGATCACGCCTTGTCCCACTTCTCTCCTTCCAAGTCCCATCCCAGGATGTGACTTTTCAGCTTTAATTAATTGTAATTTTCATCCGTGGAGATGTCGAGGTTTTACCTCGATGGTCTTGCGATTAGCTTCTTGTGACACTGTGCGTTTTGTTTGCAGACACAAGCCGGAGTCGACGGATGTTGTCATAGCGGACTTTGACGGAGTCTTGTTTCACATTTCAAACCTCAGCGGAGACAAATCGAAGCTTAGAGTAAGCGAGTGCTCTCTGCGAGCATCTCTTGTAGTATTTTTATTCATTTATGAATTTATTTATTATTTTATTTATTTATTATTTTATGAACTCGATTGGACTTTTTAATTTTACGAACTCTTTTTTTTTTCCACAGATAAGTATTCTGCTCAAATTTTATAAACAGTTGCAAGAGTATGGCGCGGATGAGTTGCTCAAACGAGAGTATGGATCCCATCTCATTGCGCCAGAGAGCGGTAGATATCTGTTTGGTGCAAACTTTTACACTTGGGAATAAGAGAGCTGGGTGAAATAATTGAATCCATCTATTGTTTCTGCAGGTTACAATGTATCGGTGTTCATAGATTTAGAGAAGTTACCAGAAGACTGGGAGGCACTAGCGAGGAAAGTTGCCCTGTTGAAGAGACATTGCTTCGCCAGTGTCTTTGAGAAGTACTTTGATTTTCAAGAGGAATATTGCGATTCTCCGGGTAGGCCACTACAGAAGAGGGCTGTCATCCACTATCGAGATGAGGAAACAATGTAAGAAAGAAGATTTTTAAGAATTTATAGAATTCTTATTGTTGCTGTCATTATTAATTGTCTTGTTAATTCTAATCAAGGTATGTAGAAGCCAAAAGTGATAGAGTGACAGTGGTATTTAGCACAATATTCAAGGATGAGGATGACATGGTCATTGGCAAACTGTTTCTTCAAGAATTGAAAGAGGGCAGACGAGCAAGTCATACCGCTCCACAAGTTTTATTCAATCATCGCGAGCCTCCGTTGGAACTACAAGATTCTGAAGCAGCAGTTGGGGATTGCATTGGCTATATCACGTTTGGTAAGAAAGATTGATTTGTACTTTTTAATCATTTTATTGAGTCACTTAATATTTATATTTAATCAATTTATCGAGTTGTCAATTTCATCCTAATGCATGTGATTCTCCTTTATTTATAAACAAAAATAAGTGACATACAGAATCTACTGTTAAAGTTTAAAACTTATAAATTTAAATGTCAAGAATTTTAAGGATTTAAAGATTATTTTCAGAATCTATTGTTAAAGTTTAAAACTTATAAATTTAAATATTAAGAATTTTAAGGATTTAAAAATTATTTTTTAATCACAGAATTATTAGATCTTTAAGTTCTTTTTCTTGCTAACTTTTTGCTATGCTGATATTTCAGGATTGATGTGTATGATTTTTGTAAAATTTTTTATAAAATTTTACCTTGCAGTGCTATTTCCACGTCACACTAATCGAGAAGCACGCGACAATACCATCGATCTGATACATATGTTTAGGAATTACTTGCACTATCACATTAAGTGCAGTAAGGTTTATATTCATTCAAGAATGCGTACTAAGACGACGGATTTCCTTAAGGTGCTGAACAGAGCGCGAGCTCAATCTAAGAACACTGAGAAGAAGACTATTACGTGAGTAACTAAAAATTCAATATTATAAAATAAAAGTAAAAATACATAAAAGTTCACAGTTATGTGATTATAACGTAGATTATTTAATTACATTATTACATATGTAAGTGATTTAGTATTTTTTATATTACATAAAAATATTCTAAAATATTTAATATCACGTTTGGTAAGAAAGATTGATTTATACTTTTTAATCATTTTATTGAGTCACTTAATATTATATTTAATCAATTTATCGAGTTGTCAATTTCATCCTAATGCATGTGATTCTCCTTTATTTATAAACAAAAATAAGTGACATACTGAATCTATTGTTAAAGTTTAAAATTTATAAATTTAAATGTCAAGAATTTTAAGGATTTAAAGATTATTTTCAGAATTTATTGATTTAATAAATCCGTAACATTCCTAATTAAAGATACATGTATTACATTAAACATTTGTTCCTTTATAATCATCTTTAAATTATAAAAGAAATCCTTCGCAATTTATTTATATAAACTTATCATTTTTTACAGAGGACGAACGTTTATCAGGAAAGAATGAGTGTTCCGGAGGAGCGAAAGTGCTAATACTTCTTAAGGGGAAAGAGCGAAAGATTAGAGTGCGTGGTTAGAGTGCGGTCGGAAAGGTCCTGCAAACAAGATTTCCCGCGAAGGCATTCCTTGATTCGCGCGATATCGGCGAATAAAGTGCTTCGGACCTTTGAGTTTTAATCTGTATCACGAACAGTGCCCTATATTTAGGAAAGACGTAGCGTCGCGTTAAGTGAATAAATGGAAGGGAAGAAGAATCACAGTTTGACGTCGGTTTAGTTAAGCCGACGACGCCTCAATTATCCAGAAAGAATATTCAAAGACGCTATTGTTACATCTGTGTACTGTGGATTAATGACAGTTAATGCTATTACGAATATTGCTCGTTATGCAAAACGTTTTGTCGATTTTTACAGTGTGATCTAGGATTGGAATACAATACCGCTGAAACTTGAAGAAATTTGGATTCCATTATATATTAAGCTGGTTGTTACATGAAACAATTTATTATATGTTACATTCTCAACTGCATTTGGCTCTTTGTCAACGAATACAATGCACAGATTAGTGTTACAGTGAGAGTCTTGAAAATGAAATCATGAGGTATCCTTAAGAAAAAAAAAAGAAAAAAAAGACAGGTAAAATTATGTGTTTTAAATTTTCAATCTGTTGAATTTGTGATTTATTTATCGTGAAATTTTTGGGCAACATTATTTAAGTCGTCAGGATTTAAACTATAAATTAAGAAAATTAGTAAGAGAAAAATGACAATTAACAATCTTACCTTTCGCATTTCGCGCGTTCCAGCTCGATTGTCGGGCAAACAAAAATATTGTTAATTTTCTTTTTTTCGATACTACTTTTACCGTCTACCTTATGACTATACATTCGATTATTGTGAAAGATAATAAAACGACATTAACAATCTACAATGTTCTTCCACATCTAAGTATTGATCTATAATCAGTAAATGGCGTAAAATAGGGAGTGTCGGAACATGTCATTTAATTAAGCAACCACACCTTCAGCCTTCTGACACTGCCATGAGAATTTCTTCTTCAGTCAGAGGTTGTCTTGTTGAGAGTGAATATGCGTCGACACGTGCTCGACAATCCATTCGACAAAATAATTAATGTTTTTCATGTAATTAAATAAAAATTACAGATTACGAATTTCTAAGTCGTATACTTTTCGATTCTGATATATTAGAAGGAATACTTAGATCCGAACTTGGTTGAAATTTCACTTGGAATCTTCGAAATTCGGATTTAAGCGCAATGGAAGAGACAACGTTACCGAACACTTTACCCTTCTCGGGCACCTCGTCCGTATCTCCCTGCTCGTCCAATGAAATTTCTACCAAGATGGGGGATTGCGTCGAAGATGCGGTGGAACAATGGCTGGAGAACGAGGCGTTTTCAGGATTTCGCGTCTGGCAGCTCGTCGGGATTATTCTCTCCATTCTACTGAGCATCATCGTCGGATTGTGCTGTTGCATTCGTTTCCGCGTGCCCAGAACGAAGCAGGAGATCGAGGCAGATTACATTCGCAAGAGAATCACCAAGAATTTCCGCAACGAGCTTTCAAAGATCAGCAACACAGAAATGGACGAGATGGATCTGCAAAAAGGTAGCACGATTTCTGTTACAAGGATTGCAAATAATTATACAAAGACTCGGTATGAGATTTAATTAATCAAGAGGAAAGAAAAGGAAAGATATATAGAAAGAATAAATATCTAAATTTTAATAAATATCTAATTTAATTAAATATTTAAATATCTAATCTTTCCAAGTGTAAGTTAAATATGAAAAAAAATAAGGGAAAAAATACATTTGAGAAAAAAAAAATAAGAAATTATATTTGAAATTATAATTAAAAATTAATTATAATTAAAAATTGTTTGATATCGATTAATTTATTATCAAGACACTTTTCTATGAAGAGATGAAGTTTATTTTATTTTAAAATAATGCATGCTCTCTGTAATTTGACTCATACATGCCTTTTTCTTTTATCTTGATGAATCTTAAAAATTTTGAAATGGAAAGCTAAGTTCTCTTTTCACATTGCAGCTCTGGAAAGGATCCGAAGTGATTTCGAGGGTCACGAGTCTGCGATAACAAAGGAGTGCGTGGAAATGACGCAGCGGAATATTCATGGCTTTCGATCCAGATTCAACGCCGTATTCGGTGGAGCCCGTGTGCGTTTCAATCAATCCGAGCACGCCAAATTGAATGCCACGATCTAACGATAGCTTTTTAGTGATCAAAAAATATTTCCTCTTCCTCCTAACAAGTATATTTCTACAATTTGCTTGTGGTACTTACAATTTCAGGGATATCGAGAGAAAAAGAATAACAAAAATAACAAATATAAAGAAAGCAAATTAATTTTTATAAAACACCCTTTTTTAATTTCTTTTTCTTTTTTTTTTTTTTTAAGAAAAGAATTAGATGATTTCAAAATTTGAAAAGAGAAAGAATATCATAGTATCAATTTTTCTTCTCATATCAAAGCACGACGGGGGCTAATAAATTTATATAATACTTTCATTGACTAAATATAATCTTTATTTCATAGATATATTTTACACAAATTTATTTACTTTAGCATGCAACAGTGATCTATGTAGCAACGAATAGTAATGCTTCAGAAAGCACTCCACGGTGTGTTATAATAATATTCTTTTTCTATCGTGTTAACATTTTGCTATCAATTAAATTTTTTATATTGATTAATTATTTGTACTCTCTTTAACCGCGCTTATCGTACATCGATTGATCTTTTTTTTTATTTTCTATATTTAGTAAAACTTGTTGAAACATAAATTTAATGATTAATCACAATTTAAAAGACGAAAATTATTATTAAAATATAAAATTAACATAATTTTAAAAATTATAAAAAAAATATATAATGAAAAAAGTAAAGCAAAAAATGATAAAGAAGATTACAATGTATAACGAAAATTGGCATTAGTGTGAAATCAATCTTGAGATTTCTCTCTAACTTTATTGAATTATGATATCAAAACTGAAAAATGTGATTTTTTCTTCTTGATTTTAATGTCATAATCCAAGTTATGCGAGATAAATCAAAAAACCTATTTAAATCTGTTCAAACAATATTATAATAATTTTATAATTACTTTACATAAATTTATTTATTAAGATTAATAAAGATAAAAAAACAAGAGGAGACTCTTCTTCTTAAAAAAATACGTAATAAGTTTTTATATTAAGATAGGAGAAGAGAAAATATTTGACAAAATAAAAGACAATGGCATGCGTTTATGAAAATGATTTATTAAAATCAGAAAAAAACATACACAAGAAACCGAATTGTTGCTTGAAACGATAACTTTGACGATTCCACAGCAACGGCAATATATTTTTGCGTACGATTTCGTGTGTAAAAAGGAAAAAAAAAAGAAATCAAGTTTATCAATTCGACGAACAAAAGACCGCAGCAAGAATTAGATTGCTAATCCAGATGTAAATTGTAACAGTCGGAGTAACTCAATCGTGAGAGTTTATCATAAAAATTATTCTCGAGGGAGCGAAACAAGTAACATGCGTGTGCGCAACCTGTCATTTCTTTTCATACATTTTATAAATAAGGATGATCACTATATTAACTAACTGAACATAAAGTAGGAACAAAGATGCTAAAAAAAGAAAATCTGATATCTTCCATTTTTATCGTGTCAACAACTGATAATATTAGATCGATCTTATATTCCGCGACAATTTCATCGATGGATACGCCGATGTAATACTGTTTCTAAGTATGATCCAAGGAAGATTGACAAGACCGATCATCGCTCTCTTCTCGCATATAATTTTTTATAACGCGATACTAATGATCTTAACAAAGTAGACAACAAAATCTGACCTCTCATGGTGCCTCGATAGATTTTGCCTTAATAGAGAATTTAATTCGAGAATTGATAATCAAGATATTGAAAAATTTCCTTGTCTCTCTATGGACTTTAATCTCACATTTGAAAACTCCTCATTTTTTTTTCAGACTTTTTCAGCTCTCGAGTACATGTCCCGAAAATTAAAAGATTAATAGCAATTCGCCTTTTACACTTTTGCCGAAGAAGAATCCAATTTATATTATATTCGAGATATTGTTAAATACTTAAATTTTATATTTCCTTTCGTTCGAATCCTTACATTCTAGAATCTCCGAATGCTCGATTTAATTTTCAGAATCTCGCATTCTATGAAATAGCCTGGATCCTTACACTCTACGATGTGTCGAAGTGTTTTCTTCTTAAGCTTTAAGATCTTTGAATCCTTACATTCTAGGATCTTAGATTCTAAGGTCTTTGGATCGTTAGATGTTAGATTCTAGGAACTGTGGATTCTTAGGTTCTACGATGTTTAAATTCTTGAATTTTTTTGCGCCACTTATAGATATTCTAGAATCTTGGAATATTTTTATATCTCTGGTAGAAAAAAGAAGAAACGTGTGAGCGCTGATACAATACTTGAGTCGTATTCAATATATATTTAAATAAATATCGAGTGAAATTTCAATTTAGAAGCGAAAAATGTATGGTATCTTAAAAGCGCGTCATATAAGAGAGGAATTTCGATCGACTAGAGGATCTGGAACGACACGCCAACAAAAAACGTCTCATACAAAAATATAATAAATATCCAAAGTCGGTATATTTTCTTCTTACGCGGGAGAAAAATTCGAAAGATTTTAAATATTGTTACAAATATTACAGCGCTCTTGTGGAAATTTTAAAATTCAAAACTGAATAATTTAGATCTTAATATACACTATGCAATTCACATTTTAAACATTTAGCATCACGAAGCGGAACTTCGTGAAACAGTTTGTGAACGAAAACTCATCCGAAAGCCGTCTCAAAAAACCGCCGTCCATTTAAAAAATGCATTACTTATCATGCATTATTTATTACTGTGGCATGTATTTTTTTTTTTTTTTGCTTTTTCGACAGTAGGACCTTCGGAAAGTTACAACTAATGCGCGCGCGCGCGAATGTCTATAGATGGATTTACGAGATGATAGCTTCCTCGGGATCTTTAATCGCTGAAGATTGGCCCGAAGTGATATAGAAATAGAGATAGAGAGATACAAGCAAAGAAAGATAGAGAGAGAGAGAGAAAGAGAGCTCGCTACGAGGTAAGAGAGGCGTGTCTCTTGATAAAACGAGTCGGAGTGATGTCGCGACGCACAACGTCGGCGGCGACGACGGTGGGCGTCTACGCGTGCCTTCACGAGATCTTGTTCCGCCACCACGAGAACTTCATCTTCGGGCTGAGATACTGGAAACTGATGACCGAGTGCGGGATCAGGGCGAATATCGGTAGGAAGCTGCCGCAACTGCGACCCTTGGGCTCCTCGTCGCTCTCCGTCGTCATTTTGCTGGGAACAGTGGTAGTCGTCGTCGTCGTGGTCGTCGCCGCTGGCGTGGAATAGGGGTACGGGGTCGACAGCGGATTGCACGTGATATGGATGTCCTCGAGATTCCACTTGTTCTCGCTCCTTGCGTCCGTCTCTCTCTCCGCGAGGTTCCTCCTCTTCTGTTTCTTCTCCTGGGCGGCGGCGCTCGCGTATCGCACGACGCTCTTCTTCTCGAAAACGCTGCCGCCGACGATCTCGCAGTTGAGAGACGGGTTCCTGAGGGACGTTTTACGGTAAACCTTGGATCGCGGGGTCTTGGTCGTCGTCGTGGTCGTCGTCAGCGTCGTTGCCGTCGTCATCAGCTGCGGGAACGATGCCGACCGGACTGCATCTGCGCTACTTCCATCTCTCGGAATCGTTCTGGAGACGCTGCGATCCGGAGAAGCGGATGTCTGCGAGGGAGGGGAGTATTCTTCGCCTTCGCTCCTCGGGCTCGTCGCGCTCACATCGCTGTCACGACGATCGCAAGGAGCGAGGCGAGGAGGAACGGATATTTCGCGCGCTTCATTGGTCCCGGGTTGCGGGACGAATGAAGCGTCCTTGAACCCTCAGCTCGGGAAGCGCGAGAAGAAGGCGCAAGTCAAATCGTAATTCGGGAAGCGACAATATTGCACGCCCGTGCGCAGCCAATCGCCGGAACGGTTTAGATAGTCGGACCGCTCCTCGAGGTCACGCGGACAATTGGCCGCCGCGGATTGCTTGTTGGCGAAGATGGTCACGACGAATTTCCCCGGCTTGAAGGTGTTCAGCACGCGACGAATTATCTCGTCGTACGACGTCTCCGAGACGTTGCACTCGAATGACACGTAAGAGAACTCGGGCTCCGGCGTGATGTGGATCGTCATGTAGCTGCCCTGAAGAGAAATCGAAAAGATTGGTATTATTCTGGCGTATCCTAACGAATATTGATAATTAAAGCTCCCTTATCGCGACATTAGAACCGTTAGATTGTATGAATTTTCTGCAATGTACTGAATGTGAAGCAAATTTATAGGAAATTCTTTCAAAGGGTTATTCATCATGAGTCAAAATAATTGTGAATCTTGATTAATTATTGATGTATAAAAAATGAAAAAAATCATTGAAAAAGGGATCTTACATTTGTACCATCAAATGCAAATAATAGCATGAAAAACTAATTTATTTTAATATACATAATATTTAATTTATTTATTTTAATATACATAATATTTTAATATTTAATATTTTTTAATATTTAATATTTAATTATTTTAATATACATAATAAATAAAACTTTTCGTTTCTGATGTCATGCAAGGAAGAAGCTTTAATTAGAACAGCAAGAGAGAAGGAGTGATGCTATATATAAAACATTATTTATATATATTTTATAAGAGGCATTTTTTTCCTTATTTATATTTATTTTCAAGCTCGACTTACATTCTTAGACACGCCGTTCATAGAGTATCCGCATGGCTCGAACAAGAAGTCGTCTATAATCATGTTGGGAATGAGCTTATCGATCCCAGACTTTACTGTCGCCTCGTCAGCAGACGAGCACACATCCCTAGTAAAGATTGACATTACGTCAGGATCCAGTTGGGTCATGAGTATCTCCAGGGTCTGATCGGGCTCTGGCGGATCTTGCAGTGGCTTATCGCGGATAAGAGTGTAGAGATACCAACAGTCCGTCTCGGGTGAGCCCATACAATAAGCCTCACCATCTGAAATATGAGGTAAAGCTACATGATTGAACGCTTTTAAATTTTTTCCAAATTCTCATCTTATCAATAGTCAAATAAGATAAAGAGAGAATCCAAGAATTTAAAATTTTGAGAACTTAAAACTAAACCCTCATTTTTATTTTTATTTTTATCTTTATCTTTTTTTCCTTCTCTGATTCTCTAGAAATAGTTGAAGGAAATGCCTGACAAATAAAAAAAAATAATAATGAAAATATTATTTTATATATTATTTTATATATTATTATTATTATTATTATTATTATTTATTATTATTATAATTTATATATTATTATTATTATAATAATATTAATAAGAGAATATTATTTTATAGTATGAAATCCAAGAATTAAAATTTCTCAAGTCTCAAATCTGTCAAGGTTTTCGATTTCGAGTTCAAACGAAATGAAATGAAAATTTAAAAACTCGCATATATAATCGAGTCGATGATTACCAGGGAAGAGGGAATCCAGGAGAGCAACTTCCTCCTCGAATGTCTGATGCGGGGATATCTGGAGCTCCGGCTTCTTGTAATTCTTTCGGGAGTAAAAAACATTCTGCAACAAGCGCGAAAGGATGCGATTAACGACGATATTTGTAAAAAAATAAGAAAGAAGGTGATCAACGAAATTCAAAAGCGAGAAGCAACGAATGATGAAAAAAAATGATTACTTATTCCTTGAAAAATACATTATACTTGATTACACGGAAAGAGGGACATTCTTGTTTTGAAAATATATTTAGTTTTAACATGGAAATCTTGAAATGAGATTATATCGCGTTAATTAAAGAAAAATATAATTGATTGAATAATTGCTTACTCGAATGAAACCATTTTCTATAATTCAATCGAGAAAAATATATTCTTATGATTTAAAATTTAATTTTCTCGAATGGAAAAGAAACAATGTTGGATAGAAAATAACATTTTTAAATCAAAGATTATAATTTTCTTAAAGTAGAATTAAATAATTATATATTCTTGAGGTGACAATTACAATATTAAAATAAGACGATAACATTGTTGAAATTTAAAATTATTAAATTCTTCGAAGAAGATTATAAATTGTTGCGAAATATACGAAACAACGAACGCGTTAGTTTAAGTAAATTTTGATTTGACACTTCTTTTTTTCTGTGTACGTAATGAAATTTTTTCCTGGACGAATTCGAAATAGTGCTCGTTATAATAATCATTCTCCGATTCTACAATTTCCGAAGATTGATAATTTTTTTTTTTTAGAAGAGAAGCCCTTCCCCTATCGCCGTCCGAGGGAGAGGAACCCGAAATTCTCGACGAAGCCACGAAGAAAGAGATCTCTACTCGTCCGACTGCTTATTCGCAGTGCGAGCGACAGATAGCGCGAGGGGAAAGCACGTTTCGAGTAAAGGCGCATATCGCGAGGAGAGATAGAGGCGAGATCAATAAACCAGGAGGCGGCAGAGAGACGCGTCTCGCGGAGGGACCACGTATAATGTCGCGTTTCTTATCCGCGCGCACTAGGTCAAGTTATATAGCTAAGCACACTCCTGACAGGAGGAGAAGAAGGAGCTGATCCCCTTTTACTGCGCGTTTGGTGTCGAATTTTCACAGACACCATCGTGGCCTCAGGAATGAATCCCTTTGCTTTTGTCTGTTATAGATAGAATTTTCTTTCCCGGAAATAGAAAATATTGAGAAAATTAAATCCTATTCTTTTTCGAAGTGTCTCTGGTACCCGCCTCCTTTCTTTGACCTCTCCTCATAATTTCGTGGCTTGGAGAACCAATAGATCTATCGGAATCCGTCGATTCTTCGCTTTCAGGGGCATCCTTTACCTCGACATCGTCGAAGCCTGTGTACTCCTCGACGAACTCCAGGAGAGGCTCCAGACATTGCAGAGGCGTCGTGGTACCACAGGTCTTCAAGATGAGCCTGCGCTTGGACACGAACATGCTGCTCTCGCTGCGGATAAGATAAATAATCGCACGATTAGACATTTTTCTCAAGTACGTGACTTCTGTTAATCTTCAGCATTCCTCTAATAATCTACGCAATAATGTTATTCCATATTTATTTGAGGCATAAATTTTGAAAATTTTATTTTCAGTCAAGAAGAGGAAATCAAAAGGAAAAGAAACTATTCTAGGATTAAAGAAGGTTCGGGAGGTGATTTTCTTTAAGGGAGAAAGCTCTTGTTTGACTGGACGATTTTATTTAAAAATTCGCTTAATTTTTATTCCAAATTTGACGTATGTAAATTAACAGCACGATTTAAATAATTGCACGATTAGCCATTTTTTCTCAAGTACATGACTTCTGTTAATCTTCAGCATTCCTCTAACAATCTACGCAATAATGTCATTCCATATTTATTTGAGGCATAAATTTTGAAAATTTTATTTTCGATCAAGAAGAGGAAGTCAAAAGGAAAAGAAACTATTCTAGGATTAAAGAAGGTTCGGGAGTTTATTTTCTTTAAGGGAGAAAGCTCTTGTTTGACTGGACAATTTTATTTAAAAATTCGTTTAATTTTTATTCCAAATTTGATGTATGTAAATTAACAGCACGATTTAAATAATTGCACGATTAGCCATTTTTCTCAAGTACATGACTTCTGTTAATCTTCAGCATTCCTCTAACATTCTACGCAATAATGTCATTCCATATTTATTTGAGGCATAAATTTTGAAAATTTTATTTTCGGTCAAGAAGAGGAAATCAAAAGGAAAAGAAACTATTCTAGAATTAAAGAAGATTCAAAAGGTGATTTTCTTTAAGGGAGAAAGCTTTTGTTTGACTGAACGATTTTATTTAAAAATTCGTTTAATTTTTATTCCAAATTTGACGTATGTAAATTAACAGCACGATTTTAAATAATTGCACGATTAAACATTTTTCTCAAGTATGTGACTTCTGTTAATCTTCAGCATTCCTCTAATAATCTACACAATAATGTCATTCCATATTTATTTGAGGCATAAATTTTGAAAATTTTACTTTCAGTCAAGAAAAGAAAATCAAAAGGAAAAGAAACTATTCTAGAATTAAAGAAGGTTCGGGAGGTGATTTTCTTTAAGGGAGAAAGCTCTTGTTTGACTGGACAATTTTATTTAAAAATTCGTTTAATTTTTATTCCAAATTTGACATATGTAAATTAACAGCACGATTTAAATAATTGCACGATTAGCCATTTTTCTCAAGTACATGACTTCTGTTAATCTTCAGCATTCCTCTAATAATCTACGCAATAATGTCATTCGATATTTATTTGAGGCATAAATTTTGAAAATTTTATTTTCAAAAAGAGGAAATTTTATTTTCAAAAAGAGGAAATTAAAAGGAAAAGAAACTATTCTAAGGATTAAAGAAGATTCGGGATGTGATTTTCTTTAAGGGCGAAAGCTCTTGTTTGACTGGACAATTTTATTTAAAAATTCGCTTAATTTTTATTCCAAATTTGACGTATGTAAATTAACAGCACGATTTTAAATAATTGCACGATTAGCCAAATTTGATGTATGTAAATTAATAGCACGATTTTTACAGGATCCTAAACCAACATCCTTCACTAATGACTTGTGTAGTTGCGATGGAGCAGAATTCGCGATACTTGGAGTTACACTATGCAAAGTCGCATACTTGAAGGCACACTCTTAATAGAGTGGAAAGAGGGAAGCTCCTCTTCAGCAAGTCTATGAATTAATTTCTCTTTAATTTTAATTACTTTTGTATTTTCGCTAATTACAATAATTAATTATTTATTATGCGGGAATAATATTGCATGGGCTATTCAACGAAAGTCATCAAAAAGAATGAAGGTTATTAAAAGATATTTGCTTGGCTGTCGTTGCCGTTGTTATTTTTGGACCTCTGCTTTACTATTAGAATGTTGAAGACAACTCGTGGAAATATCGTGGATACACGTGAATCTGAGTCCCTGCCATTACGTCAGAGCCACGTCAGTATCGCTGTCGACATATTATCGTGCGATAATTCATTCATTCATTCAGAGATATAATTGCGTTCGTCTTGATTACACTATCGCGAATCGAGGGATGATAAAAATACTTGCTTTATCCGCGATAGTTTATTCAAGTTTGAAATTAATTACACTGATCTGCGAAAAATGGAAACGATATTCCACTTATCTCTATGATTATATATTATAATTTTCAATAAATAGATCGAACGAGAATCATTTGAAATAAATTTAAAATGTTAATTTATAAACTTTTTTTTCACTTATAAAATTAATTAATTATCTGTCAATCAGTTTATTTATGCAATCTATCTAAGCTATGTTATTTCATTTGTGCTATTTATACATTTAGCCTTATTAGAGTGTAAAATAATTTTTCGCTTCGATATTTTTTCTTTTCTTACATTTTTTACTTTTTACTTTTTTTTTAATCGTTCTTTTCTTCTTTATTTTTTTTAATATCGCGAATTTTTCCAGATTTATTTCAAATTTTGAATTCCTGAATATAGGTGAATATTTATTTGCAATATTTGCAATATTTGCTCCGATTTGCAATTTTTATTTGTTCGCGATCAAGTGAAAGCCGGAAAGAAGTGTCGTAAAAATTGTTTTAAAAATAGATCGTCAAAGGTTATCGGCGATAGACGTTGACCCTAAGATTCTCGGTAAAGACAACGAGAGCGGTACCGCAAATCTTAACGCAAACTTGTCTTACGAGTGTCTTAATAAGAATGTACACGATAAACGGACACCGAACGTAAATGTATAGTAGTATGTATATTGGATTGATACGAAGAAATTCCAGGGATTTTCCGAACGGAGGAAAAACCAAAGGTTGAAAGGATTCAGACGTGCGAATAATGTTTATTATTATTTGAATGTATCTTCGACAGGGGACGTAAAAAAAATTACACGAGTAACATGAGGGACAGGGGATTTGTTGGATTCCATAGGATACAGAACATGTTGCAAGCGATATTATCAGAATATATTGATTTGTAGTGATTAATGAATTATAAATTAATGTAACAATTAAAGTAAAATGAGACTTTTTATGCTTTTTAATTTATTATTTATTTATTATTATATTATTTATTATTATTATATTATTTATTATTATTATATTATTTATTATTATTATATTATTTATTATTATTATATTATTTTATTATTATATTATTTATTATTATTATTATATTATTTATTATTATTATATTATTTTATTATTATATTATTTTATTATTATTATTATTATTTATTATATTATTTATTATATTATTTTTTATTTATTATACGGTAAGTGAAGTTTCATTTGCGTCTACATAAAAAATTACGATGACTGGGATCTAACAGACCCTATGTCCCTTGTCAAAGATAGTGTATTCATTTATCAATTTTGAAAAAAATTTAACAGAAACAGTCCTTCTTGATTTAAAGATAAAGAAATGTCAGAATATGATATTAACGTCATTAATACGATTAGAAATAGTGACAATAAAAATCGGAGTAAAGTTAAAATGATAATAACATCGATAAAGAACTAACGATAGTAATCATAGCGAGTTCAATCGTATTCCTCTCGACCTCGTTCCCATTATAATTTGTAATGCGCGATATTGCCTCCATTTAACTCCAAGAATCGTGAGTTCTAATATTGCAATTGTAAAACATGACAAGTACATATATTGATTTACGATCGGTGATTATATGCGAAATGTTTGTATTTTTCCTTCAAGTTTTATGTAAGATGATAATCTGAATTTTTTCAGAGAGATAAAGATAAATTAAAAAAAAAAAATTCAACCACTTTTCTCGGAATGGAAGAAAAAGTATATAACGAATGTTTAAATTGATGAAAATTCTCGCAATTAAATTATCTCGGAAAGTTTGATAGATATTAAATTGATCGATATTAAATAATAAATTAATTTTTTCGTAAAAATTCAAATAAGAAAGCGCGACTTAAATCAGTGTAACTGAATCAAGTAGAAATCTTTAATTACAAAGAATGTCTCTTAGTTCTTTCTTTGGATCATTTTCAACAAATTCAAAGAATAACAAAACAACATAACAACATATGACTTGAATTTCAGTTTCTATTGACATGTGGCTTGAATTTCAATTCTCATTGTCAACGACTTTCGTCTTTGAAATCTTAACGGTTGGACCCAACAGGAGATTTACAGTCTTCTGTTAATGGAAATTTACAACCTTCACAAATAGAAACTTATAGTCTCCATCAAGAGAGATTTAATGGTAAATTAAAATTTATTAATAGAAACTTATAGGTTTATATATCCACTGATGGAGATTTATTGATAAATTAAAATTTATCAAAGACAAAGAATAAGAATGTCGATAAGAATGAGAACTAAAGGTCAAGATACATAATCTTTGTAAGAAGAGAAGATTTCTACATAATTTAGTTGTGCCTATTTATTGCGCTTGGCTTTTATTAGCACACTTTCTACTCGAATTTTTATATTTAATATATTAAAGTCTTATGTGTTATATTTAATAGAAAATCAAATTCTGTTATATTCTTAATTAAACGTGATCTAATTCTTATATATTATATGTTATATTTAATATAAAATATATTCTTAATATATAAAATTTTATTCAATATAAAATTTTTATATTTAATGTATATTAGAGCTTTTTCGTTTTTCGTTAATAATACTTTATTATTAATTATTTCTTTTGCATAATGAAAGATAATAAGGTGAAAGTTTCGAAGGAATTTCAAAAAAATTTCTATAAAAAGTCAAAAGAAGCCGAAAAAAAAAAATAACTTAAAAGCAATCAATAGTACATCACATTTTTCTCTTTCTTGAAAGAATGTGTTAAGAATGCTATTGGAAACTCAAAGAAAAGAAAAGAAACCTAAAAAGAATCTTTTCGTTTCATTTATTTCTTTTAAATATATTCTCTCCTTTCTCTTCGTTTTACTACATCATTTTAACAGTGCCTTTTTTACTATCAAGATTTTTTTCGCATCACGCTTCTCTTATCAAACTTGGCTGATTTTGATAAGAGACGCTAGTCTATTCATAGCAAAATAAACTAATCTCGACGCTAGTTTATTTTGCTATGTATATACAGGATGTCAGAGCAATTTATTCCCAAAAAATTCTTGCAGCTCGAGAGATTTTAAAACACTATGATAAAGTATATTTTCATCGAGTACTTTTCGAGTTATGAGGCTTGAAATAATTTCTTAATTTTCATATAAACCATAAAACATCTAGTAAAATATTCATTTTTCGATTATCTTACTTTAATACTTTTATATACAAAATAATGAAGAATCAATTGATGTAAAGAAAATACATAATTAGTTTCGAAAAAAATATGTAATTGTTAATTTTTATTACATATAAAAATATGTAATTGCAAATTACATATTTTTTCTCTTTATTTTGTACATAAAAGTATTAAGGTAAGAAAAATAAATATTTTATTAGATAGATTTTATGGTTTATGTAAAAATTAAGAGATTATTTCAAGCTTCATAACTCGATGAAAAAATACTCTTGTAGCTTACCTCGAGAGCTTTTTAAAACATTATGATAAAGTATATTTTCATCGAAAACTTTTCGAGTTATGAGACTTGAAATAATTTCTTAATTTTCACATAAACCATAAAATATCTAATAAAATATTCATTTTTCAATTATTTTACTTTAATATTTTTATATACAAAATAATGAGGAATCAATTGTAAAGAAAACACATGATTGTTTCGAAAAAAAATATGTAATTGTTAATTACAAATTACATATTTTTTCTCATTATTTTGTACATAAAAGTATTAAGATAATCGCAAAAAGAATATTTTACTACATATTTTATGGCTTATGTAAAAATTAAGAATTTATTTCAAGCCTCACGATTCGAAAAGTACTCGATAAAAAAAAATTATTATAAAATTATTATAAAAAAAAATTATTATAAAATAATTATAAATTATTATCAAAAAATTATTATATCGTTTCGAAAAGCTCTCGAGATAAGCTGCTCGAGAGCTCTTTTTCGGGGGATTGAAGAGATTGCCCCGACACCCTGTATATTCGTATTCAAAATAAACTCTAGTATTCCCACACACAATTTTCGAGAAGAGAAGGAAATGATGAACTCGGGGAGGGGCGATTCGAGGCGGAGGACCCGCGCCACGAGGGTAGATCCGCGCGAAAGTGTCACCTTGACTATATTTATTCCTCGGGGGTAGATCGGCGACAGGAGCAGAGAGGAGAGCGACACTGGGTCGACCCGCGCACCCTCGAATATTCTGGAACCGGGGCACGTCGCACCCCATCCCGTTCCACCCCCCCCTTCCACCCTGTGGCGTCGCGGCCGGCCGGGCCGGACGGTACATCTCTCTTCTCCATCAAAACAATTCGATATATCGATTATACAGCGCGCGGAGAGGGTGAGGGCCTCGCTCTCTCCCCCCTTTCCCCCTCCCTCCTCGGAACGCCCCGCGAAGCGCCAACCCGCTCTCGACCTGCCTCGCGCGTCACGAAAAATTGCGCCGTTGCACCCCCAACACACCCCCGCGCTCGCTTCCTACCCCTAGGGCGCCTCGACGGTACACCGAGGGAAAAAAAATTTGGTTGAATCAAATAAATTTGTTCTCTTGAAACTTTTTTTGCTCCAAATGGAAGGAATTGCTTATTTCATTGAAGCAGAAGCAATTTAATTTTAATTAAATACGCATGTTATATTAAGTTATCATTTTCATTTATATATTTCATTTATATATTATTTATATATTTTTATATGTTTATATATTTATTTATATATTTGTATATTTTATATATTATTTATATATTTCATTTATATATTATTTATATATTTTTTATATTTAAATATTATTTTTCGTAAAATATATATTATAATTTATTGAATTAAATATATTATTTTTTTAGAAATTTGAAATTTTTGGGAATAAAAAATGCATTTTAATGAATATGTTAACTAAAATTTTTTTTTATTTCAAGATAATTTTTTCCTCAGTGTACCCCCGTCGTTGGTCCAATGAAAATTTCGCGTACCGTCATTAGACTAACGACGCATTTTTCGACTAAAAAAGCGACAAATTTGATTGCCCGACTCTATCTTGATGTTGATAACTCTAAATTAGAGTCTCAATAAGGAGCCCCGAGCGAATTCTTATCTCCTACTTCCTTGAGATTTTTGATTTAATATTCATTATGCTACTTTAAGCACAGTCAGAATCTTTTGAAACTATTCAATTTATAATTTTCAAAAGTTTCTTTTAAGCTTTTAAATGAAACTGTTTATCAGCTATTTAAGGTTCAAAGCAGGAGAGAAAGAGCTCAATTTTTATATAAATTAAATTAAATTAATATAATTTAAATTAATATAATTTAATATAATAAATTAATATAAAATTAAATTAACTCTCTAAAATTCATATAAACGAAAAAATTGAGATTGAAAGTAGGAGTAAACTTTCAAGGCACATCACATTTACTAAAAATTTTAAAGTCAATAAGATTCAGACGAGCGCGGAATTAAATTCGCAAATAGATTTCCTGCTTCTTGAATTTTGCTAGCATCGAAAATGTGATTTCCTTTCGGAAATGTCAGACGACGATTTTTCACAAGAGTGAAAAATTATTAACGAATTTTTTTTCAAGAAAAATTTCTCCCGATATTGACGTAGGTATCTTGATTTAAACGAACAAAATGAAACTCATTTATCTTCAATTATGATTTAGATAAAATTATGATTCATACTTTCTCTTCTTGCGAAAACGTCTTATTTTTATTTTAATTATTAATTACACGAAAATATTTTCTAAGAATGCACTTTGGTACATTCCTCTTTCGTTAAAACATTCGGAAAAGTAAAAACGATAAGAAATTTGATAAAACGAACAAACGTGACGGATTTTAAGTGATATAAGCCGAGTTTTATCGAACTTTTCAAGTAATTTACGACGAGCGATATATCGATTTTAAAAAAAAACATCGCTGAAATTAGTATGTAAATAAACGCAAGAACGTTAAACTCTCAAGAATATTCCATTTCAAGGAAGTGGACTTCAAGAAAGAATTTATATCGGGAAGAATTTATATCCTTTTCAAGGAAAAATTTAATTGTCAGACACAATCGCGTATCTATCTTCCTGTGTATAAATAAAAAAAACAAAGAGGGATTATTAATCCGAAGCCTTCTTAATCAGTGTGATTCCACCAAGGATTCTACGTCGTTATTTCATATTGGATATACAGTTGAAACTTTGATAAGATCTATACACATTCGAGATTAGATTAGGGTAAGAACACTTGCTTATCAACGATCCCCTGGAGTTTCGAGGGAAATGATATTTATTATTTATTTATTTAGAATAAAATTAGGAGAGTTATAATTTTTATTTACGACACTCGGAGTCATTTACGACTCGAAAAGGGTCTGAAAAAATTCCCTAATGATTCTCATGGGTCCCTTTACGAGGATCCGACCACGAATTTGTTACCTGAAGGATTTCGTCAACTTTTTAGACAAAACGACTTACCTGAGAACATAAGCGTCTACTTGATCGCTGCGACAGAAACTGATGATCTCGCAACGGACCATCTTCAACAATGATTCCCATTTTTGTCTAAAAACAGAAAACGAAGCTTGGTCAGCCAGATAAATTGTAAGGTTTATTTAAACGATCAGACTTATCATTGTTTACGCACGTGATGAGTTTCTTAAAATTATTTAAAAATTAGATTAGAGATTACGAATCTCTCTCTCCGATAAATTGGAGGAATTTATTTATTTTCATAAATAGCTGTGCTCTATATATGGTATCGAAAAATTGATAAAAATTGGTGCAAACGCTGGATTTATTTTATGACTCGAGACAAATATTTGATAAAATACTCGACTCTAATATTATATAATATTTAATACTTTAATATTTTTAATATTTTTAAAATATTACTCACAATATTTAGTAATAATAAAATAATGTTATTTATAAAATATATTTAATAATAATAAAAATGACGTTTAATAATAATATATTTAATAATATTTAATAATAATATATTTACTAATATTTAATAACAATAAAATATTAATATTACTAGAAGTAAATTAAATCGATCTTTGTATAAATGAAACCCTTATTACGAATTTCGTTATTATAATTCCCTCAAATATATCTTTGAAGAGAGATTCGCATAATCATAAATATACAAAAAAATAGGAGAGAAAAAATAGATACACAAAGCTTGATTTTTTATTTTATTATTTAATTTATAATCGAATTCTTGCTAAATCGGATATTCCACGACGTTTGTTTATCTGACTTGCAAGACCTTGACTCTCTAAACTGAAATAATTCATTTTTTTTTCTCAGAGCGAGCCATTGAAGCGACGGCATCAAGGGAACCTCGCGTCGACCTGATCTCCCGACAACGTCGAAAATCTCGTCGGAATTTCGCGCCCTCCTCCTCTCATCAACCGGCGACGAGGGGCTTCTAAATTTATTGTCTCGCCGCGATATGCAGAAATAAACGACGGTGGTCGGCATTGCCGGCCTACTCGTCTAAGGCGCACCTTGCGAGGTTCAATGACACCCTCGACGTAAACAACCGCGACAATAATCGGCTCCGTGGATCGGTTACGTTATCAATCCGCGGTTACGTAATACATCGCCAACGTGACCGCCACATGTGAAGTTGAGCAATTTCTCGTCATCCACGCGCATTATCGATTACTTTAATTATTCTATCTCTCTCTCTCTCTCTCTCTCTCTCATCATTCGAATACATCTTTCACGGTCAAACATTTTCAAGAGTGCTCTCTTAACATATATATATATTTTTTTCATCGTCCAAGACCCATACAGCACAGAACATTGCAGCAATATTGCAGCAATATTCGCATAATCTAATAAATATACAAAAAAATTTATAGGAGAAAAAAGAGATACACATAGCTTGATTTTTTATTTTACTTAATTTAATTTATAACCGAATTCTTGCTAAATCGGATATTGCTGTAATGTCGCAGCAATATTACAATGTTGCTGCAATATTGCTGCAATATTATTATTATTGTTGTAATATTCGCATAATCATAAATATACAAAAAAATTTATAGGAGAGAAAAAAGAGATACACATAGCTTGATTTTTTATTTTACTTAATTTAATTTATAACCGAATTCTTGCTAAATCGGATATTGCTGTAATGTCGCAGCAATATTACAATGTTGCTGCAATATTATTATTATTGTTGTAATATTGCCGCAATATTACCGCAATATTGCTGCAATATAATTCTGTGCTGTATGGGTTCAATTATCCTAGGACAATATCCATACATTATAGATCATTGTTGTTACATTGCAGCAATATTGCAACAATATTGATGACGGGAAATGACGTTAGAACAGGACAGGAAGAAGTAGAAGAAATATTACGATATATATGCGCCAGTTATTTTTAAATTTTGACAAAGCGATAACCCTATCTTTGACACTCGAGAAAATTCTTCTCCAACGATCCCAGGACCTCGCGACCTTTGCAAACGCGAGTATAAGGTCCTCGAAAATTTGCCACCCCCTTACATCGCTTTACGCATCATCTGTCATAGAAGACTTCTCGGTTCCCATACAGCACAGAACATTGCAGCAATATTGCAGCAACGTTGTAATATTGCTGCAATGTTCTGTGCTGCATGGGGTTGCTCTTGTCGAGCACGACGCTGGTAGCTGGGTCATTCTCATCTTCAGGATTGTCAAAAGTGCGTATACACGCGACATCGACCGGGACGATCCAACCTAGCTTACCAGGTAGCTGCCAGGCGTCGACGCCGGCGCGACTCGTCATCGTTCATCCTGGCCGAGACCGGCGTCGACTGTCATCGTTCTCGCGGGGAGAAGGAGGAAGAGCACAGCAACCGAAGGAGGAGGAGAAGGAGGAGAAGGAGGAGGAGGAGGAGATGAAGGAGAACAAGACGCCGGCGGGCGGCGTACTTACCGCGGTATCTGTCGGAGATCACCCTGGTGCTGCTTGACGCCCTTGGAGCTGGTGAACCAGATCTCGAGGAGCTTCTCGACGCCCTCGAAGAACTGCACGTTGTCGGCGCAGTCGTCCTTGGTGTCCGCCATCCTCGTCGTCGTCGTCGTCGTCGACGTCGTAGTCGTCGTCGTCGTCGCTCGGTGCCCGAAATTGCGGATCGGCACGCAATTATTCTCCCTCTTTCTCCCTCCCTCTTGTTCCTCCTCGCGATCTCCCGTGTCTCTCTCTCTCGCACTCGTTTCTATGGGTCCCACGGATCGACCCGTTCGAATCGAATTATACGCGGAGCGGACACTCACCAAAAAAAGCACTCTACTCCCGGTGACGCGCGCTCGTAGACTGACTTGACACACTGACCACACACCAGAGGCACACACTGATTGACTGATTGACGGACGGGATGGTCGCCGGTGCTGCCAAAGCACGCCGCTGCGCCGCCGCCGTCGCCAGCCAACCGCCGCGCTGCACGGTTCGCGCGCTTCTGCGCGCGCTCCCGCGCCGCGCGCGGCGCCGCGCCGAACCGCGCCCGGCGCCCGCGCATGCGCGCGCGACCGACCGTGGCCGCGAGTAACGGAGAGCTCGCACCGCGCCCGGCGTTCGAACGCGACGCCCGGGAGCCAATGGGAGGGCTCGTTTCCTAGGGATGGAAATGTCGTCGCCTGGGATCCGCGGTTTTCATTGGACGACAATTGGCGGGATGAATCCTTCGTAAATTCTTCCTTTCGGAGTCAACGTGATTGTTCCGATTGTTGCTTAGAATTAAGATACTTTTGAAGAGAGAAAATTTCGCGAGAATAAAATTATTAAAATAATTACAATTGTAATTGTGTAATTTTAATTGATTTACTTTCAATAAAATATTATTAATTGATATGAATTTTTGAAGAGAATATAAATTAATAATGTTTACAGAAACACTTTTCTGTTGCACGATTAATCATTTTGATTAATGATAACAGATAGTAATAAATTATAATTTATATTTAATTTGTTGATTCATATCAATTTATATCAATGAAATCAAACATTTAGTGTGTTATATAGCCAGTGATATATCACGTGTTCGTAATTAAAATGTAGTCATTTAGAAAATGAGAATTTTTTTTGTTTCAATCATACAAGTTCTTAAGAAAAATGTAACTTTCTTATTAAACTTTCTTATTGTCAGATATAATCAATAAATAAAATGTAAATAAATAAAATAAAGAAATGAGATTTTTTATAAATAAAATATAAAACAAAATACATAAGCGAATCAATAATATTTATCTATTTTATAAAAAAATAGATCCTTATAAAAACTTCTTAATTTCTTTGATTATTGCAATTAAAAGGAAATACAAATTTAATTTCTTCTCGTTAATTTAAAAAATATTTATCTTATAGTCTTCTTTTAAGAATAAAAAAAGTCAAGCCTTTTTAAAAATTATTAAGAAATTATTAAGAAAGAAATGTGTACAATTATTGATTATCTCTACTTTTCTATATATTTTTGAAATGACAAGATTTATGTTATCAAATTTTTTGCTTGCGAGAAATTTGTACCAATTGTTTGCATTGTATAAATAGAGATTGTATTATCTTTACTTAAAAGAAAGTAAGAGAGAGAGGCAGAGAAACGACAAAATTTTTACAATAATTTGAATATGGCAATTAAAAATTTACTGAATAAATTGCACATATGCTGTCAATTTATGATCAACAAATGTTAAATATTATGTTATCAATAATGATTCATTAATTGATAACATAGGAGATGCAAATTTTATCTATAAAATGTAAATTAATAATGTACAATAGTACAATTAATTTTATTGTACAGTTTCTTGATTTGTGTCTTTTACTTGATTTGTATCTTTTACTTGGTTTGTGTCTTTTACTTGGTTTGTATCTTTTACTTGGTTTGTATTTTTTACTTGTTTTGTGTCTTTACTTGGTTTATGTCTTTTAACATTCCTCGCGGTAGTTTTTTTATCGATACGTCGTTTTAGTGATTTCTTCAATGACGGCTTCTTCACCAGCACATCTTCATCCATAGGTTCAATCACTTGTCCAAGCTTGGTGTTGACTGTCGGCTGTATTATCTGCAAATGAGCATTCATCGGGACGAAGGTCCGACTGATGGGAGCTCTGATGTTTGCTTCGTAATCCTTGACTCTGGTGAATGGATATGGTAGCTCGCTAACGCGGTGTTTCTTCAACTTTTTATCATCGTTCTCGAATATAATGACTTTGCCCTGGTTTTCGGGCCTGCGCGGCGCTTCTTTAGGCATGTTCAATATAAATCGTTTCTTTTTACGACGTATTTTACTCTTCTTGATGTTTGGCCCCGTCCAATTCCCCCATCCCGGCAAGCTCAGATCGATGCTCTTTGGCTGCGACTTTTCCATCTAAAATCATTTTACAAATGTTAGATTGCTAAAACAGCTTCTGTCAATTCTTCTAAGAAACATACAATTTTATTTGACATCTATGATCCATTGCAAACAATAATATTGAGCTTATCAAGAAGGAAAAATCAATATGTGGCAAATTACATAAACATTTTTATGTAAATTTTTACGTGAATAAAATAAATTTTAAAAAATCTTTATTTACCTCTTCCTCCTGTTCCTTCCTAAATTCCTCGACAACATTGTCGTCCGCGAATGCCTCGCTCATTATTTTGTGCATTTCCTCTTCTTGATCACAATTCTCTTCTTCGCCTGTAACTATATCTGGTATCTGTGTCCTTAAATATCTTGGTTTCATATTTAAATATTTTGTTGGGTCTATTTCCACTGCATGGCTATTATTAGTCGGTTCCTGTTCTGCACTCGCTGTTTTCAAACTCGTTAAATCTTTATCCGTCTGCGCGTTTTCCCTAGAAGTAGTTTCCTCCAGTGGACAATCCAAGATAGGTTTCTGTTTGGTATTTTTAAATTCGAGCTTCGATAAATCATCTTCGTTCTCCTTCTCCTTCTCCTCTTCCTTTTGTTTTTCCACGTTATTCTTGATTTTAAATTTGTTCTTCACGTTTTGCAACTTTAAGTCTACTTTATGCTTCAGTTTTTCTTCCATGGAATCAAAGATTTCATTTATGTCTTGTGATATGTATTTCTTATTACATAATTTACTTTCTGTTTCTTCTGTTTTATATTCTTTAATCTGCCATTCAGATGTAGCACCTATAGTGTTGCATAGATTTTCGCTCTGCGCATTGTTTGTTGTATTTTGGCTTTCCACATCATTTGCATTTTCTTGTAAACTATCATTACTTTTCTCTACATTTATTGTTTTCTGATGTACTTTATTATTACATAATGTCACCTCTTTCTTTTCCGATGTAACTTCATTCGAAGTTTCGATATTTTTTTCTTCTTTGTCCTCTTCTTTTTTCTGATGCTTTTCATCCCAGTATCTTCGATACTCCTTGATAAAGTCATCAACTTCATTCTCAGTTTTCATATTGTTTTCATTGCCATTTTTTAATAATATCTCATTTGCATCTTCATTTTCTTCCTCCTCATCACTATCTAATCTCTTTAATTTTTGTGTCAATTCTTTGCTAATGGCCAACTGATTAGCAAGTACCTGTCGAGTCTAAAAAAAAAGACCATATTATTACATTAATATTATTACATTAATTTATATTAATTTTTTATTATATTAATATTATTATATTAACTTATTTTAATTTTTTAATAATGCTTACTTCTTTGTTATATTTGGCTCTGATCTGTTGATTCTTAGCCCATTGGCCTGTATTCTTATGTCTTAACGACATTCTCTCTTCCGCACGAGTCTTATCTAACTGTTCTAACTTTGCCAAAGCTTCTTCTGGATCAGTATTTTGCAATTTCTCAAACTCCTTCAGTTGTTGCTTAATCTTATCTTTTTTTTGAATGCGATGAAATTTCTTGCTTTTTATTTTACGCTGTCGACGCGCCTTTGCCTCTTGATACGACTAAAAATATAAAGAAATCAGAATCAATATTTCATCAGTATTTTTTTCTATCTTTTATTAGTAATCTTTTAAAAAATGCATATTATTTATATTATTTATATTATGTATCTACCTGCTGTGCTCTGAATTTGGCAGCTTCCATCCTCCTTATCATCATTTCTTCCGTTGTCATTTTGTATTCATTATCTTTCTTTTCTTCCTCAGCAGGAGGATATAGTAACGATGGATCTACTTCCTCAAATTTTTTCATTAGATCAGATTTTGTTTTGAATCCACTCAAAAATTGAGGAATTTTTGAAGCATCTTTCACCTCTTCTGTTCGTTTTAATGGGAAAAACAGCCGATCCGCTGTTCTATTCCTAGCAACTACAGCATTCCATTTGTTCAAATCCTTTTTGACATTATCGTATCCAACTGCCCTTTTTACCTGCAAATTTTAGATTCTTATAATTTTTGTTTTGCTTTCGTCTTATTTATAATTATATTTTTATAATATATATTTATTATATATTTTATAATTATATTTTTATAATCAAAATTCGAGAAAATTAGTACTTATATACTTCAAATTTTTATATTATTAAGAAAATACTTTAAAATAACAATATATTATAATCCAGAGGCAGTTTTACTCGACTGTAATTTAATTATTTCAAATTGTCACCAAGACCAAGATAAAATGAATTTTAACGAGAAATTAAATTATTTTTAAACAAGATAATTTATTAAAGGATTAGACAACTAACTCTTTCAGCGGATAGTTTCTCCAATACTTTAGGAAACACACTCTCTTTTCTCTTTCTTCTTTTCTTGTGTAATTTATTTATGGTTTGATCTTTTTTTTGACTTCCCGTCAATTTTTTTACATTCTTATCTATCACTCCACTTCTTGGTAAAGAGTTTTCTGTCGCTTGTATAATAGGTTCGATTTTTTCCGCCTTCTCTCTGTAAAAAAGAAAATGATGAAAACCGTCAATATCACAAATTTAATCAGAATTTTAAGGCCCGTTTAATTGTAATCTCATTAGTCCTTACTTTCGACGTGTATCGAGCTGTCTCACAGTTTCGACAAGTTTCGAATGATGTTGGGAAACGTCATCATCGTTGACGTCTAAAATCTGATCGATTTCGATGTCACTCATCTTCGTACAAATTTTTTTTTTTACTAATCAAGCTTTACCGAAAACGTTTAACTAACCACGTGCTAACCATACATCTTCCATCAAACTCTACTTATTAGGTTAAGTTATGGCTGAGCCATAAAGTACGAGAAATTTAGATCGCATCGATACACATGCCAGAGAGATGAGAGATGTCATGACCCGCTTTTAGGTTGATGGGAGCGATGCTCCCTCTATGAACATTAAAAACGTGAACATGAACTACAAAACCAATGTCCACGAATGTTCTCAGAGGGTAACATATATGTCCCTCTGATAATATAAATAATATAAATAAAAATATAAATAATTTAATTAATAATAATTTATATAAAAATATTAGTATGTTCTCTCTTTTCACACTATTATTTATATTATATATATTATATTATTTATATTATACAGGGTGAGTTTTAAAGCTTGTGTCAATCTTTTTATCATACGAGAGATTACCGATTGCATAATAAATTGATCGGTACATAAATGTCAATTATTTGGATCGATTGTATCTAAGGTCCGAATATAATATGTACAATTAAAGCAAATTAATAGCTGAAATTATGTAGTATGGATTTATTATTACTATTATTAAAGCTACATATTTATTATTATTATTATAACTATTATACATATTATATTTAGGTCTTCGATACGGTTGATTCAAATAATTGACATTTATGTACTGATCAATTTATTATGCAGTAATCTCGTATGATAAAAAGATTGATGACAAGCATTAAAACTCACCCTATATAAATAATATAAATAAAAATATAAATAATTAATTTATAATAATTTATTATATTTTATTATTTATTATATTTTAATTAATAATAATTTATTTAATAATAATTTATAATAATTTATAATAATTAATAATAATTTATTATTATATAAAAATATTAGTATATTCTCTCTTTTCATACTATTATTTATGTTATATATATATATTATTTATATTATATATTTATATTATATACTTATATTATATATTTATTTATTTATGAGTCTTCTTTTTCTTTTTCTCAACATCATTTATTTATTTATTTATTTATTTCGCTCTCAGTCTTTTAAAATGCAAAACTAAATATTATAAACTAAATTTGACTTCGGAAAAGCGCGATAAAACAATCGAATCATTCGCAATTTAAATCATTAACATAACAAAAGATTCCGTGATACATCAATCGTTTATAATTAATTGATTTAATATAAAATATACTTCTATAATTTAAAATTCTACGTGTATATGTAGTTCATAAAATATTTCGGCAGAGAATTATCAATAATATCATGTTTGACCTTGATGACGTATAGCAAGCGAGCTATACATGCCATTGCTTTGTTATCATTCGCACGGTAACATTCGAATAATAAAGTAGTAATGTCCGAAACGCTTCGTATATTATCAAATTCTTTCTCCAACTCGATCGTGACTAATATTGCAGAAATCTAAAATAATAAATTATGATTTCCATATGAAATCCGATTTTTACGAGCAGAAATTATTTCTTTAATATTTATAAATATTTATAGAATCGAATACAATATCAGCGACGTTTTATCGCTTTATTTTTCAATCATTGAAATATAATTCTAATTGTGAGAACGTGCAATAAAACAATTGAATCGTGGATCTAAACAATTAATATAATGAAAGACTCCATGATACATCAATCTTTTAATAAATATATAATCATATAATTAAAAAAATCTATATAATCTAAAATACTTCTATATACTTTAATATATTTCATGTATATATGTATACATGTATTAAAATACGTAAACTATTTTGACGACGAACACACAATAACTCTGACCTTCGCGGCGATAGCGCGCTAATGTTTATACGCCATAGTCTTGAAAAACGTTTCAGTAAAAAAATAATAATAACTGTCTTTCAGACCCATTTGTTCGGCTCTATTATTATTCGCGCGACGACACTCAAAGAGTAAAGTAGTGGTACAAGACGCTCCGTTAAATCCTTTTCTAGACGCGATCGCGAATATCGAAAAATTATTTGCTGTATTAAAATATAATATAATATAATATAATATAATATAATATAATATAACATGATATAATATAATACAAATATGTATTGTTTACCAAGGTTGATATTATTGTCTGTTCGTCATCGAAATATTTTACGTATTTTAACATATTTATATTATATTATATTATAATATAAAATATAATATAATATAATACAATAAAATATAATGTAATATACTTCGATATGATGAATAGATAAATAAAACACGGTGTTCGACCTTGACGATTATTTGAATCGACCGTATCGAAGGCCCGAATATAATAAATAGTAATAATAAGTAATAGTAAATAGTAAATAGTAATAATAATAGTAATAAATAGTAATAATAATAATAATAAATATGTAGCTTTAATAATAATAATAATAATAAAAAATCCATACTACATAATTTTAGCTATTAATTTGCTTTAATTGTACACATTATATTCGGATCTTAGATACGATCGATCCAAATAATTGATATTTATATACCGATCAATTTATTATGCAATCGGGTGCAATCTCCCGCATGATAAAAAGATTGACACAAGCATTAAAACTCACCCTGTATATATACAGGGTGAGTCCCAAAACTCATAATCAATTTTTCAAAGACAGATTCCTAGAATCATCTGAAGATGATTTTTCCTCAACGAAAATGTCGAGGCACTAATATTTTCGAATTATAAGTGATTGGAAATAAGGAGTTTTTCGTAAACTAAGCTTTGTAGAAATATAAAATATTAACAAAACCACGTTCTTCGATTAATTTTAAATAGAGTTTACTTTAGTTGAGTTTTAATTTGAGGCTTAATTGCAAAGAAATATATGATGACAAAAATCGGGAACATGCAAAAAATGATGACCTTCATCGATATTTTCGCTGAGGAAAAATCGTCTCCAAATGATCTCAGGAATCTGTCTTTGAAAGATTGATTACTTCGAGACACCCTGTATACAGGGTGTCCCACAACTACTGCTTCATATTTTAAAGGTAGATTCTCTCCAATTTAAAAACGATTTTTCCTCAGCGAAAATGTCGAAGAAGATCATTATTTTTTGCATATTCCTAATTTTGTCATGATGTATCTTATTTCTAACTAAGCCTTAAATTAAAATTCTATTAAAGTAAACTCTACCTGAAATTAACTAAAGAATATGACTTTATTAATATTTTATTCCCATAAGGCTTAGTTTGCGAAAAATCCTTTATTTTCAATCATTTATAACTCGAAAACTATTAGTGCCTCGACATTTTCGCTGAGGAAAAATTCGTTTTGAAATTGGTCAGAGAATCTATCTTTAAAACCTTTATTAAGCGGTAATTGCGGGACACCCTGTATATAACGCAATTATTTATTTAATCATTCATGTATATTTTAATTATATTTAAGCAACATAATCTTTTTAAAATTATATAATGCGATTATTGAACTTAAAAATTTATGATTCTTTTTGTCATCTTTAACTCATTTCTTAATCATTATTGTTTAGGTAATTTTCAAGTAATAAATAAAATCATGATGACGTCATACGATGTCATTTCATATTCCACTTGGGTATGATGACGTCATACGATGTCATTTCATATTCCACTTGGGTATGGTATGGAGCCAAAATGGCGAATGATTGCGGGAATTATAAATCTAGTAACTTGAAGTCGACATGAAAAGGCGCCTTAAGCGCCTTAATCATTTCCCCAGACGACGACGGCCAAAGGTGGCACCCGATTGACCACATCGTCAATTGGCCAATTCAAAATAAGACTCTCTCATTGGCCACATTCAGCGGACTCAACAGTTGGGTAACATTACTAGATTTTCCGATATAATTCGACGCTGATTGGTCGGGTCTGAAAGTAGAAACCAATCATGTTCGATTGCTACTTAGCGGTAGAGTCTGCTGAATGCGGCCATTGGTTAATCGTTGCTGGTAACCCTAGGCATAGATCGATATGATTGGCTGTGGTCAATCGCAACGTGGTCAAACGGGACGCTATCGACGGCCAATGGACGTCGCGCGACGCTCGTTCCGCGAAACGTCACTTTGCGGAACGGTCGGCGAGGCGAGAGCGGCCGCGAACAGCTGATCCCCGGTCCTCGCGATACGCCATCACTCGAGCGTTGCGGGAGCACATGTTCGTCGCGCGATAAGTCCACGCCAGCAGTTTTTTCCCTCTCGCCTTCTCGTCCCCATCATCCCGAGGTCGCTTTCGCCGCGAATCCGGGTGACGCGACTCGCGCGGCAACCAGGTCGAAGGGCGACGCGCGCGCGACCCAGGTCTCCCGGTTGCTCGTAGATGTGCGATGAGCAGCGGCCGGCGATAACCGGCGTTACCGATCCTCCCCGTCGCCGCTGCCGTTGCTGAGGTGAAGATGGCCGATCGCGATAGCGCGTCCGAGAGCGACTCGAGCTCGATTGACGGCGGGCCGATCATGATGCCGCCCTCGCCGGTGACGCGCGAGCAGCTGCAGAAGCGCATCGAGTCCCTGCAGCAGCACAACCGCGTGCTCAAGGTCGAGCTGGAGACGTACAAGCTGCGAGTGAAGGCTCTGCAGGAGGAGAATCGCGGCCTGCGCCAGGCATCTGTCATCATAGTGAGTGCCCTTATCAAGGGTTCCTTCTGTCAGACGAATTTTTTTTCCTTGCTCGGAATGTCGTTCCACCTTGCGTTAAGTGTCTGAAGTGTGCATTCATGTTTCTTGTTATTTGCAGCAAGCGAAAGCCGAGCAGGAGGAGGAATTCATAAGCAACACGCTGCTGAAGAAGATTCAAGCTTTGAAGAAGGAGAAGGAGACTCTGGCTCATCATTACGAGCAGGAGGAGGAGTGTCTTACTAATGATCTATCGAGGAAGTTGAATCAGTTGAGGCAGGAGAAATGCAGGCTGGAACAGACGTTGGAGCAGGAGCAGGAGTGCTTGGTGAATAAGCTGATGAGGAAGATTGAGAAACTGGAGGCGGAGACATTGGCCAAGCAGAGCAATCTAGAGCAGCTGCGGCGTGAGAAGGTCGAGTTGGAGAACACGCTGGAGCAGGAACAGGAAGCTTTGGTCAACAAGCTGTGGAAGCGAATGGACAAGCTCGAGGCGGAGAAGCGGATGCTGCAGATCAAGTTGGACCAGCCGGTCTCGGATCCCACTTCGCCCAGGGAGATCAACAACGGCGACACGGCTACAAATCTGAGCACGCATATTCAAACCCTGAGAAGCGAAGTCGCTCGATTAAAACACACTCTACTTATCTCGCAACAAGAACGTAATTATCTCCTTTTTCCGTTTCTGATTTGTACTGAGAAGTTTAATGACCTTAATTAAATATTGCTTGTTTATTAGATACGGAAAAAATGAAGCGGTACGTTAACGAGGAGAAGCAAATACGCGAGGAAAATCTGAGACTTCAAAGAAAGCTGCAGCTCGAGGTGGAACGTCGCGAGGCTTTGTGTAGACATCTCTCAGAGTCTGAGTCCAGGTCAAATTTTCTTAATTATATTTTGATATTTGCAATATGATTTTCATGGCAATTTAAATTGCAATTTAAGTGAGCAAGAAATTGTTAAAGGTACATTTTTTTATTATTTATATATAACTGTTATATTATATAATTTAGAATATTAATATTATTTTTATATTTATATTTATTATTTTGTACTAAGCACATGTCAAGTTAAAGCTGCTAAAATACGCAAAATTTTATTCATACTTGAACAATGAATAAATAATCTATTATTTAACACTTCCAAACAGGTTGCAAAGTACAATTTATTTTCCACGACTTGTGACTTTAAACTATTATTATATAATTTTTTTTTAATAGAAAAAAGCTTTTAAAAGAAATTTAATAAATAAAATAAAAAAAAGCTTTTATAAGAAATTTAATAAATAAAATAAAAAAAAGCTTTTACGAGAAATTTAATAAATAAAATTATTAGCTTCACAAAATTCAATGTTATTGCTTGCAACCAACTTTACAATTACTGCGAAATTGTTTTAAATTTTGTATTATATGAATATTAGAACTTGAAAAAAAGACACTTTACATATCTTGTTAAATTTTTTTAAAGATTGAAAGATATTTATCATTCTTAATTTCATAGACATGATGTTTTACAGTTTGGAGATGGAAGAAGAACGGCACTACAACGAAATCGTGATGTCTGGAGGAAACATAAGGACACGCACTCTGTCCAGTCCTGTGCCCTACAATCCTTCGCCTAGTTCCTCAAGGCCACTAAGTCCAGGTAAGTTCTTCTACGGTTTTTTTTAATCCGATTGTGTTGTATAAATAAAACTGCATGAATAAGTAGATAGAACATATAATTTATACATGAATAGAAAATGATACATGTAATATACAGGGTGTTTTAGACCATCCATTTAAAAACTAGAGAAGTGGTTATTTCAAAAAAGTAAAAACATTTTCTTTATAAATCAAGTGCGTTTTATTGAATGGTGATATTTTCTGGTTCCGGCCGGAAATAGGCGATTCATATCGAAAGTGCATTTTTTTAAATGGAAACCCCTATTTTTCATTGCATATTCTTGTAGTTTAGCTCGAGAGCTTTCCAAAACACTATAATAAATTATTTTTCCATCAAGTACTTTTCGAGTTATGAGGCTTGAAATCATTTCTTAATTTTACATAAGCTATAAAATATCTTGTAAAATATTCATTTTTCAATTATCTTACCTTTATACTTTTATGTACAAAATAATGAGGGGATCAATTGGTGTAAAGAAAACACATAGTTATTTCTAAGAAAAAATATGTAATTTACAATTAACAATTCCATATTTTTTCCTAAAAACAACTATGTGTTTTTTTTACACCAATTGGTCCCTCTCATTATTTTGCACATAAAAGTATTAAAGTAAGATAATCGAAAAATGAATATTTTACAAGATATTTTATGATTTATGTAAAATTAAGAAATAATTTCCAGTCTCAACTCGAAAAGTATTTCATGGAAAAATAATTTATTATAGTGTTTTGGAAAGCTCTCGAGGTAAGCTACAAGAATATGTAATGAAAAATAGGAAGTTTCATTAAAAAAATGCATTTCCGGTCTGAATTGCTTATTTCCGGCCGGAACCAAAAGTTGAAAATATTCACCATTCGATAGAGCGCACCCGATTTATAAAGAAAATGTTTTTACTTTTCTGAAATAACCACTTCTCTAGTTTTTAAATGGATGGTACAGGTGATCTGAAACACCCTGTATAAGTGATTAAAGTCTGCGCTCTCTTCCCTCCGGATGCACGTTTGGTGTTTAGCGAATTCATGCGAATACGCGTTTTATCATTAGGTATTAACGTGCTAGGTTCAACGTCCAGAGAGGGCTTCAACGCAAACCGGTGCTACGCCTGCGGCCAACCGACTGCCTCTCCCTTTGCGAGCTCGTCACCTCCTTCAGGGGTAAACTATCACGTAAAAAAACCAGTGTTAACGCTGGAAACTAATTGATTATTCATTAAATACGGTAGTCTTTCCTCAGAATATAACTCCCCTTCAATTAGTATTCAGTATCTAGCTCGATGACGAGAAGACGAGCCTCCTGAAAAGAATTATTATTTATCTTTGTTTGCGCGAAACAGGGACATATCGTGGCGCCGTCCAGCAGACGTACATCGGATCGTTTTGTCAAACCGGCAATACCGCCCACCATCGTGAGCCCCGGTGGACCGCCGACCATCGCTCCCAATCCTACGGCAAATGTCGCCGCTCCTCATCCAGGATCACCGATGGACATCGCGAAGACATAAGTCGTCTACTCGAAGAGAAAAGGGCTCTTTACGGAAACTCTTTTTACATAATTACGCGCGCAAGGTACTTCTCTAAACGGTTTGCATCCCAGTTAAAGAGGATACGCAGTTTGATCGAGACACACCATCATCGGCGCTTTTTCTCTTCGAACATCTCCGTTCGTAAACTACTACTTCAGCTCTAATATAACACACGGGCTACCGCTAAGACACGGGACTTAAAATAATTTCGATCTGAATGGCAGTTATAGAGTTTAAATGATGCAATTGCGAAGCCTCTCGGTCGCGGGGCGCTTCTCCTCGACGATTCCTTTTAATGCCTGAAGTACCATTCAGACCGAGCTATTTATCGTACTACGCAATTAATATCGTTTGAGTGTTATACATAAGAAAAAAAAAAGAAACATTGACATGTTGCTTCCATGTTCCAAGTAATCATAATATAAATGTTGAGCGCGAACGCCGGATGGACACCTACACGGCATAATTGCGATATTATTATTGTATCTCACTGTGCGTTTAAGAACATAAACGAAAGTAAAACTAGCATGTAGTGTTGCGATGTTAACACGATTTAACAGATATGCATTTTGTTTAGCTTTGAGCCTGAATAATTATTTAGCGCCACGGACTTTTATATATTTTATCGGATCACTAACACAATTAAGTCAGCCATTTCTAAGTAAAATTCAATATGCCGTATCTCGCTAAAATAGCATATATATTAAAATTAATGTTATAATAATATTACAATATTATAATATTAATTAATATTATATATTATTAGGCAGTGAGCATATATATTAAAATTTATGTTATAATAATATTACAATATTAATTATAATATTAATTAATATATATTATTCGATAGTGAGCAGATATGTTAAAATTAATATTATAATAATATTATCATATTAATTAATATTATTTATTAAAATTAAAATGAAAAATATCAAGTATGCGTGCATATATAAAAATAAGAAATATGTTAATACTTATAGCATACTTGATTGCCCTTGCATCGCTGTTATCATGAAAAAGTTAGCGATCTAATATAATATATAAAAGTCTGTTTTTTAGCGCATTTTACTAAAGCAGAAGCATAATTCTACTAGAGAAAAGGTTTGGTTAGTTTCCTCGCAGAGATTATATCAGATCTTATGAATACACAATCAGAAAAAGTTAGATTTCAGAGAGGTTGAAAGTTTTGAGAATTTTTAAATTTTTTCAATGATCGCGAGAATCTGACAATTCATAAGGCCTTAAAGTTCCAAGGATTCCAAACAGTCCAACGATCTGAGAATCTAAAAGCAGACTTGTTGATCTAAAATATGTGTATTCTTCAAAGTGCTTAAGCATCTAGGTGTCTATAAATGTACAGACATATAATACTTAAAATAAATATTTAACGCGACCATGGAATATTACAAGTTCAATAATCAAAGTATTTGCACAATCACAATAATTTAAAAAGTTTATTTATTTAAGAAAGATCTATTCATTGTAAAAAAGAGCCTAAAAAGATTTTTCTTAAATCAAAATTTTTAAATCATTAGCTTTGCAAGTTTGGCGTTTTTGAAATATCTACTCTCAGAATTTTTCTAGATGTCCTTTATCTCAGAATTTCTAAATCTTGAAACGTTAACACTTGAAAAATATGACGCATCCAAAGCTTGGTCTCTTTGACCTCAAATTTCTTAGCTATAGAATGTCAGAACGTTGGAATTTAGAATCTTGAAGCTCTGATATGTTGGAACAGCGAAGCCTGGAATCACGATATCGAAGAATTAAGCACATAGCATATGAGAAAAGCAGAGTTTGCATATAATTAAAAAATCTTTTTGTTTGCTAATAAATTGTTTTTTTATATCAATGATAATATGCTTTAGCTTGATATGTGTTGTCTGTTATGTTACATGAAATCAGATTTGATAATCTTTTGTTCTTTAGAAACGTTATTTCGTAAATTTGTAAATTTGGAATCCTGCTTATTCCTGATAGATTTTAACATTTTTACACTTTTAACAATTCTAACATTTGTGCGAGTTTTGTTTTTTAAAGTTTTTACCTCAATACTTTATTTTTTAAATCTTTGAGATTCTACTGTCTCAAGATAGTGGAAATCTGAAGGTCCTGAGATTTTAAGGAATGTTATAAAGATTCAACATATTAGAAGATCGCACGCATTTTTTTTTAAAGCTTCTCGATAAGTTTGTTACCATGAATTATGATGTGAGAAGCAGAAGAATTTGAAAGAGATGTGCGACATTACAAAGCTTGTTTAAGCTTACATTCATACGAGCGATTTTCTCGCGTTCCTTCCCTTCCGATCTCGTTAATACAAGATAACTAACATTTTACAATGAGAATACCTGTTTAAAACAGGTGCATTATATATAACACACACACATACACAAATTAAACACAAGTAACGGCGTTGTTTATTATGTTATATTGAACGGTACATATATATGAACAGTCGTATATATGATATAGAAATTTATTATAACGTAAAAGGTTCTTACCGATAATTGTGTAATTACGCAGATATGCTTCACAGCTGCATAGTATGTATTTTATTCAAGCTTTTATGAAATACAGTCACGTTTTTGCTATTACACGTTATCTACCCCTTTTCGTTATATAAAATTAATTATTTAATAATAAAATTTAATAATAAAATTTATTTAATAACAAAATTATTTTTTTAATAATATGTTTAATTATATATATATATATATATATATATATATATATATAAATTATGTAATAATTATATATTAATTATATATTAATTTTATAATATATATTATATGATAATATATATTATATATATTATATAATAATATATATTAAATTAATATATGTATATTATTAATTTAATATATATTAAATTAATTATAATTAATATATATTAAATTAATTATAATTAATTTAATATATATTAAAATAATATATATTAAATTAATTATTTAATTTAATATATATTAAATTAATTATTTAATTTAATATATATTAAATTAATAATACATGTATTATATAATAATAATATATATTAAATTAATTATATATTAAAATTATATAATATAATATTATATAATTTATAATTTACAATATTAGCGTTTATTAACGTTTATAAATATTATTTAAAAACATACTTTATATAAAATTTATAATTGAATTGCTCTATCGGTAATGAAGATGTGTCTCTTTATCGACGGTTTGCATCTCGGTTTAAATTACAGTGCTTTGCATTATCGAGACATGAAATTACAGAGTCACCTGTATTATCAGTAATAGCCTCGCGATTCTGATTCGCACCTGATTCAATCTCAATGCACGTGCTAAAAGAATAGATGGTTTCGCAATGCGTTCGAGAAATGTCACTCGTTAATCGTCCTTGTATCCTTCAAAAAAGACCCCTTATCTCGTAAGTACGTAATATATTTTTTTAAGTTTCTCGGAATCTCCAAAATGGAGGCTTATCAGTCGCATACACAAACATTTTGCATCAACTAATTTTAATCACGCGCATTATTTGCAGGATATAAACAAGATTGACTTGATTTTTTGTTGCTCCTAAATCGTTCATTTTCGCTGCTGGCCACACGCAATTAAAGAGTACTTGGTGTCCACGAGACGGATTGCCAGTGGTAAGAATCTCGATATCGAGACACTATGAACTCGTGCAGTAAGAAGAACGAGGATGTATTGGCGCGAGTCTTGGATTTGTTTCTCCTCCCAGATTACAATGTCGTCTCGACGACCTATCTAGATCACTTGCTCAGCCACATTGCAGAAAACACAAAGGATCGTAAGCGAAGAACATATTCCATAATTTTATTCTATTCCAATGTCTATCTTCCAATGAATACATGTGATGACATGAGTTTTGCAGGTGACACAGTTGATTATGAATACTGCGAGGTCTTTCAAAAATGGATATCAAAGGCTTTGACGGTATGGGAATCTGGACAGAAGGTTTCACAGCCTGTGATTACATTTACGCTGAAACTTGTGGGGATTATCTCGCGGCACGAATTACGTTATCACTATTGGCACTGCCAGGATGTGTACAACAGGCTCTACAAAATTCTGCAATTGCATAGAGATGACTTGCCTGCGTCTGTTAAAATGGCATATACGACAATGTTGTCAGACTTGATTGTTCATCGAAGTGGTAGGCAATGGGTGATAAAATCTGGTAAGCATTTGACAAAATTGTAATTAATTTTCAAAATTTATTTAGGATCATATTGCAAGCATGAAAAGAATACAAAAATTATTTTTTTTTTTAATGTATTTGTACAAGGTGTTTCAGACCACTCATACCACCCATTTAAAAATTAGAGAACTAATTATTTCAAAAAAGTAAAAACATTTTCTTTATAAATTGGGTGCGTTCTATCGAATGGTGATATTTTCAACTTCTAGTTCCGGCCGGAAATAAGCGATTCAGATTGGAAGTGCATTTTTTTAAATGGAACCCCCTATTTTTCATTGCATATGCTTGTAGCTTACCTCGAGAGCTTTCCAAAACTATAATAAATTATTTTTCCAAGTACTTTTCGAGTTATGAGACTTGAAATCATTTCTTAATTTTACACAAGCCATAAAATATCTTGTAAAATATTCATTTTTCGTTTATCTTACCTTAATACTTTTATGTATAAAATAATGAGAGAAATCAATTAGTGTAAAGAAAACATACAGTTGTTTTTAGGAAAAAATATGGAATTGTTAATTGCAAATTACATATTTTTTTCTTAGAAATAACTATGTGTTTTCTTTACATTAATTGATCCCTCTCATTATTTTGTACCTAAAAGTATAAAGGTAAGGTAATTGAAAAATGAATATTTTACAAGATATTTTATGGTTCATGTAAAATTAAGGAATGATTTCAAGTCTCATAACTCGAAAAGTATTTGATAGAAAAATAATTTATTATAGTATTTTGGAAAGTTCTCGAGGTAAGCTACAAGAACATGTAATGAAAAATAGGGGGTTTCATTTTCAAAAAATGCATTTCTGGTCTGAATCGCTTATTTCCGGCCGGAACCAGAAGTTGAAAATATCACCATTCGATAGAGCGCACCCGATTTATAAGGAAAATGTTTTTATTTTTTTGAAATAACCACTTCTCTAGTTTTTAAATGGGTGGTACGGATGATCTGAAACACCCTGTATATACATTATATTTTTATAAATAATATTTATAAATAAAAATAATATACAAAAGATATAATATATAAAAGATGTAATATATAAAAGCAAAAATATGAAATTGTTAATTGCAATTTTAGTATTTTAATATATTTTAAACACATATGTCATTTGTTTTTATAAAATGGATGTAAATTATTATTATTTTCCTATTTAAACACGACAGGCGTGTGGAAGGACGTTGTAAAGTGTGCGCATTGGAATCACACGATGTATGTTACAAGGGAGAGCCAGAAATTCTTATCAACGTTGTTGCTGCATGAACAAAAAAATATCGAGACTTGTACAGAGATCATCTTGGAAGTTGCTGCTCCTTTAATGAACAATACTGTAGATGCTCAGTTACATCAAGCGCTCGAGGAGACATACCTGGAACAGAATAGATTGTTATGTGCGACATTGGATCTATTGACAAGTATCTTGGAAAATACATTGTTTGTGAGTCTGGACAACAGCATTCCGGAACTGCTCGAGAAACTCGTAAATCTCGAGATGCGGGTGAAAGCGCTATTCGAGGCTTGCATCAGCACCCGTTTTCTCCAGCATGTGCATAAATTGTTGTTGTTATTGTTGTTCTTAAAGCTGAAACAAGGAATCAAAGAACACACTAATCAGATTGATGCTGATGCATGGCAAAAGTTCTGTTATGGTTTGTGCTATATTTCTATGATGCTACTTTCGAAGAAGTACATCATAGAATTAGTGAGGAGTAACAAATTTGCCATGGTATACTGGAAGAAGCTGCTTGCGTTACGAGAAATTCTTTTGCCAGAGGAACACAAGTTTGAACACCAAGCTATTGCTCTCATGGTACGTAAGCCATTGTTTATTCATACATATCTGTGCATATGCAAGTAGGTGTTTAATGTTATTATGAAGAACAATAATATATATATTTTTTGTACAAACAGATATTACCATTGTGCGTGTGTATAAAGAAGAATCATTTAAATCACGATTTCTTTGATATGTTCATTAATAAACTTTTTGATGTAACGTGTACCACCGTGCAAAGATTAGCATATAATATGAGGGATATCATACGAAAGGAAGATCTTCCAATGGAACAAATTTGCAAAGTGTCTATTGATCTGCTGCTTGAAATATTAGATATAATGGATCGAGTAAGTATCTTCTTGAATTATTTATATAATTTATTATAATTTTTTATTTTACAATTTATACAATATATATAATTAAGATTTATAATTATATATATTATATATTTATTTTATATTTATATTATTTATTTTATTTTATTCTGTGTATATAAAATTTATGTATGACTGTGAGATATGCAATATTAATGAGCTATAGAGTTTGAAATATGTCATATTTCAATTATTGCACATTAGAATTATTATAAGTAATTATGCACACATCTATAATTATAGATTTTAAGTTTTTATTAATTGCTCTTTGATTATTCTAATCTTTTCCAGGATGTAGCAGTGATCGCCTTTCAAGCTTTATGCCACGTTTTGAAAAGTTACTTGCCAAACATATGTGGGGAAACAAGGAATAATGTATCATCGAATATGAACAATACTTCTCCTTCGGAGCATCAGCAAAAGTTTCGCTACAAATCGATATTGGCAGGTGATATAGCTCAATATCCTACTTTACTGGCATCACTGCTCGACGGATTAACCATCATGACAGAGAAGTTTAAATTGAAGTGGCAGGAATGCGTAGAAACGATATGCGTATTATACCTTGCGCAAGGAATCCTCAATCATTCTGGAATACTACCAATGGTAAGAAGTCTATCGCCGAAATTGTATTGATAGATTGTTTTTTTTTTTTTTTTTTTTTTCGTACAAAAGGAATTTAATTGTAAGTACCTGTTTGAAAATTTAGGACAAAAAAAGGATGACATAAGTCTTTCTCACAAAAATGCTCAATTCCTACTTAGATTTGCGTGAAGGCATTGAAGCTATGCAAGCTCGCCATCCATAACTTTATGCCGCCTAATTTGGCGTTACTCGTGGACTCGGACAGTCACATGAACGAGATAGGACCTCTGCTCTTCAAGAGGCTGCACGATCCTAATTGGGAAGTAAGAGACAGCGTTCTCGAGGTTCTCAATACCATTGCAACGATTTCTGAAGACAGTAAGTGAAGCAAAAAATAGAATAATATAAAACAGTACATTTGTACATGTGCATATATGAATTCTGTAATTATTTGTATTTCAGATAATATAATTGAAACAGCAATGAATAATTATCATATAAAATACACATACATACTCTAGAAATATTCTATCTTTCTGTTGTAGCATATCCGGCGTTTCAAGACTTCTTGTTGATTAATCAATTTCCAAAAGTGGCTATCGAAATTGTTAAAACGGATGGCGAAAGTTATGTGCGAGCATCAGCATTAACGTTCATCGCGACTATCGTACGCATCAACAAACTGTGGAATCAACAGTTATCACAAGTAGATTTAACTGTAAGTATTATTTCTTATTTATACATATTTTTTAAATGTGTCCTCGAGAAAGACGGGAGATTGATAAATTGAGATGAATAAATTGATTGTTACAGGAAATGGCGATTTACTTACTGGAGAACGAGAGCGAAGCGATAGTGAGAAGGGAGGCTGTGAATCTAATTAAAGAATTATATGTCCATCAGAAATGGTCGTATGTAGAATTTTTAAATTTATGGATTAGATAATGCTTGATATATTAGACAATCAATTTCATCGATTCGCAGAAAGGAAGTTATCGATTCAATGTTACAAGCGATGTCGATGGCGGCTGTGTTTGATCTGCATTGGGAGGTGAAAATAAATGCTTTGATGTTCTGGGATCATTTCGTCAAGTCGCATTTGACGGATCAGGGGATGCTCGACGATTCGTTCCCAAATGTAACATTCTCCAAAGAGCACAGAAAGATTATGGCGTTAAATGAGACAGAAATTAAGAGGAGGTTAAATAAAGCGTTGGACGAGCTAGCGAGGCAAAATTGTTTAGGTGTAAGTAATGGCAATTGAACCTATAAACTCCGTTCTTAGATTATAAGCTCTATATCCTTAAATCTCTTTGTCGATCTCATAAATTCACAAAATAAATTAATGGATTTAATTCATAAATAAATATTAATTCACAATAAATAGTAACAGATATACAGGCTGTCCCAGTTATCTTCCGTCATTTTTCAAAGACAGATTCCTGGGATCATTTGAAGACGATTTTTCCAGTGAAAATGTCAATGAAGACCATTTTTTGCATGTTCCTGATTTTTTTGTCATCACATATCTTTATAATTAAGTCTTAAATTAAAACTTAACTGAAGTAAACTCTATTTAAAATTAATCAAAGAATGTGGTTTTGTTAATATTTTATTTCTACAAAGCTTAGTTTACGAAAAACTCCTTATTTTCAATATAATTCGAAAATTATTAGTGCCTCGATATTTTCATTGAGAAAAAATCGTCAGATGATCTCAGGAATCTGTCTTTGAAAGATGAAAATAACTGGGATCTTGTATATCTTTCAGGTACTCCTAGTCACTCTGAAGGATGATAGCGACTTTGAAGTGTGCAAAGCATCTGCTACGATAATTGACAAATTGAAAACTTGTCTACTTAAGTACAAACTGGACGAACCGTCGTCACCAGTGAAAAACAGCGCGACGATAGATACCGTCTACATTAAAGAGACATCGCCGGAACCTTCGCCTCCTTCCGATAAAGAAATGAGAAACTCTTCACACGTCATCGAAGAGATCGTAGACGAGAATGACACTAATCTATTGGCGGCTATCTACAAGAGCTCCATGAACATGAACGGCGAAGTAACGAAGGAAGAGGAGAAGAAGATGCTCGATTATATCTCATCCGTGACACGCCAGGACTTTCTCCGCGCGATTTTTAATTGCGATATCAATGCTTACATCGAGGAAAAAAACCGCTGGTTAAAAACATACACTAGTAGCTTTGAATCTATTCTGGACGACATACTGACGATGTATAAGCAGAAAAACATTAATTCGATGGACTGTTACTAATGCAATTAAACGTTAGAGTCGTTTAATTTGCGCATATAATTGGCATTCCTTTTCTATATCAGAGGTATTTAACGAATGCCGCGCGCGCATGCGAGTGTATATTTATAAATATCATATACTTGAGCATAAATTGATATATATTTTTAAATATGTATCATTTAATTAAAATTCTATTTGTAAAATATGTTGTCTGTAATAAAAAAAGTTTCTTAACGCGAGAATATTGTGCAAGCCGATTATTCGACCACGCCATTTTGTTTTTCATGTATATTCTTTTAACTTTTTGACATCCTTTATTTTTTCAATACGATATTTGTTTTTGAGAAGCATACAGGGTGAGTTATTTTGTGTGTGAATCTTTTTATCATGCGGGAGATTATCGATTACATAATAAATTAATCGGTACATAAATATCAATTTTTGATCGATCGTGTCGAATATAATGTGTACAATAATCATAATAATAATAATAAATACGTAGTTTTATTAATAATAATAATAATAAATCCATACTACATAAGTTCAGCTTTTAATTTGCTTTAATTTTACACATTATATTCAAGCCTTTGAACGCGGTCGATCAAATAATTGACATTTATGTACCGATCAATTTATTATGCAGTCGATAATCTCCCGCATGATAAAAAGATTGACACACGTAATAAAACTCATCCTGTATAGCGTATATAGTCGTATTGAAAAAACAAAAGACATCAAAAAAAGCTAAATTCTAAAAAAACATATATATAATTATATATATCTATATTATATTTCTAATTTATGTCTCTATGATACATACACCCAGGTAGCATAGTGACATCAAAAATGACATCTTAATAACGTTTTAATGACATCATTGTACATACATCATCTTGCTACCTGGGCAAAATAATCTGCATACATGTATATGATAATTTTTTTTGTTTAATTGGCAGTTTTATCTTAGCTGGATTTTAAGGCGATCTTAGATACATTGATTAATGCGAAATAATGAAGAAAGAGAATTTTCGATGTATTTCATTAATTCTTACAATAGCAAAATGCAAATTGTGATGTATGTGAAAAAAAGCTAATTTTACATTCTGTTTTATAATCGGAAAATAATCTTTGCTTCGCTGAGTGTGATTCAATTTTGAAATAATAGGTCTGTTCATGCTGCTCGCACTTTTTACATCTCTCTCTCTCTCTTTAACGAATATACTCGTTTTAAATTTTTAGAGAGTACAAGCAGCATAAATAAATAAACCTAATATCCAGAGAAATTTTCAGTTTGTTTTGGAAGCAAATCGCGTATATGAAGGGGTATCTGCGGTATTTACCTGCTGAATAAAGGATTCCGCTTCGATTCCGAGCCGCTTCATTTTCCTTCCTCTGTTCGAGGAAGATGCAAACAGATGAATACGATTCCTTTGATTTGAGATACTTTATTGATGAATATGCTCTATGATTTCTTTTTCTTTGATTACATTTCCTTTGAATTTAATTATTCTATTTTATCAGTTAATAATTGAAATATTTAAGATTCTAACAAGATTAACGTGGGCCAATAAAATCCGAAGACAAGCACACATGAAGTATATCGCCTGCGAGTTCTTTAAATTGGAATTAATAGGTGTTTTCCAGCAAGTGATACAGAGGACACAATGAATTATTTCACTCTTATTTACATTCGGCAATCAACAAGGATGAAATGATTCTATGTGTGTACAGGATGTTAAGGCAATCTCTCCCCAAAAAAAAGATCTTACCTCAAGAGCTTTTCAAAACACTATTATAAGGTATTTTTTCATCGAGTACTTTTCGAGTTATGAGATAGAAATAATTTTTTAATTTTACATAAACCATAAAATATCTAGTAAAATATTTATTTTTCGATTATCTTATTTTAATATTTTTATGTACAAAATAATGAGAGGAATCAATTATGTGTTTTTTTTACACCAATTAATTCCTCTTATTATTTTGTACATTATTTTGTACAAAAATATTAAAGTAAGATAATCAAAAAATGAATATTTTACTAGATATTTTATGATTTATTTAAAAATTAAGAAATTATTTTAAGCCTTATAACTTGAAAAGTATTGGATGAAAAAATTCTTTATAATAGTGTTTTGAAGAGCTCTCGAGGTAAGCTACAAGAGCTTTTTTTGAGAAGAGATTACCATTACATCTTGTATGACGCATTATTTAATCTTATCGTCTTCCACTTTTGCAGATGAGATAACAACAGCGTTTTTATATTACTTGCACTATTTCTCTAAAGGTGCATTTTCACATACCGTTTGAACAAATAGTTGAAGCGACAGATTTGTCGCTCGTAATCCTGCAGTTATAATTTTGTAGTTTAGATCGGTTCAACTACAAAGCATTATTGTTCAAACAATGTATCAAATGCTGATACATTGTTGCCATGCTGTATTAATTATATGTAATAAAATAAAAATGTAATAAATTTTCCAGTTGCGTTATTGATATACGAAAATAATTCAGAAATCTTGCACTTTCTAATCTCATATTCGATAAAATAACTTTTTAAAATCCATATTGATCATGATTTTGAAAAAGTTGTGCGACCCAAAATTTTTTTTTAATAATGTCTTTTTTGTTTCTGATATGTCGATAGTAATATAATAAAAACGGTATCATTTTCAAATTGTATTTGACTTGTATTTGAATTGTTTTTGTCGAATTATTTTATTACAATTTGATATCCAATTATAATATTTTCTTCTTTTAGAAGCTGCCATTATTGCTTCCTACAATACAACTTTATCGCTGCAATCTTTTTTCATATGCACAAATTGCCGCTGTAATAGTTTAGCGACAAAAATCGTCACGTGATCATTTTTGTCGCTCAAATGATCAGTTTCAGCGGTACGTGAAAATGCACCTTAATGATTAGATAACTTTCAATAAATAATTGATTGTGAGAGGAATAAGTAGTACATAATCCAGGTAGTACACCAGTGCTACCAATATAAGCAGGTAGTCGTTTTATATACGTTTTTTAAGGCTCCTGAATACTCACCGTGAAATTCTGAATTGACAGTGGCGACAAAACAAAATACGCAGTAAGAATAAGATTTACCATATAAGTGAAGTGCGTTACTAATTGATAAGAAATCAATCAGTGTATAACACACATTGGCTGCGTTCAGCAGAAAAAGCTGCTTTGCAACTGTTGTAAAATTCGTGAGCCTGATTGGTGTATGCTTTTAATTTTGGCTGAATCTAAGAGCATACACCAATCAGATTCACGAATTTTACAACTGTTGCAAAGCAACATTTTCTGCTGAACGCAGCCATTTACATACATACTTATCTGTCATCCACACACGCAAAACAACAAACTATAAGACGTCAAAAATGACATTTTGACAGCCTAAATGACATGACTAAGAATTCTTGCGTGTTATTTCATTATTATTCACTTTATCCTAGTGCTGTGACGTGTAACGTATTTGTGAAACCCATAAAATGTTCCGAAAACTAAGTTTAGCAAGAAATATATAGTGTAAAAAAACATTTTCCACTCTTTTCAACAGTTGTCAAACCATGCGTTTTCTCGCTTACTTTGATACTCATTTTAAGACAATTAAAATTAACTGTCAAGGGAAAAATTTAGTTTTCGGTATATTTTGCAAGTGTGCTAAAGCAATCTGTAGTGTTATTTTTTTTTAAATATCTTTTTATTTAATTAACATGTATTATTAAAATTTTATTTAATTAAAATGGCACGCAAGAATTCTCAGCGTGTTATTTCTCGCTTCTGACGTCACGATTTCAATATGACTGCGGTGACTACTCAGAAGCCTTAAATCTTATCCAATATTTTTTATCGTAAAGCATTAATAAGAAACGTTTCTATAGAAATGCTTTTAAAATTATAGTTAAAGAAACGTATTTTTCACGTTTCTAACAATATAAAAACTAAAATAAAAATTAATTTTTATTAATTTTTATTAAAAACTAATTTTTAAATTAATTTTAAACTATATATACATATGTACATTCGACAATAGAGGAAATGTAAAGAACACGTGGTATAAAGAAGTAGTTTATCATCCATTTTTAATTATTTTAATTATTTTTATGATCATCTGAGTGCGGCTTGATCTTTCTGCGAAGTAATAAGAGCGTTTTGAATGAATTCTATTTGAGAGAAAAAGAAAAAAAATTTTTCAACCTTTGCCGATACAAAGTCGTGTTATTATCATGTCGAATTCATCGAAAAAGTTCTGTTCCCCGGAAGATGTAGAGAAGAGAAATTCAAAAACGACTATCAAAATAGAGTAAGTTTGATAGCTTTGCTTTTTTCTTCTGTGTCACAAGTTGCTGGGTGATAGCAATGTCGGAATAATCGCATATATCGACAAGATAATAAGAAAAAACAAAAAGCGTCCGATAATATGAAGTATAATTAATTCAAATCAAAGTGAATAAGTAGAAAACTGAAAATTGTCAACTATTTGCAGAGAGATACAGAAAAACGAGGAGGAAATTTCGCAGTGCTTTCGAGCAATGAAACTTCCAATGAACCTTAGAATTTGGCCGATCTTCAATCTGCTAAAACCGGAATTTATCCCGCAAATTTACTCAGTTATGGTGTATGATAAGATTTACTTCTTTTTTCCTTTCATTATATTGTCTTTTTCGTTAATTATTATTAATAGTAATAATTATTATTAGTTGCCTTCCATTTACATTCAAGTGATACTAACTCAGTTATGTATTTTGTACTCAGATAGTGACATCATTAATCAGTGATTAAAAGATAATAAAAGATAATTTCTCACTCAATAATATAATTGTTACATGTTATGTAATTGTTATATAACATGTAAACGTTATATTGTTGAATGGGAAATTATAATTAACAGTTATATAATTATTATTTGGTGCTTGATGGGAAGACATACAAATTTATAATTTCACTCTTAATGTTAATCTATCAGACTCATTAAAGCACATGGTCTCGAGCTTGTTTAGATTATAAGTAAAAACTTAATTGAATCTTACTTGCCAACATCAAAAAGAATGTGCGTTCAATTGAGTTATGACATCACAACTGAGGATTATCTAATTATCTTTTAATATAAGTGCAAAGCAACTATTGTTACTTAAACTATTGTTACTTGGCATTTTGAAACAGGTTCCTTGGGTAATAGGGCTATAATTGTGACAAAAGACAAGAATGTCTACACTTTAGGTACTCTTTATACTAAAAATGATTCAAGAACTGGTGACATACAAACTATTACTACTATTTGTCCAAAACCGATAGCAGGATTATGTGGAAAAAACATAGAAACATTTGCATGCAGCGATGAGTTTGTCCTAGCACTTACAGAAGAGGGAAAAGTATGTCAGAGATCATATTCCTTGAATGAATATAATTGATATTAGGAGGTTTTATATCAGCTTATAGCTTGTATTTCATTCTGACACTTATTAAAGATGGAGAAGTACATCAAAGAATTTATATTTTTCGAAAAATTTTTCGAAATTTTTTTGTGTCTTGATGATACATTTAAATTTCTGAAACTAAATTTTAATTTACTTGAAAGATAAGATATTAGAAGGTTTTGCAGCCTCCCTAAATCCTGAACCTTTTTTAGGAAAAAAATATGAACAAGACTTGTGCATGATTGTATTACTTGAGAGATTTTGTAATAAAAATTATTAGTCATTTAGAAATAAGAAAATTAAAAGATGCCAATTTTTCTCATATGCTTTCTTATTTTTCATTGATTGTAACATTTTTATTCATATACATACATGTATGTAAAATCATAATAAAATACAAATAGAAAAATTAATTAAGAATATATATTAAATAAATAAATAAATAAACTATTATTATATTAAATAAAAAATTTATATTATTATTATATTAAAAAATTATAATAAATTATAATTATTATAAAAAATTTATTATTATTATATTAAATAAAAAATATATTAAATAAAATAAATTACTTTGATTAAAAGTATAGATATTTGACCATAATTTCAGCATGCAAATATTTTTAAAATTAAGACTACAGATCGTGAAAGATTGTAAAGATATAATTTTTATTTTTTCAATAAGAAAAATGTATGAGAAAAACTTTAATTTTAAAAATATCTCTGATAAACATACAAAGAAAAATAGAGATTGTATATCATTTTTAATTCTTTATTCCATCTGGTTTTATAAAAATTGCATATAATAGAATATGTATACAGGATGTCAGGTCTATCTGTTGCCAAAAAAAAGCTCTTGTAGCTTTTACCTCGAAAGTTTTTTAAAACACTATAATAAAGTATTTTTTTATCGAGAATTTTTCGAGTTATGAGGCTTGAAATAATTTCTTAATTTTTATATAAAATATAAAATATCTAGTAAAATATTCATTTTTCGAATATTCATTATCTTACCTTAATAATTTTATATACAAAATAACGGGAGAAAGCAATTGATGTAAAGAAAACACACAATTGTTTTAAAGAAAAAATATGTAATTTGTAATTAACAATTTAGCTGCTATTATTTTTAAAAGGTTTATTCCTGGGAGTTCAAGAAACGCGAATCGGCTATTCAATTCTACAGCTTAAAGAACGAACATATCGTGGACATTGCATGCGGCAATAATCATTCACTCGCTCTCACCAGCGATGGAAAGGTACGCTAAAAATTGAACTATTATATTGCTAATGATAATAATCATTCTTACTTAACAATTGTAATTTAGGTATATACTTGGGAAAAAAGAGAGAAGGATAGCAAAAATTTTACAGAGCCGATACAAATAAAACATGAATTGAGGAACAAGAAAGTTGTATCGCTTGCGGTTCAACATTCAACATAGTTATGACTGACGAAAACACATTATATGGTTGGGGCCACAACCAATTCGGCCAGATTTCAATAGATACTCAGTCAGGGAAGGGAACGTTACTTTTTAAAAGTAACTAGTTACCGTTATTAGTTACTGATTTTCAAAAATAACTAGTTACAGTTACCGTTACTTAAAAAATAACGGTTCGTTACTTTTTCGTTACTTTTTTTAAATCTATAATCATAATAAATTTTGTTTCGTACAATACATACTCTCTCTCTTTCTTTCTTTATGAAAGGATTTAAATCACAAAACATATGTTAAATTTTATCGATGTTTTTTATTAATTTTTAATAAAAGTTGATATTCTAATAGGTCATCATTTAGATGGCCTCTAAAAGGTGATAGTACAGAATTACCGAAAAAGTAACGCTAAAAGTAACTGTAAATTCGTTATCGTTACTAAAAAAATGTAACTACGTTATCGTTACAGTTACAGAAAAAAAAAATAACGGCGTTACTGGATCGTTACCAAAAAAAAGTAACTATAACGGTAACGGCGTTACAAGTAACGCGTTACTTCCCTTCCCTGTACTCAGTAAGTAAAATATTAGCAAGTTGGCAGCAGATTGACAACAAATTTAATTAATATCCCACACCAGAATCGTACCCATCTGTGTTCGCATTAAGTTTTTGTTTTGGCGACAGGGGGTACTTTCTGATTCACGCATGATGCACATGAAGTGACAGGAAATGTATAATATTCGTGACATGAATTATACATTTTTTTATCATTTGCTTCTTAAGAGCTTCGTTTACGCTTCTGTTACTCTTTCCTTACATTCGACTTGCGCTCCGAATATTCATTTTCGCTAGGGTAGCAGTTCTATCGTCCACCATACATCAAATTTTATGTATAACTCTACAAATTTTAGAGTAACTTGGATATAATTTGAGTAGAATTTGGATATTTATAGGTCTGCGCCAAAATCTTTCTTCGGTTCAACATCAAAAAATGTTTCGTCGCAAGAATTTGTCGCGTACCCACGTGAAATTACCACAATCTCGGATAAAATAAGTAAATCTTTTTTTTAGTTTATATCTGAGATTTGTTCTTTAAGAATGTTACAATATCGAATAATCTAATAGAGACTGACTTTTTAGTGAACTGGCCTGTGGATACCAGCATACATTGGCGCTCTCAATAAAAGGAGAGATCTATGCGTGGGGCGATAACAGATATTAGGCGTTAATAATGAAAAATCTTCCGCTCCAATCATGGTATCTCATACAATATTCGTGAAAATTGAAAAATGAGAAACATTATAATAAAAATGATATGATCGATAGGTAAAGACGCCCCAGATGGGAAAGATATTGCACATCGCTGCCTACGGTAACTTGAGCGTTGCCGTTGAATATGATAAAACTTTCATAATCTATGTATGGGGTGACTGTGGTTTTGGTCCATATATTACGACCCCATTTCGCACGAAGTTTTCGAGTATTCACGAACCATTTGCGTACAATAGCTGCAGAGTCATGCACAAGCCATTGACTGTGTGTTCGAATATTTATGATGATGAAGAAGAATTAAATATATTGGTATCTCTAGAAGCAGCATTCGATGATCCAGTATGTTTCATATTATTTTTCTGTATGCACTTTTTTCCATTATATATCAAAATTAAATATGTGTAATACATATCTTTTCATATTTATAATTAAGAAATTTATTGAATTTTGTAAAAAAAGAATGGAAAACTTGTTTCTACATAGAAAAAATTAATTATTCATGATTATTTTGACTAAATCTTTCAGCTCATTCTAATCATTAGAAATAAAATGTTATGTATTTTTTATGAAAATTATGTATTTTATATTAATCTAATATTATTAAATTATTTAATAATTTTTGTTTTTTAGTCGACGAGCGATTTTACTATAAAAGTTGAAGGAAAATGTATTCGCGTTCACAAAAGTATTCTTGAGATTCGTTGTCAGTATTTCAGAGACGAATTTCTGCATAATAGGTAAAAATCAAACGTAAATATTTAGAAAAAAAATTGGTACTCTTATTAGAATATCTCATTACTATTTCTCATTGATTATTACATAATATCACATTGTTTTTTGACAGTACATCGAGTTCACTGACAATAAATGATGTTTCCTATATTGCTTGTGAAGCCTTTTTGAAATATTGATATACCGGCACAGTTGATATACCTTTGGAGAACATAAATTTTGATAAATTGGAGTTAAATGCAAATTCAAACTATCATGAACTTGCGACAATCAGAAATTGAAACGACACTTTGTTACAGAGTTTATGAAATTGGCCGACACGTATCATCAAACCAATCTTAAAAATAATTGCATTCAGATAATAAAGCAAGCCATTACTGTGTCAAATGTGACTTTATTCTATAGTCAGGCAATAAAATACACTAATAAGGTAATTACAGTTTGGGATTAATCACTAATAATATTGATATTGATATGATTAGAATTTATTAACTGCAATGTATTTATGTGTATTTAATATATCATTTGAATATCATGTGAATTACAGAAACTCGAGGATTTTTGCTTCCAGTTTATGTACCGTTACTCAAATGACGTAAAATCATCGGAAGAGTATAAAAAGTTAAACGATGATATTAAAGTTAAGTTTTTAGACAGAGAAAATGAGATTTTAAAACATAATTTTGATAAAAGAAGGTGCATTTAAAACATAATTTTTATTAAATGCAAATTTTGAGTCAAATTGTCAATTGTTTTTTTTATTTCTATACATGTATCAATGATGCTACACATATCTAATAAAGTGAACTTTGTTCCAGCTATTATTCCATAGTTCAATGTTACATAAATATGTAATCTATAATTTTATCTAATAATTTTATCTACTTTTGTATCGAATTTTTATTTAATTTTATTTATCAATTAAAATATTTACAAAATTGATTTAATAATAAATTTCATACTATTCATAAGAAATTTTTTCCTCTCACTAGTGTCTTTTATCAAAAAGTGAATATAATAAGGAAATGTATCACTAAACATATATTATCAAATTCAATGCATCGAGATCATAAAAGACAGAGAAAAATAATAATAAACATTTCAATAATAAAATCATCTGGAATAGATATAATTTTATTATTGTATATAATATAAACTTTATATGATACATTTAATATATAATTATAATTAAGCATTAGTAATTATAATGCTACAGAAATATTATAAGTCCATTTTAATTTTTGTCAGCGTCATCTAGTTCGCATATCTTTAATTTAAGGTAATTAATTTAATCAAATGGCGACAGAGAAAATTCTTACGTGAGTAGGCAAAGTTGTCTAGGTGTAAGTAATCATAAGAGCTTCGATCGTAAGAAGAGAAGAAGATGCTCGATTATATTTCATCCGTGACAGGCCAGGGCGTGTTCTCCACGCGATTTTTAAACGATTTTTGCGACGTCAAAAAGCAACGAAGACATACATCAGTAGCTTCAATTCTGAATAACGTATTGAGGATCTACAGGAAAAACATCAATTCGATGAATTATTAATGCTACATCGCGTGCCTTAAACGTTTAATTTGCATTACTTTTCTTTTTCTATATTAGAAAAGATTAGTGAATGCCGAATGTCAATTATATATTTATAAATATCACACACTTGAGCATAAATTGATATATATTTTTAAATATATATAATATGGTTAAAATTAAATTTGAAAAATATATCGATAATGAAGAAGTTTCTTGACATATAATTATATTTTGCGAACCGATTATCAATCGCGCTATTTTGTTTTTCATATATATTCTTTTAACTTTTTAATGTCGTCCAATACAAGGTTTACCTTTTTTTTAGAAACATCCTAGAGATAAAGATAAATTTACATCTACATGATGTTTATATATATACATATATATATATATATATATATTATGTGTAATAAAAATATTATATAATTATAAAATAATATATATATATAGATATATAATAATATAATAATATAAATAATAATAATATTTAATTATATAATTTATAACAATATAGAAATAATAATATTATTTATACTATATTATATATCTATTATTATATATCATATAAAATTAAAATTATTATTTGTGGCATTTAAAATGCCCGAAAGTTTTATGAAATGCAAGGAGATTAGATTTAATATTTAGAGGTAACTTTTTCAAAGCGATTTGGCAATAAATCGCTTGAAGGAGGAAACGAATAGCTTAGGCAGCAAAGTATTTATTGAATGAAAAAATCCATAGACTTAAAGAAATAGACTATGCATTTCTACACAAAACACTTAAATATTAGAAAGAGAAAGCGATAACGGTTGGATTTCTTTCTCCCTCGCACAACTGAAAGAAAAAAAAAAAGAGATTTCTTTTGAATCTTTTGTAGAGGGATGCGCAGTCTCTATCTTTGTCTATGGAAAAATTCCGGGACCGAGTCCTGGTACCGTTATTACATTCTCGTTCCGTTGTTCGAAGAAGATGCACACAAATACGTTTCCTTCGACGTGAGTTTTATTAATAGAAATATTCTATGATTACTCTTCTTTTAATTCACTTTCTTTGAATTGTTTTAATTACCAGTTAATGACTGAAAATTTAATGTTTAAAATCCTAACAAAATCACGTCAATAAAATTCGAAGTAAGCATAAAGTGCATCATACGTAACTGTCCACGTGTTCCTCAAGTTAGATAACATTTGTTTGTTTTTTTCCGTTATCCATATAAAGATTTTCATTTGGACAAATGAAATTCTTAAACTTTATCAAGAAGCAAGCAAAACTTGTCTGTTATAAGTGTTCATACATCGTTTTCCTAAAGTGACGGCATCTTCAATCTTTCAGATAAAGAAAAGTAACATCGTGCCTGGTTGCATAGCGTCTTCTTAAAGTGATAACATTCAAGAAGTAACTGACAGGAACAAGTGTGTGTTCAGAAAGGAATAGTTTTTTTATTCATTTTTATATTTTTATTATTATGATATCTCGATTTGATCTCTGTAAGAGAAAAAGAATTCGAAGAATGTCTCGATTTGATCTCTCTAGGAGAAAAAGAATTCGAAGAAACAGAAGTAAAACTTTTCAACCGTCCGTTTCGTCGACGTTAAATATTACGCTGCCACAAAGTCACGCCGCCGTCATGTCGACATCGACAGAAAAATTGTCCTCTTCTTCAGAAAATACAGATGTAGAGGAAAGAAATTCAGGAACAAAAACTAACCAAAAAGGGTAAGTTTGACGACTTTTTCTTCTTTTCTTTTTTATACAAGTTATAGCCGGATTATAGCGATGTCGAAGTAATCGTAGATGTCACCAAGATAATAGGAGAGAACGAAAAAGCGTGCGATGACATGAAGTAGAATTAATTTAAACCAAAGTGAATAAGCAAGTAATTAAACTGAAAGTTGTCAACTATTTGCAGAGAGATACAGAAAAACGAGAAGGAAACTTTGCAATGGACTCTGGCAGAGGAGTTATATCCAGTGGAATTTATTGTTAGAACCTGGCCAATCTTCAGTCTGCTAAAACCGAAATTTATCCCGCAAATTTACACAGTTGCGGTATATGGTAAGATTTATCTTCTTTTTTCCTTTTCATTGCGTTGTCATTTTCATTACGATATTATTTCTTATGGTGTGGCATCTTGAATAGATATCAACAGAGCTATAATTGTGACCAAGGACAAGAATGTGTATGATTTAAATAATGATCAAGATTATAATAAAGATTATAATGAAGATTATAATGAAGATGATCATTCGAAGACTGATGACATACATGCTCCCTGCTTAAAAAAGATAAAAGAATTGTGTGGAAAAAACGTAAAGACTTTTGCTTACAGCTCACATTTCATTCTGGCACTTACAGAAGAGGGGGTGGTATATAAAAAAATTTGTATTGTTTGAATGTGTCTTATTCACATTTAAATTTTTCTGGAAATAAATTTTACCTGCTAAAACGAGTATATTAGGTTTTATAGGCTCTCTAAATCGTGAATTTTTCTTAAGATCCAAGTAGAAATGAAAATTTATATTCGTTTAAGATTTTGTAAGAAAAAAAAATATGTGCAAAACAATAATTTGAACGTGGTTATATCACTTGAAGAATTTTCTGATAAAAATTATTAGAGTTAATTAGAAATGAAAATTGAAAAATATTTTTATGATATTTTTTAATTTTTATTTTTATTCTACATACACACATGTATGTGAAATCAAAATATGAGTAGAAAATTTAATTAGGAGTATATATTAAATAAATAAATTATTTTGATTAGAAGTACAGATATATGGTCACAACATTTATTTCAACATGCAAATATTTTTAAAATTAAGACTATATGTGAAAAATTGTAGTAATTTTTAATTGATATAAATTTTATTTTCTTAATAAGAGAAAAAAATATTGGAATAATTTAAAAATATTTCTTATAAACAAAAAAGCAAACAGATTATAGCATATTATTTTCTTTATGTATTCCATTTGATTTTGTAAAAAAGTTAAAGCAACACACACATGCACGTTCATAATATTTTACAAGTGTGAGAAAATATCATTTTTTTATATCTATCATGGTCAATGAATTTATATAAATTTATTAAATTGATAGGCACTTAATATCAACTTGATCATTAATCTTGGATCGAAGTCTTTTCTAACAGTTCTTTGATACTTAAATGAAACATTCTATCTAGAATGAAATTAAAAAATGAGATAAAAAATATACTACTGTATTATATTTGAAAGGTTTATTACTGGGAGTTCAAATCGGACGGAGAGAGACCTTTGGTATCCAAGCCTAAAGTTTTCGGTTTATGCAAAAAACGTATCGTGGACATCGCATGTGGCAGATATCATATTCTTGCTCTCACCAGCGATGGAAAGGTAAGCAAACGATTAGACTATTACAATGATAACGATGATAATCATTCTTATAAATTAAACAACTGTTTGTAATTTAAAGGTGTATGCCTGGGGAAAAAATATTTTTGGGCAGCTTGGTGTCGGAAGCTCAAATATTTTTGACAAATTGCCGATACAAGTACAACATAAATTAAAAGAGAAAAATGTTATCCGTATCGCTTGTGGTTCAACATTCAATATAGTTATGACTGACGAAAACAAATTATACGCTTGGGGTAACAACGAGAACGGCCAGATATTATTCGATAATATTTCCTTTCCTTCTACCTTCTGATAGTGATTAAACTGTACACATTCAATTTATTTCGGTAAAAATTCAATTCATTTCGGTTATCTACCAAACTCTACAAATTCAAGATTCGGCTATAACGCAACATCAAATAATGTCCAGTCGCAAAAACATTACGTGTACCCACGCGAAATTATGATCTCGAGTAAAATAGGTAAATTTTTCTTTTAGTTTATACATGTGATATTTGATCTCTAAGAATATTGCAGAATCGAACATCTTCATGATCGAAATTAACTTTCCAGTTAAGGTGGCCTGCGGATTCGAGCATACGTTGGCGCTTACAGATAAAGGAGAGATTTATGCCTGGGGCAATAACAGTTATGGACAAGTGGGCGTAAATAACAACCGGAAACCGTGCGGTCTGATCATGGTAATTTATGAATGAGAATTAAAAAACTTTTTAATAATCGCTATGATAAGTGAAACGCGAAGCGGAATAATAAGAAAATAATACGATCAACAGGTGAACATGCCTCAGATGGAAAAGGTGTTGGACATCGCTGCTTACGGTAACATGAGCGTTGCCGAAGGCTATGACAGGTCTATCTATGTATGGGGTGACTATCTCAATCAATGTTTTAATACCCCATTTCGCACGATGTTTTCGAGTATTTACGAACCATTTGCGTACAATAGCTGCAGAGTCATGCACAAGCCATTGACTGTGTGTTCGAATATTTATGATGATGAAGAAGAATTGAATATATTGGAATCTTTAGAAGCTGCATTCGATGATCCAGTATGTTTTATATTATTTTTCCGTATACACTGTTTCGCATTATATATCAAAACTACTAAATATATATAATACATATTTTTTCATATTTATAATTATAAAATTTATTGAGTTTTGAGTTTAAAAAAGAATGGAAAATTTGTTTTTATAGAAAAATAGAGAAAATTAATTAATTCATGATTATTTTGACTAAATCTTTCACTTCATTCTAATCATATAACATTAGAAATAAAATGTTATGTATTTTTTATGGAAGTTATATATTTTTATATTAATCTAATATTATTAAATTATTTAATAATTTTTTTTTTAGTCGAAGAGCGAGTTTACTGTAAAAGTCGAAGGAAAACCTATTTACGTTCACAAAGATATTCTTAAGATTCGTTGTCAATATTTTAGGAACATGTTTCAACATGATTGGGCTGAAAATATTCAAAGGTAAATTTAAAATAGAATTATTTAGAATGTCTCAACTTTGGTTACATAATGGCAAACATTGTTTTTTGACAGCACATCGGATTCAGTGTACACCGTATCGGATAAATTTTCTTACGTCGTTTATAAAGCCTTCTTGAAATATTTATATACCGGCATAATCGATTTACCTTCGGAAAACGCATTAGGTAATAGAAGCTGAAACGTCAATTATCACAAACTTACAATTCAAAAATTAAAACGACGCTTTGTTACAGAGCTTATGGAATTGGCCAACATGTATTGTGAAACCAATCTTAAAAAAAGTTGCACTCAGATGATAAAGCAAGTCATTACTGTGTCAAATGTAGCTTTCTTCTACAATAAAGCGATTGAATACAATGCTAAGGTAAATATTACAGTTTGAGATTAATCACTATTAATATGGATATTGATATGATTAGAATTTATTAACTGCAATGTATTTATTTATGTGTATTCAATATATCATTGAATATCATGTGAATTACAGGAACTCGAGGAAGTCTGTTTCCAATTTGCCTGCCATCACTATAGCGCCGTAATATCATCGGAGGAGTATACAAAGTTAGACAAAAATACTATAATTAATTTTACACGCAGAGCAGCTGAAGAAGGTGTATTTAAAACATAATTTTTGTTAAATGCAAATTATGAGCCAAATTGTCAATTGTTTATTGATTTCTATATATGTATCAATGATGATACACATATCTAATAAAGTAAACCTTATTCCAGTTATTATTCTATAGTTTGTTACATAAATATGTAATCTGTAATTTTATCCAATAATTTTATTTAATTTTATTTATCAATTGAGATATTTACAAAATTGATTCAATAATAAATTTCATACTATTCATAAGAAATTTTTTCCTCTTATTAGTGTCTTTTATCAAAAAATGAATATATAATAAGGAAATGTATCATTAAAAATATATTATCAAATTCAATGCATCGAGATCATAAAAGAAAAAAATAATAATAAACATTTCAATAATAAAATCATTTAGAATAGATATAATTTTATTATTGTATATAATATAGATTCTATATGATACATTCAATATGTAGTTATAATTAATCATATAATTAAGCAGCAGTAATTATAATGCTTATTATAACAGAAATATTATAAGTCTATTTCAATTTTTGTCAGCGTCATCTAGATCGCATATCTTTGATTTAAGGTAATTAATTTAATGAGATAGGGAAAGAGAAAATTCTTGCGTGATTACTTACAAAGTCAAAGTTGTCTAGGTGTAAGTAATCACAAGAACTTAAGAGCTTCAATCGTAGGAAGAGGAGAAGACGCTCGATTATATCTCTTATGTGACACGCCAGGCCGTTCTTTACGCGATTTTCAAATGCGATGTCAAAAAGCCGATGGCCAAAGACATACATCAGTAGCTTCGATTCTGTTATTGAGGATCTACAAGAAAAATATCAATTCGATAAACTATTAATGCTACATCGCGTGCCTTAAACGTTTAATTTACATTACTTTTTTTCCTATATTAGAAGAGATTAATGAATGCCGAGTGTCAATTATATATTTATAAATATCATACACTTGAGCAAAAAATTGATATGTATTTTTAAATATGTATAATATGGTTAAAATTTAACTTATGAAAAATTTATTATCGATAATGAAGAAGTTTCTTAACTCGTAATTATATTTTGCGAACCGATTATTGAATCGCGCTATTTCGTTTTTTATATATATTCTTTTAACTTTTTTATGTCGTTCATTTTTTTCCAATACAAAATTTACCTTGTTGTTTTTTTACAAACATTACTCTCTAGCAACTTCTGACTGAGTATCATGATTAAATAACAATATGACATACGTCAACCTCTAATGCATGAGTCAGAAGGCTATATCGCAGGGCCGAAAATGAAATGGTGGACATCGCCCGCGATATTTCAAGTCGGAAAATCTCGTATAATAATGTAAAATACTTACATTAAATCATACATCGTTATATTCGTTTCAAACAGCGCTACAACTTTTATTTTTATCAAAATATCTACATTATTATAAAAAAAAATTATGCGTATCTCTCCATTCTTCAATACAGATAAATTTTGTAATCAATCACTATAATCACAATAAAGTTCAGTTCAAGCCATTTAATTTCATATATATTTGTTATGGTTTATTTCTTTTAGTTTAAAAGATAAAAGGAGATGGCCACTTCTAGGTGGAACACGCTGTATATATATGTATATATATATATATATATATATATATATATATCTATATTATATACAGGGTGTCCCGCAATTACCGCTCCATATTTTAAAGGTAGATTCTCTGATCAATTTAAAAACGATTTTTCCTCAGCGAAAATGCCGAAGAAGATCATTATTTTTTGCATATTCCTAATTTTTGTCATGATGTATCTTTCTAACTAAGCCTTAAATTAAAATTCTATTAAAATAAACTCTACCTAAAATTAACTAAAGAATGTGACTTTATTAATATTTTATTCCCATAAGGCTTAGTTTGCAAAAAACCCTTTATTTTCAATCATTTATAACTCGAAAACTATTAGTGCTTCGACATTTTCGCTGAGAAAAAATCATTTTTAAATTGGCTAGAGAATCTATCTTTAAAATATGGAGCGGTAGTTGCGGGACACCCTGTATATATCATATATGTATATATGTAATATAGATAATATATAATAATACTTAATTATATAATTAAAATTAATATTTGTAACATTTAAAATGCCTGAAATTTTTAAGAAATGCAAGCAGATCAGATTTAACATTTAGAAGTAATTTTTTTCAATTCGGTTTAGCAACAAATCGCTTGAAGGAGGAAGCGAGTAGCTTAGGCAGCAAAGTATTTATTTGTTGAATGAAAAATCCATAGACTTAAAGACATAGACTGCGCATCCCTCTACAAAAGATTCAAAAGAAATCTCTTTTATTTTCTTTCCTTCAATTGTGCGAGAGAGAAAGAAATCCAACCGCTATCGCTCTCTCTTTTCCTGTTTAAGTCTTTTGTGTAGGAATGCGCAGTCTATTTATTTAAGTCTATGGAAAGATCCTGGAATCGAGGGTACCTCCGTTTCATTCTTGTTCTATTGTTCGAAGAAGATGCACACAAATGAATACGTTTCCTTTGATGTGAGATATTATAGAAATATTCTATGATTATCTCTTTTTTTAATTACACTTTCTTTGAATCGTTTTAATTACCAGTTGATGACTTAAATGTTTAAAATCCTAACAAAATCACGTGGGTCAATAAAATTCGAAGTAAGTATAAAATATGTGAGACGTAACTCGTGTTCCTCAAGTTAGATAATATTTGTTTGCTTTTTTCCGTTATCCGTATAGATAAAGATTTTCATTTGGACAAATGAAATTGTTAATCTTTGCCAAGAAAGAAGCAAAACTAGTTTGTTATGTGTTCATACATCGTCTTTTTAAAGTGACGGCATCTTCACTCTTGCAGATAAAGAAGAATAACATCAGCATTTTTGTATCACGTGGTTGCATCGCGTCATCCTGAAGTGATAACACTCAAGAAGTAACTGACAGGAATAAGTGCGTGTTCACAAAGGAATAATTTTCCATTCATTTTTAAATATTTTTATTATCATATGAGTGCGTCTCGGTTTTATCTCTCCGAGAGAAAAATAATTCAAGGAAGCAGAAGCAAAAACCGTTTTCAACGGTTCCATTCGTCGACGTTAAATATTATGCTGCCACAAAGTCACGTCGCCGTCATGTCGACATCGACGGAAAAATTGTTCTCTTCTCCTGAAAATGCAGATGTAGAAAAAAGAAATTTAGGAACAAAAATTAACGAAGAAGGGTAAGTGTGATGTCTTCTTCTTTTTTTTCCTTTTTATACAAGTTACAGTCGGATGATAGCGATGTCGAAATAATCGCAGATGTTATCAAGATAATAGGAGAAATTAAAAAGCGTGCGATGACATGAAGTATAATTAATTCAAATTAAAGTAATTAACAAGTAACTAAACTGAAAGTTGTCAAATATTTTCAGAGAGATGCAGAAAGACGAGAAAAAAAATTTGCAATGCATTCTGGCAGGGGAATTATATCCAGAGGATCTTAGAAGCTGGCCAATCTTCAGACTGCTAGAACCGGAATTTATCTCGCAAATTCACACAGTTGTTGTATATGGTAAGATTTATCTTTTTTTTTTTCATTGTATTCATACAACACAGAATATTGCAGCAATATTGTTAATATTGTTGTAACATTGCAGCAACATTGCAATATTGTCACAATATTACTGCAATGTTCTGTACGATTATATTGTTTTTTTTTTATTACGTTTTTTATTATACTATTCCCTATGCTCTGGCATGTTGAACAGGTAACTTGGGTAATAGGGCTATAATTGTGACCAAGGACAAGAATGTGTACAATTTAGGTTATAATAAAGATGATTATTCGACGACCGGTGACAAACGTGCTTTCTGCTTAAAAAAGATAAAAGAATTGTGTGGAAAAAATATAAAGACTTTTGCTCACAACTCACATTTCATTCTGGCTCTTACAGAGGAGGGGGAGGTATATAAAAAAATTAATATTCTTTGAATGTATCTTAATCACATTTAAATTTCTGAAACTAAATTTTAACTTGCTTGAATGATAAGAGTGATATCAGGAGGTTTTCTAAATCGTGAATTTTTCTCAGAAAATAAGTGAAAATGAAAATTTATATATACTATTAAAATTTATATTATATTTTACGTTTAAGATATTATTAAGAAGAAAAAATATATGCAAAACAATAACTTGGATGTGGTTGTACTACTTGAAGGATTTTGTGGTAAAAATTATTAGAGTCAATTAGAAATGAAAATTGAAAGATATTTTTTAATTTTCATTTGAAACATTTTTATTCTACATACACACATGTATGTGAAATCAAAATATAAGTAGAAAATTTAATTAGGGATATATATTAAATAAATAAATTACTTTAGATTAGAAGTACAGATATATGGCCACAGCATTTATTCCAACATACAAATATTTTTAAAATTAAGACTATACGTGAAAAATTATAGTAATTTTAAATTCATATAAATTTTATTTTCTTAATAAGAGAAAAAAATATGGGAAAAATTTAGAAATATTTCTGATGAACAAAAAAGAAAACAGATTACAGCATATTATTTTCTTTATGTATTTCATTCGGTTTCGTGAAAAAATTAAAGCAACACACACATGCATGTTCATAATATTTTACAAGTGTAAGAAAATGTCATTTCTTTTATATGTATCATGGTTAATGAATTTATATAAATTTATTAAATTGAAAGGCATTTAATATCAACTTTATCATTAATCTTAAATTAAGTCTTTTCTAACAATTCTTTGATACTTAAATGAAACATTCTATCTAGAATGAAATTAAAAAATGAGATAAAAAATATATTACAGCTCTATTATATTTAAAAGGTTTATTACTGGAATTTCAACTACAAATCGGGAGTTGAGGAATCCAAGCCTACTCGAGTTGCCGGTTTAAGCGAAAAACGTATCGTGGACATCGCATGCGGCAATAGTCATTCTCTTGCTCTCACCAGCGATGGAAAGGTAAGCAAAAGATTAGACTATAAATGATGATCATTCTTATAAATTAAACAACTATTTGTAATTTAAAGGTGTATGCTTGGGGAGAAAATAATGTTGGGCAAGTTGGTAACGAAAACACAGCTATTTTTAATGGTAGTGTGCCAAGGCAGGTGAAACATGAATTGGAGAACAAGAATATTATCCATATCGCCTGCGGTTTAACGTTTAACATGGTTGTAACTGACGAAAACAAACTATATGGTTGGGGCAACAACGAGAGCGGCCAGATTTCATCCGAGACTTCCTTTCGTTTTACTACCTTTGGTGGCAATTCTACCGATCCTCGTATATCCTGTGCAAATTCAATTTTCGATTATCCATCAAACTCTAAAAATTCAAGATTCGGCTATAACGCAACATCAAATAATGTCCAGTCGCAAAAACATTACGTGTACCCACGCGAAATTATGATCTCGAGTAAAATAGGTAAATTTTTCTTTTAGTTTATATATGTGATATTTGATCTCGAAGAATGTTACAGAATCGAACGTCTTTATGATCGAAATTAACGTTCCAGTTAAAGTTGCTTGCGGATACGATCATACATTGGCTCTCACAGATAAAGGAGAGGTCTTTGCTTGGGGCAAAAATCATGTTGGACAACTGGGCGGTAATTTTAACAAACAATCCTCCGGTCCGATTATGGTAATTCACGAATGAAAATGATAAAACTTTAAGGATGTTTCGTATCTATTTTCAAAATATTGAGAATTTAATGAAAATTGTACAGAATGTCTTTATATATGTTTAGAATCTTCAGTACAATTTTTAAATCGATTTACTAAAGCGTTCACAAGTAACGTTTATAAGGATTCTAATTTTTCACCCAATTAACATGTATTCCTATAGGAAACGTATAACCACGTCGATTCAAATGATAAAAACACATCGAAATAATATTCAGAATTTGTTTAAAATTTGCAAAAGTATAGCTTAGATACAGAGGAAATATTTGGTCAAATAATATTATACAAGTACTAACTTAAAAAGATATTAAACATAATTCAATGAAGTTAGCCATGTATCTGTCAGCGAAATTCTTTGTCAAAAGTTAGTCATTTCGATTAACAAAATTCGGAATATTTCAGTAAAAACGCACTAAATATCAAAAAATACATCTCTGCACTGTAGCTAAGATCAAATTGTAATTTCACGCAATTTCTTATACTCAAAACACACCAAAAGTGGACATATTTGTCAATATTGATTTTCAGCTACTTTTTGCTGGGATTGTACATACAAAGCATTCTTAATAATCGTTATCCCTAGCGAAAATGAATATTCGGAGCGTAAGCCGAATGTAAGGAAGTGCAATAGAAGCGTAAACGAAGCTCCTAAAAAACGTAAATTGAAACGTCGAAGCGTAAATAAAGCGTTTAACGCTTCGTTTATGCTTCGACGTTTCAATTTACGCTTTTTAGGAGCTTCGTTTACGCTTCTATTACACTTCCTTACATTCGGCTTATGCTCCGAATACTCATTTTCGCTAGGGATGATAAATGAAACGCGAAGCGGAATAATAAAAAGAATAATATGATCAACAGGTGAACATATCTCAGGTGTTGGACATCGCTGCCCACGGTAACTTGAGCGTTGCCGAAGGTTTTGATAGAACTATCTATGTGTGGGGCGACTATTTCGAGCAATATATTATTACTCCATTTCGCACAACGTTTTCAAGGATTCACGAACCATTTGCGTACAATAGCTGCAGAGTCATGCACAAGCCATTGACTGTATCTACAAATGTTTACGAATACGCCAAAGAAGTATTAAAAATAGTGGAATCCTTAGGAACAGGATTCGATGACCCAGTACGTTTCATATTTTTCTATATGTATTTTTTCATATTGTATGTCATAAAACTGATATGACATTTTTATCTTTATATACATATTTTTATATTTTTTAAATTTATATAGTTACTATAAAAAAATATAAAGATTTGTAAGAGAGTTGTAAATCTTTGTAAGAAAGGATTGGAAAACTTTTTTTTACTTAAAAGAAATAAGTCACTATTTTTAATAATTTTTTATTAAGATTTCTGATCTCACTCCAGTCGTGAATTGCAACATTAAATGTAAAAAATTACATACTTTTTATGATAAATTTTTATATTAATAATTATAATATATTATCAACTCATTTAACAATTTTTATTCTTCAGTCGACGAGCGATTTTACGATACAAGTCGAAGGACAATCTATTCACGTTCACAAGGTTATTCTTAAGAGACGCTGCCAGTATTTCAAGGAAAAGTTCGAACGTGAATGGACTGAAAATGATCAAAAGTAAGCATTTAGAAAAAAATGTAATATAATACTTTTTTATTGAAAATCTCTTAAATTTGATCATTAAATAATATCAACAAGTTTTTTTTTGATAGTATGTTAGATTCATCACCAATACACACCGTATCAGATAAATTTTCTTACATCGTCTATAAAGCTTTCTTGAAATATTTGTATACTGGCAAAATTGATTTACCTGCGGAGAAAGCATTAGGTAAATTGAAATTAAATGTAAACTATCGCAATCTTACAATTCAAAAACTGAAACGACGCTTTATTACAGAGCTTATGGAATTGGCCAACTCGTATAGTGAAACCAATCTTATAAAAATTTGCAGTGAGATAATAAAGCAAGCCATTACTGTGTCAAATGTAACTTTCTTCTATAATAAAGCAATCGAATACAATGCTAAGGTAAATATTACAGTTTGGGATTAATTATTGTTAATGTTGATATTGATAAGATTGGAATTCATTAATGTATTTATTTATGTATATATTCAATCTAGTTAAATATCATATGAATTTTAGGAACTCGAGGAGTCCTGCTTACAGTTTGCTTTCCGTCAGCTGACAACTGTAGTAAAATCAGAAGATTTTGCTAAGTTAGACGTGAATACAATGCTTAATTTTATACGCAAAGCAGCTAATGAAAATGTTTTTAAAACATAATTTTTTTTTAATGCAAGTTTCGAGCCAAACTGCTAATTATTTTTTATTCTTACATATGCATCAATCAGTTACCAATCCATAGTAATATAATAATATAAATATGCAATATATAATTTTATCTAATTTCATTTATCAATTCAGACATTTACAGAATTGATTCAACTCTTAAATAATAAATTTGATGTTATAGAAGAAATTGATTTAATATTATAAGCAATTTTTTTCTGGCATTACTGTCTTTCCTCAAAGAATGAATATATAATATATAATTATTGTATTATGATCATGTATTATCAAATATATCCATCAATATTTATGCATTGAAATTATGAAAGACAGAGATAAATAATATTACAAATTTCAGCAATAAAATTATTTATTTACAATATAGATAATTTTATTATTATATATAATATAGATCATATACGTGGAATAAGTAATCATAATTAAGCAATTAATTGTACTAGAAAGAAGGGATTATAGAATCATTTTAGTTTTTGTCACTGTCGCTCTAGTTAGCATATTTTTCATTTAAAGTAATTCATTTAATTGGATGGCGACAAAGAAAATTTTCGCGTGCGTAAGTAAAATTATATAGGTGTAAATAACCGTGATAGAACTTGAATATCTCATCTTGATAAACTTTATATACTTAAAGCTCTGTCAATTTATATATGCAATTAAAAAAAATAGGAAAAATTATAGGATTTAATTCATAAATAAATAATAATAGTAACATATATATTACAAAAATTAAAAAAATTAGAGTTGTTTATAGTAATAATACAAAATTAAATTAAGAAAAGGCACATATATTACATATATATTACATATATTTGTACAGTTCAGTGGCAACAAATTACATGCAAAGTAATTTGCATGTTTTTACTCGCACATTTCTTAAGTTGGAATATCTCTCTGTTGATTCCTACACATATATTTTTACTTGTGCGTGTATTTTTATTCGTTATTCGTTAAAAATAATCATTTATGCGAAATTCTTAATCTTTTCGAAGAAATATGCGAAACTCGTCGATTATAAATGTTTGTATATCCGAAGAGATAACAAAACGCAATAAAAAGAAAGGCTAAAAAACCGTGGCACAGGATGTTAGCGCGTAAAGAAAAAAATAAAAGTAATAATCAAGATTCTAAGTAAGTACGAGACATAATATATTAATAATCAGTTAAGTATAAATAAAATACAAAAACATGTCTGAAAAATTATTTTATACGTACATACATTTCGATCTTTTCAAGATCTTTTTCAATGTTCGATATGTCGTTGGACAATAAATAAAATATAAATTTAAAAATAAAAATAAAAATAACAAAGAGCGATAGGAAACGAATAGACCTTGTGTAAAATACTAACGGATGCAAAATTTAAAAACGCAAACAATTGGTATGAAGAATGATTAAGAGCACAAAATGCAAATTACATAAACAGTTAAAAAACGAAAAAAACTAATAATGCCTAGCGATAAGCTAAATTTACTGAAAAAAGGCCAACACTCGTCATCAAAAAATAACGCAATAAATCAGTGCTGTCAATTAAATTTGCAACTTTCGGCCTTTTTGTCAGTTATCGTTCAGTCTTTTCATGATCGCAATTCTTCATCTTTAGACATGGTTTTATCTTGATTTATCTCGATTTTCTGTTTTCTAAAATTAATGTAATTATTAATAATAAGCTAATCTCGCCGCGCTTCTTAATTACGAGCGTTCGATGGCGCGATTGCTAAAGCTCGCGCGATAAGGGAAGAGCGGTAGGCGTGAGTTAAGGGGTTATGCCTACTTGGGATCGGGAAAATTACGTGATTTTCAAGAATTTTTTTGCCGTTTTTATGAGTATTTATCGAAATTTATAAAACACTATCAAAAAGTACATATTTTGAGGTACACGTGCAAATTTTTTTATAAAGAAATATTAAAAAATGAAGGAAATATGGCTCTTTTCTAGAACGTCCGTTTTTACATCCTTGCGGTGACCAAAGTTTCTTAAAAACTATTGCACCTATCGAACTCAAATTTTACGCGCTTATTTGTTATTACAATAGGCAGGGCCTGAACGAAGGATTTGCTAAAATTTTGATTTTTACAAAAATGACAACAATTTTACGAAAAAGTCAATTTTTCGAGGTGGACTGATTTTGGTTTTCTTGCAATAAACAAAAAAATTCTAACCGAAATAAAAAATCCTTCGTTCAGGCCTATTGTAATAACAAATAAGCTGTAAATTTGAGTTCGATCGGTGCAATAGTTTTAAGAAACTTTGGTCACCCGCAAGTGATGTAAAAGACAAAAGAAGAGCCATATTTCCTTGATTTTAAATATTTTTTATAAAAAAATTTGTACGTGTACCTCAAAATATGTACTTTCGATAGTGTTTTGTAAATTTCAATAAATACTTATTAAAACGGCAAAAAAATTCTTGAAAATCACGTAATTTTTCCGATTCCAAGTAGGCGTAACCCCTTAAGAAATCCGATCGAAAGTTGCAAATAATTGACAGCACTGCAATAAACCGCATACGTGAACAATTTTAAATAAAGTTGCAATGCGTGACAATCCCCCGTTGAAAAAAGTCCCCAAATTTGCAAATAAGTCATGAAGTCGTGGAGACAAAATTGAACTGGTCAAAAACTTGTAAAAAATTTAGAAGTCTCACTGAAATAAAGATCCACAGGAGAGCCGGCAGAAACGAATTGATTCCTTTAATTCCTTAATCCTTTCGATGAACGAGGTGGAAGCTCATGTAAAAAATACAAAGAAAGAAAATACATATCAAGAACAAAGAAACTCAAGTCAAGCATAAAAGCAATAAACAGCTAGTAATTTCATATCACAAAAATCGTTAACAAAAATGAAAACCGAAAGTTATAAAAGAGAATAATGTGCATGTGCAGTATTATACAAAAGATATTGGAAAATATAGAACGAAATCGAGAATCTAACAAGAGGAGGGCATTAGATGGGAATTTGATTGAGGATGAAGCGTCGTTGTAGTAATGCCTTAAAATATTATCATATTAAAATCTTAGAGCCAGCCAGATAAGACGCTTTAAAAATCCCATAACAACTTATATACTTTAAGGTCCATATTCTGAATCCTCTTTTATCGATAAAAGTGCCTCTAAAAGTGAAGTATATCTCGAGATCGAGCGGTCGAGTGACCGAAATGGCGTGTCGATCTCGTATGCTCGAGGTTCGATTTCTCGCTCGTGAATTTTTTTTGTAATTTTATTTTCATTATTTATTATTCTTATTATTATTAATAATTACATTAATATTAGAAAACAGAGAATCAAGATAAATCAAGATAAAACCATGCCTAAAGATGAAGAATTGCGATCATGAAAAGACTGAACGATAATTGACAAAAAGTGAAGTAGAAATAGAAAGAAGGGAGGGAGGAAAAAACATAGAAAGTAAGGGTAAGGGGCAGGGGAAAGGAAACTTCGGAAATGGGAGACAAAGGAAAGGGAGACTTTGGAAAAGCAAGACATATCTTTTCTCACTCTTGTAAGATAAAGAAGAATAGAGGCCCTTGTACAATGCTAAACAACGGATAATAAGAAATAGTTTCTATTCTCTGCTCCTATTGGCGAATATTTTCTATTCCGTATTTAATTATGAAGTTTCTATTCCCTATTTCTTTTGCTAAGCCTTGTGCAAGAGAGAAAGGTCAACTTTCTCCGGATCCACGTGGTCATTGGACCCACATAGTCACGAAAATTTACCTAGGGCTGTTGGGCCTACTCTTTAATAATATCTATCGGTGTACCTTACCACGTAGTTGCATCGAGGTCTCACTAAAGTGCCAACATTCGACAAGGAAGAAATTGTGAAGAACACGTGGTGCAGAAGAGTAATTTTTCATGTACTTTCAACTATTTTTATTATCGTATAAGTGAGTTTCGACTTGATCTTTCGGCGAAGAAAGTAATAAGAGCGTTCCAAATAAGTTCTCTTCGACAGAAAAAGAAGAAGAACAAGCATTTTTTATTTTTCTTTGCCGACACAAAATCGTGTTACTATCATGTCGTTTTCGAGAAAGTTTCATTCTCCGGAAGACATAGAGAAGAAAAATTCAGAAACAACTAACGAAAAAGAGTAAGTTTGATACCTTTGCTTTTCTTTTCCTTTTCATATGTTACTGATAAGCAGCAATAGTGATGTCGAATAATAATAATCGAATAGATATCGATAGATAGCACCACGATTATAAAAGGAAGCAGAAAAGTGCAGTGTTGTATGGCCTAGATGCCAATGGCTGCTCTTCCTAAAAAAAAAAAAAAAAAAAGCGTGCAATGACATGAAGTATAATTAACTCTAAACAAAGTGAATAAGCAATAAATAATTAAAAAGTTATCAATTATTTATAGAGAGATGCAGAAATATGAGAAGAGAGTCTTACAATGTATTCTAGCGGAAAAAATAGTTCCGACGGATCTTAAATATTGGCCATTCTTTCATGCGCTAAAGCCGGAATTTATCTCACAAATTCACATGGTTGTGTTATATGGTAAAATTTACCTCTTTTTTTATTTAAATTATTAATTTATTAATTTTATAATTTTATAATTATTAATATAATTATTAATATATTTATTTATTAATTATTAATATATTAATTTTATCTTCTTTTTATTTTTTTTTATTTTTTTTATCTTTTTTTGCTATGTAATATTGTTATTTACACCA